>QEWY01000678.1:0-386981 GCA_006503575.1 Baylisascaris schroederi | reverse complement strand
GGGGGGGACGTATTACTTCAATACTCCGCTTCATCTCATTTATTTTAAATCCTTCCGCCCTCTTCGTAAAAATGTTTGAAGCGCAAATGTCTCGAAGTCGTTTCATTTATAGGGTAAGTTTAGGGTAAGTTTCACTTTCTCAATAAGGCAGTGCATTACTACAGGCTTAACTTTTATTTTATGATCTGTGATATTATTTCAGCTTATTCAATCAGGCAAAATGGATTTGGCGTACTTATTGGCGAACTATTTTCTTGGTATCGTCCCAAAGCTGCTCACAACAATCATCGACCCACCCATAGCTGATTTTTTCGACTTGTTATGGAGCCTTGCAGTTTGTTCCCTCCAGGACTCACAGGAATTGTCGGATGAGGGAAATATTAAAACTTCTGTATCTGCCGATTCATCAGGTGTGTTTTTTTTGCCAGTTTTCTTGTTCATCTTATATTTCTAGAAGTATTGCTGTCGTTGTCCTGAAACTAGTTTCCTTCCGTTCTCCGCCTACTCAGTTTTCTTCATATAAAGAGTTATTATAATTATTTCCTTCAAATAATACTAATTACCTCGTAGCTTTTGAAGTGACAAACATAATTGCACTTCAAAGGCTGGATTGCTTCTAAAAAGAAGAATATAATGGATGAGAAACCCCTTTCATTTCTCTGCGGACAGCTTTTTCACATTTTCTTGCAGCTTTACCCGAGCTTTTTGATGAGCGTCAATTAATGCAGAACACTTCTTCCGACAATATAATTTTCCTCGAGATTGAACTTTTATAGTTGTTGATTTTCTTATAAGGTCCCTGGCTTATAATGATGTCGCGATCACTGAGGAGATAAATTTATTATTTTAAACTCAACCGTTTTTCATTTTCCATCGAATTAAAGCGTTCGTCGTTTTTTGGCAAGCAGATTTTGAAGTCACTTCCAATGAACTAATGCTTTGCTTTTGCATATAAGACGGTGAAATAATTTTTATCTGTTGGTTTAAGCATAGCATTGCGTATATGTAGTAGGTTGGATTTAATCTCTTTTTTATGACCCGAGAGAGTGTAAAGGGTGTTGATGTCCTTGCCACTGGTGGAATGTGAAGTTGCTCTCGGTCATCTGTCTGTTATGTTGACTGTTCGCTGAATAAATTTATAGAACATATTCCATCGTTTTTTTTTTTTTTATGTAATCGTAACTACTCACACTCCCCTTCTCCTTAATTTAGCAGAAACATTCTGATGGGGAAGTAGGGGGATTCAGTGATGCTCGATGGCTTGGGAATGACCTATAATTACGAGAACAAAGAATTATACCTCTATAAATATCCTCACAGCAAGAAGGGGATTTCGCTGTTGCAAAGGATAAGTGGCTGTTTCTTGCGATAATCTCGGCACCCTCTTTCTTTCTTCATTAACAACTCACTTCTGCTTTACTTATGCGAGCAGAAAAAGTGTATAATATACGTTTCCAGTGCAAGATTCTTTGTTTCAGATGACCCAATAAGTGGCGTAGGAGATTGGTTGGCCAATATTCTCAGTGACGTTCCAGCGATGATCGATCAGCAAGAAGCAGCTTTGAATGCGCGCTCTGCATCGCTTTTCATTGTGTCATCTCTGACGGTATACTTTTAGATTATTTCCGTAGATATGCACATGGCTGTCAACTTGTTTTACTTATACGTTGGTGCATCATAGTGGGCAACGGCAGCATCCTCTTCCGTCCATACTAACTTCTTCTTGATCTTTGCTTCTTAAACTGTGATTGAAATTCATTCTTCTGATTGAAAATTCCACATCTTCACGCTGTTCTCTTGTTGGCGCTGACTGATTTTCGCCATAGTTGCTGATCATTCTGGTTTTGCTGGCTTTGGAATTGCTGGTGTGGGGGGTGGGTAAATTGACAAAGATTTTTTTGCAAATGTGGTCCACTGTGAGAGTGGACTGTGGCAGATAGAAGAAACACGTTAGGAGGGGTATCTTTCAACGGCAATGAATACGAAAGATGCAGTTTAATTTTTATTTTTGAAAATCGAGTTGGCCATTTCCCACGTACCTATAGTGGGATTCGTATCTAGATTAGCTTTGTGCCGCAGTTACTGCCAGCAGTTGCTATGATTGTAACCGTTGTTTGAGCCATACAATACCGGGTTACCACCAGAGGGAAAAGTGCTTGTTTTGACTGTCGTATGGTTTGGCTGAGCTGTTTCATTTATCTTGCCTCACTTTCATGCAGCATATTGCCTCTTTTTCTCCCGCAAAGTCAGATTTGCGCTATTGGGCACTTTATGTGGCAACAGCGGTCTAAGCGTTCGACATAGAAGCGCTAAAATTGAATCAATAATTCACTCATTATGATTATTATAAAAAAGTTTCACTTGGAAATAGCTCGATTTACACGTTTCCAATCGAAGTTTATTCGAACTCGATGATAACAGAGCAGTGAAAACTGTTTGTCGAAAAAACTCTAATGCTTATATGTTGCAGTTCTGAAGCGTAACACTTTTCCATGCAGTCGTTCCCGTATTTTATCTACGTTGTCAATGTTTCATGGAAGATAGTTTATTTGGTTGTGGAATTTTCGTTTGAAAGCCTTGTTCGAGTGACACTCAGAGGTTTACTAACATCGCTACCTTTACTGTATTTTCATATTGATGAGCGCAAGAAGGTAACTCTCATGCTGAACAATCATTTTCTGCACTACAAAAATGAGATATGTTAAAGTTGGCATGTTTCCCACATGTGCTGCTCAACTATCGGCTCAACAGTAGCAGTGCAATCGGTTGCAGTTGATCGACATGTGTGAGCGTTGTTTGTATATTATGGAGCAGTGCACAAATAAGGGCAACGTTTGGTCAGAGCATGCGCAACGATCTTTTCGAACCATATGCACACTCTGTGCTAATGAAACTACGCGATCGAGCAGTCCCAATGTTGTGAACATCTTGCTGAAATTGTTCGCCGAGGCAATATTGGCTGGAGCAGTCGACGATGACTTCAAGGTGGGTGCAGGTTGTGTCTTGTATTCTGAGCTGTGCAATCGTTACACATCCATAAGCAAGTTGTCGCAGTTTTTAGCTGCTTTTCTCGATGCGTATGAGCTTAGTGGAGTGAATTCCGATTCCTGCTAATGTTTTCACTTATCCTCTTGAAAGCTTCGTTTTCAAATTATTCATTGCAAGTTGAATCAGAGGAAAGTAGGGCCGAATTTGGTATGTTTATTAGTGTTTTCGTTGTTTCTTATTGATTTCCAACATCTTATTTCCATTGTTTCGCACTGTTACCCACTGATATTATTGTAAAACATTAGAATTTGATTGCTTTCGACTCTAATAAAGGGAGGCAGTGGGAAATGGAAGTTTTATCTGTATTGGAACTAGTCAGCGCAGAATTTTCAGCTTTATATCTTTGGTTTTCAATGCCGCATCGTAGTAGCGCACAAACGAAAATAGTGGCAGATCAGGGAAGAAGAGTTTTACGTGCCTTATGCCAACTTATATCTGTAATTAGAGAACGCGAAAACGTTACATACTCATGCCAGGTGTTCTAAGGTGTTGAGATTTACCGAAAATTTCACTGCCGGGGACGTCGTCGTGAAAAAGTATACAACCTGAATAGTCAGTGGTTTATGTCGTTGTCACTGTTAACGTGAATGCCAGATTGTTCCGTGGATTTCTCGGAAACTTCTCTGAAACAGCTTCATGGTGGTGTAAGAGTGATAATTTGTGTTGATGTTTCCTTTCACTGAGATATTTTGCACTTTCGGGAAAAAGTAACTTAATTCTTTTCAATTTTTTCAGTTGTGTTTGGTGTTGCTATCGTCACGAAAATAGTCGACTGTTTATAGTCCATCTCATTTCACCATGCTTCCAATTTATTTTGGTTCTTTAGGGTCATCACAGTTAGCAACTCCTCATAATTATTCAGATTCGTATTTCCAGCGCCTTTTTTTTCTGCAGAATTCAGTGGTGCATGAGATGCTCCACTTCGGTGAGAGTGGCGGTTCGATCACGTCGAATTCGTTCTGTCTAAATGTGGCAGCCGAAGGTGCATTGCTTGGGCATCAAAACGCGGATATATTGGCTAAGGTGACCCAGTTGATTGCCGCCACAGCACAGCTTTCTGCGCCTCAGAATATTCATCAGTGGCTGTTCAAATGTCTTTGCGAGGCATGGTCTACAATCGATCTTTACAGCAGTATGCGCAAAGTTGTTGAGATGTTGCATAATGCCCTGAAAAGGTATTTGTTGCATCTGTTCTTCTATTATTCACACAAATACCTGAAATGAAGCGGGTCTAGCGAATTAGCGATAGTCAACACTTCGATGCCGAAATGTCCTGATTTTGTTCATTCACTGATTTTTTTTTTAAATTTAAGATCGCTTGATTATCTATTCGGCGACAAGATCCATTCCTTGCAATATTAACTCACGAGAAACAAGTTGATCATCTGTTCAGAGATTTGCGAGGGCACTCGAAGTGCGATGTTTCAGCGATGTTTTGCTAAGTTGAAAAAAAAAATGCTGTATGGCCTCTGTCTGAGCAAGAAAGTATTCTTTGGCTCGCCAAAGAGAAAATGTAGGAATGTAACGAGAGGGAAGACTTGACTAAAAATTTTCTTTCTTTCTTTCAACTCCTATGGAAGCATTCATGCTACTTTTCATTTTCTTTTCCTTTGTATTTCAGTTTTTGGTGCAAGCATTTGTGCATTTGTTTAGATTCTACTCCCCGTTTAGATTCTACTCCCTTACTCCACAATATTTCCCTTTATAAATGTCACAGAATAGAATCCTGGTCCAATACATCTTTTAAAACATTTGGCACCACTTTTTTTAACGATAATCCTTAGGCAAAGGAAATGAGTAAATAGAACAGAAATGAGTAAACCAAATATAAGGTGGCAGCTGTTCCGTGAAATTGGGAAATCAGCTTTTTTAAGGCGTACGCTATGAGAGTATAAGATTGAGAGCCTTTTGGGTTACACTCCTTTTTCCGCCTGTTCAGTGTAAGGGAGCAGATTTAGTTATTAGCAGCCTTCAAATCTAGAAGTGATATTTGTAAGTGAAGGGGCAAATTCGGCCGATAAGTGGGGATTTTGGCGCACACAGCTGAGTGCCCAAAACAAAAACTCAGCAGCCTAGGGGAAGGGGGTGGGGTGGGGTGAAAGTTGACCTACACATATATGGATTAACATATATGTCGCTATGTGCCTAATCGGTTAAATTGGTATTTTCATGTTGCATGAATGGAACAGTTAACTTAAGCAGGTGTTGTTCAACATCTATTGGAAGGAGCAGCTGAGGAGTTTTTGCAGCCTTTATATTTCTGCTTTCTTATGCGCCGTTAATGAACAGTACTGAAGTGGTTGTTGTGAGAAAGGCGTTTGAATGTGAAAATTCAGTGGCGACGAGGAGCACGGTTACTTCAAGAAAAAGACCTTGGCACAGATGGCGTACGTAATGCTTATCGGTGGAACAAACTGGGACAAGCCGCGCAAATCTCTCGAAAAATTCCGCAAATATGTTAACGATGTATTCGGTAAGTGTTTTATGTTCGTTATGATACAATAACTGAGCCTTCTTTGAAATGCACTCGAAAATTTAGTGCTCACGTTGATATGATAACATCTCACTTAATTAAAAAATAAGCAGATATATTTGATCGTCGGAGTAGACATATAGGCTTGGTACGACCGATTCTGGCATGTGAAAGCGTAATAGCGAGGCAGTAAAAACTCGTTTACTACGAGCGTTAGAGGCGCACGACAATGAGCAATAAACACACACTGATTAGCAAGCAAGATTGCAACCCATTTATATCTTCGAATACGGCCCCGAAGGCATGGGGAGGTCATAATCCACTCGGGGGAGATACCACATCAAGATCAAACAAGTATGAGCGTACAACCTCTTGCACAAATGAAGGTCACCACAAACACTGAGATCACAACACTAATTCGATCACAATAGATCACTCGTTAACACTTGGGCAGAGCCACTCAGGAGTTTAGGATGGAGGAGAGATATCCTGCTTTCTACACTTTCCTCGCACTTCATCCTACCAGAGGGTTACCTGCAGATCCACTCTTATCACAGTTGCCTCCTCGAAAATGAAGTGGAAAAGTTAATTTTGCTTATATTCTTGTGGTGAAGAGGCAATAAGGAGAACGAGTCGTTCTGACAGTTGCGAGAGGACCGTTTCACTGTTGGAAGAGGCGCTCAGAGATGGTGTGTATGCTAAGAGGTTTCTGCGCAGATAGTAGACTAGAAAGGAGCAAGTATCACTGTTTCCTTTAAGTTCCAGTGGAGTAATTGAGTGCAAATTTTCTTTAGCAATGTCCCTATCGAAGAAATATATAGGTTTATTTTTGGCGCATCTATCCATTAACTTTGATTTCAAAAGTTATTTTCACAGTTCATTCCCTATCACATCCCCCGAATTACCTGTTTGTCTCTTGAAGTCTTTTTCTCTTGGTTTACGCTACCTGCTGCCTGCAACATTTGCCATCCAATTGCTTCACTACAGCTCTGCATGGTTAGGTGTTTTAAGCAATTGGCGAAGTTTTAATAATGCATTAATATAGATATAAACACACTTCCCGACTGGTCGATGATCTTGCTGACGCGTAAACGCATCAAATATGCGGCTTGGCATGAAGTTCATTTGGCGTTGATCGAATGGATATTTGCTGCCAAATGGGACGACGGGCAGTTGCCCGTTCACGCAATCCTACCGGTTTCTTCTTTACTGCTTTTGCAAAAATTCATCTCTCATCGTTCATGTTTGTAGAAATTGCTATCCTCAAGTTGAACTGTTATCCTCGGAAGCAAGACTCATTGTGAGCGGAACTGATGTAATTGATCAGGCATGGAGTGATTTATTTTTTCTTTCTGAGGCGGTGAAAACCCTTCACTGCCATACGTGACAGTGTATAATTGCTAGCTGCTTGTGTTCTTTGCGTTCGACTATTGCTGCACGCTAGTTTTGGCAGTGTGATTGTTGAACAGCTATGTTTAGGCACCGATTAGTTTCTTCAAGAACGTGATTGAGGGTCGTGCAAACATTATAGAACTGCATCACTTCATTCGGATACGCCCATTGCTGATGGATGACAACTACGCTGATTTTATCAAGGTGAATGCTTTATATTCCCACTTATTTAATCAGTTAGTTTTGGTATTTGCTAATTTAAATTTTCTGTGATTGCACTCAGTATATGAAGGCAGTTTTGTGGCATATTGCAGTGGAAGTGATTAAAGCCTGTTAAAGTTGTTTAGCATGAGATCGGAGTGGAAGACTTGCGCCTTTAAATGAGAGGAAAAGGTAGAGGTTCAAAGAAGAAGCATTTATTTATTGCAAGGATTGGAGAACACTTTTGCAGTGAGATGGTGGCTGTGGGGGAGGGAAAGAAGGGAGTGTGCGCAATTGATCACTATTCGCTATCGGATAAATAATCTAATGTCAACAACGAAGTTGGTATAAGGCTTTTGTTCCTCTTTTCGATCAAAATTTTCCCATCTTATTGGCACTAAATTGCTCACTTATTTTCGACACATCTTCTCATTAACGAAAAATATGTAGGTTGATATGTTTAATGAAGATGGACAACCGTTCAGCTCAAGCAGACGAGTCCTAAGGTATACGAGAAGATTGATGGGAATCGAAGTCAGCAAGCTTTCTTATGAGAGCTGGTGGATTATTTTATAAGTTATTCTACTCATTACTGAATTGTGATTGTTTTATTTATGTGGTGATTGCTTTTGAGGCATTCAATGATGATGATCCGGCTTTCGATATACTAAAACTAAGAGGTATTGGGATTTTATGTTCAGTTGGAGCGAGAATTCTCAATGCAACGGTATGTTTCTATTTTGTCTCATTTCCATTTTTTCATTACCTACTTAACGAAAGTTTATTATCAGTAATGATCATCTATTATCAAATATTGCTATTCGTCCCAGTGCTTTTTTGCATTTCGGGTGCTTATATATGGGGGTTTATCTTCATTGTGATGGTTGTTAAAGTAGTGCCATTTTGTAATCACAGACTATGAGCTTCTTGCTTTCAGAAAGAAACTATGTTGGTGGTCGAAAGCTTTCAGGAGATGGACACCAAATTTACTATTCGTTAGCATTGGCGCTGTGTTTCTAGTATCTCAATTGCTCTGCACATTCTTTGATTTAATTTCAATGCATTGCGTTTGAGAAAGTGTTTTCACTAATCGCTGCAAACGTTTAGCATCAAAGTCACACTTGGAGTATGGGCTATTATAGATTCTTCTGTCAAGGTTCATCAATCCTTTTGACCCCAGAATCCGTTTGTTTATAAAATCCCACCGTGAAGAAGCCCATTCACTAAAAGATTGACGGAGAGTTCATCAATGATGGAGTCTCTATCTGTTATCATTCGTGCAGCGGCTGCATTCATCTGTCAAAAATGTTTTAGCCAAACTCCACTCGGAAAATGTTTCTAGTTGTTCGCATAAAGCGATACTTTAATTTTCACGTCATATAGATTGGTGATACGATGTGCCAAGGCAAATGCTCCTACGTATTGAAATCAAATTGAACGCAAACAACAGTACTTTGCATATGATAGTTACTTCAGTGAACAGTAGGCAAATGAAGCGAAAAGAACGCCACTTTGTAAATGAGTTTCAAGTGCTGACCTTGTTTGTATGCTTAGTCCTGTCAGAAATTTTCAGACATCAGATGATTTGAAGCATTTCTCTCCAGTACGCTACGATACACTTCTTTCGTTAATGAACATGCTGAAATCAGAGGAATGCTCCGATGAGATCCTCAAGGCGATCGTCAGTTTTTGCAGTCGAATTAGAGGTTTCGCATTGTAAGTGTGTTTTCTTAATTCAGCCTTTTTAGCCGAACCTTCTAAATGCTCACATTGCCATTGTTTTTTTCACATTATCCTCTGATCATACGCAACATTCCGGGCTGATGTTTGGTGTGACTTGAGTGCCATTTTTGTGAGTGCGCAACATAATTTTTTCGTAATCAATTTTAAAAAGTTGTATGCGGAGAGCAGTGTCTGGAATATCAGAACACGCGTGAGCTCATTTGGTTACTTCGTTGATTTTACGTTTAAAAAATTGTTTCTTATTTTAAGAAAATTGCCACGCCCCAACACCAACTTAGCCAAGATCCCAAAATTATAACTTGCGATCCATGACATTTTAGTACCGGGACAATTGCATACACCTGCCTGAAATGGCGTAAACGCGCACATAGAGAAAGTAATGAGCAATGCACACTTGCACATATGCAGAAGCAAGCAATGTTGGCCAAAGAAAATCTTGGAACACATTGAACGTTCCACCAAAAACGGTTTCTTAAGAGCACAAGCCAATAACGAAGGCGTTCCGTTCGGAAAGAAAACTGAAATAGGGGATTTTCTAAATTTGTTTCAAATTGTTATCTTTATGCCGAAATGGCGGTACCGAAGCGAGGTGAGTGGGACCGGTATGTATGGTTGAGCCAACTAGGGTTGCATGTAGACTTTAAGAAAGCATAAATTAAAACCCGAATACTTCGACTTCATAGATGATTGAATCGTGAGAGCTGTGACTATCGGAGCAACAAAATCAAAATTGAAGGAGTGAGATGTGCGGGAAGGCGAATATCAAGCGATCATTGCGAGCATGTTGCGCAGTAATCTCGTTGGCGAACAGTCCGTTGTTGAAGACGATCGTTCCGAGCGCACGAGGTGATTTGCAGTCGTGTCTAAACGACGTGTTGCTGAAGGCTGTCACTGAATGGGCTCATGTTGCACATCCCGAACTGCGTCCGTTGTTTTCGAGTGCTGCCACTCTCGATATTCTCAGCACATCATTCTCGTCGCCAAATACTGCATGCTCATTCGCACAACTCCCAGCCAAAGAGGTCGTCACTTTCGATGTGTTGTGCTATCTAGAGAACTCCTTGAGATTGGCTCGGATGCTCTGCCTATGATACTGGGGGTTTCTAGATTTCTGAAATTCTTAGTGGCATTTATTGAGTAGTCCAGTTGTTTTTTTTTTAAAGTTTCACTGAGTTGCTTATAATTGGTGATGAATTTGCAGTTTCTGCAGTTTTTCATAATGGACTGATGATCGTATTCTTGAAAGGAGATTGGCTTCGAGTTCTGTTTGTATCTCTTCCAAGACTGAGTTCACTTCCACTGATAAATCATCGAGTGGCCGACATGAGAAGGGGGTGGGGGGGGGGGAGATATTTCCCTGTTCGTATCATTTCCTAATTGTGTGATCCCCATGTCTTCTTTCTGTGGTGAATTATCTTTCTTACGGACCTCTGCTAGATAAGTCGTCTTCAGAGGGCAGACGATTGGTTAGTTTTTCACAGGAAAGAGGGAAGGGTCGCTCCGGAATGTTCGAAAGTTATTGTACTATCGATTGTTTCCAGCTTCAGATCTTCGCCGCAGTCAACTCAACCTACGACAATGCGATTCGTTTCACACTCCATCATATTGTTATGAGGTATTTTCCATGTTTGTTTATTCATCAGTAATGGCTTCGACCAAGTGGCAGCACATTATGATTATCGCAAATGTCCGCATAGTATGCAGCCGTCGGTAGAAACGTTGAAACTTACAGGAACTGTTCACCGGCACTGACTTTTTTCATTCTTTCGTGCTGCTTATCTGTATTCGATATTTTCCTAAGCAATTTCTAGCTATACTTAATGTCATTGAATCGTTTTTTTCGGGTGTATTTGAATTGTTAACAGTGATGTTCATATAGATGACTACAGTACACATGTCGCACGTAATTTTATTTCTTCCTAATCGATTTTGGTGACCGAGATGCTGTTCAAGAAATTGAAGTGCACTCATTGATCTTTAGCTAAACGGTTTGAGTTCGGCCCGTTTTCCTCCGCTTTTCTTCTTTATTTGCTACTGCAAGAGGCATTCGATTATTAGTGTAATGGATTCTTTCGTTATGGGAAATCTCTTCTTGACGACTAGTGGAATGGGACTTCGACTTATGTGCTGGATTTGACATGGTCCACAGCGAGTTGTGCTTTGTGCACCGATACAAGAAGTGATCGCGCAAGCAAATAGCTAATATAAATTTAGTTCCTGCAGCAACTTCGTCAGTACTGTTTGCTTTACATTTGATCGCAACCTGTTTTACAAATCAACGTTGGTATCATTTGATCGTTTTACAAATAATCAGTATGTATGGGTTATGGATTGCGTTATTTTAGGGATAACAAGAACGCAAAAATCTATACTGAATGGAAGTTTTCGGACACAGAAAGTTGCTTGGATTGGATTATCTCAGTGCAGTGTTCCCAACTGAGCTCAACAGCGGCTGGAGAGCTTTGTGCAGCGATCGTGAAAACGATCGAACCGGCGGAGATTGTCGCACAAGGACAACTTCTTCATAACGTTCGCTCTCTGCTCGATGCTGTTCTCGTCGATCAATCAACTCTGGAGATGAACTTATTGTAAGCTTTGGCTATGAGACATTAGGCGTTGTTAAATGTTCTTCTCACTGTGTTATTTTGACTTTACTTCATTTACACATGTTAGCTGGGTGAGGATAGCTTTTCTATTTTTAAAGTTCAGTCTATGTGGGGGTAAGATTAAGAGTGCGTAGATGTTTAAATAATGAAAGGAGATGGGAGATGATGTTGATTAGCGGGAACTTTCAAGCAACGGCCTAGACACTTCACTGCTAATTTTCACCATCAGACTGATGGAACTGTGGCCACAACATGAAACGAATGAGTTAATGCCCTTAGTGGACAATTTGGACAATAACTGAAATAGCACATTTTCAGAAACGGAGCATGGATATTTTGTTCGGTTCTAAACCATATGGTGTCCGTGGCAAATGCTGATGCGGTTCCGTGGGATAAATTACCAACAAATATCTTTGCTAATCTTCTCGATCGTATCGTACAGGAGCCAGATCTATGCCGACAATCGGTCCCGTTAATCGGTCTCCTCTCGCGGATCACTTCTTGCAACAGTATGTACTTTTATCTCTGCACTTTCCGCGCTTTGCTGTGAACTTATTTAAGTCAACTTAGCTGCTCTTTTTGCTGTGGACATGATAAAGCGTTTACAATTAGAGGGTTCCTTTAGGTGCAGCATTGAGTTCGATCTTCTTGGAGCCACTGGAGTCAAGACTGCAACTCCTCACGCAATGGGTGACTGCAAGTGAAATGCGTCTCGAGACGTTCTTGCAGTTGCGTCCATTGCTTGAATATTTAAGCGCTAATCATAAAAATGGACGCATGGACTTGCTGCCTGATGGTATGCTGGAAGCACTTCTGGGCAGTTCTCTTTATGAGCAACTCGTTGGCAACTGCCCGTTGCTGGTGAGGCGCAGCGATCGATGGAATTATGCAGCACTTTCTGCTCGAAGGCCGCCGGTATATTTTATTGACAAATTCCTATAATTGGTGGAAGTAATGCTGCTAGCACATTTCAGCAAAAGCAGAAGGTTTATTGCAAGAAGTGCAAAGCTGGATAGCCTGTTTCACTACAATCTGAAACAAGTAAATAGATCAAATTGCTACTGTGAGATACCTGTGCTCACATTGCTCATCTTCGAAAAACTAGATAAGTTCTTATGCGAAGAGGTTTATTCTTCTAACTTAGGATGGGAAAATCTACTGTTCTCTTTGGGGGTGATCATAATGGTATCTGTTATTTCGTCACCCAATATGTCTCCTGTATTGAATTGTGATCTGTCGTTTTCTCACATTCGAATTTTGCCGGTTCTACAGTTTTAAGGATTTCAATTTTGAGGACTCCCTGGAAGTCGTTTTATGCTCGAGAGCTCCTGATCGTAGCGTTCAAGTGCAGCACAGTGGCGGACTGAATCTAAAATAGGTGCCTATGAACTGCTGATCCCACCTGGAAATAACGAACTTCTGAAATATATTGCGAACTTCATGTACAACTCAATGCTGTCTGCACGCAGTGCAGCGCAATTGCAGAGTGGTCATGATTCGTGTGAACTGAAGTTGAGGAATGAGCTATATATATATTCATAGCCTATTCCTCAACTTCAAATAGGGCTGCGATCAAGGTCGTGGGATTCACTAAATGGGGCTACGATCAAGGTCGTGGAACTCGAACGCAGCCCACTGATCGAAGTTTTGGCACGGAGTTGTTTCAGATTTTAAAAGCTGTGTTGAGTGATTTAAAGTGGCAAAAATTGAATGCAGTCTTCTTTGAGGGATGCCGAAAATCGATTTCAACAAAGACGAAAGAGGGCCAAGCAGCTCGATTGGGAGACGAGAATGATCTATTCAAGGATGTGCTTATGACACTAATTTCCATTGGCGGACCACGAATTCACGAAAAGCTTGTCGATAAATGCAATCAGCTGTTTGCACAAATCATTTGGAATGTTCGTGAGGCGGACCGTAAAGCAAGTTTCTCATATATCGTATTGTTTTCGCTATTATGTAGGTGGAAGGGTTTGGGAGTGTATGCTGTGATGGTCTGGAATAGCTGTTGTTCTACAATGGGCCTCATCGTTAAAGGTTGACATCTGTAACGGAGCAGAGTGGTGACGGGTGCGTGGATTCTTTTTTCTTTATTGTAACCTATTTTGCTGATTAAATTTTACAGACATGGCATATATTGCTGTGTCCCGTGCCTCATATATTTTTTATTTCAGGTGAATAAGTGCTAATATTAAGTGATTTATATTCAAAGGAACTGCATTTCAAGGGCTAACACAATAAATTTACCATAATATTCACATTCTTTGCCATGTAGTATCGGATTATGACGGGAGCGTCAGATGCGTTCTCCTTGGGTAAATGAATCTGTGAGCGAAATGCTTCATTTAAGATGTATATGCCTAGTCACTGTGATCCTCTTCTCTTCTTATTCAGTACTCATAGTGTCGTATTCTCAAAAGGAAATACCGTATACAAATTTCCCATGCTGTTCTAAGAAACCATCCTTTTGCTCTTGTAACATTTCGCACTTGAAGCCTTTTTTGGTTTGTGCATCGCAGCTCATTGATACAACAGTAACTGAAGTTGTCGTTTAGTATTTTACGTGCTAATTTCGTATCGTTCGAGTAGATATAATGCATGCTAACTCTTACAGTTGAATTTTTTCGTTTCTTAATATTGACTGTTATTGACGGAATAATGGCTGAAATCATACCGTAAGCATGGGCACATATTACTGCGCCATTCCTGACTGCTCCTTTTTTGGAAGGGCGTGAAGATGAAAAGCAGCACCGCATTACTAAACTAGGATGGCACATTTGGCCGAAAAAATTATTTCTGAGGATGCAGTTGGTGGTTGTTTTTTTGTTTTTTTTTTTGAAGTTGAGGCGGCATATATTCGCCCTGCTGATTCAGAATAGAGGTGCGCAAACTTTAGAGGGTCCACATATGCACTCAGAAATCTCCCTGTGATAGAGATGTGATACTGGATTCAAGACGGAATATGCATACCAGATTAGGAAACATGTTTGCAAAGTGTGAATCGATGAAAATACAAGAGGTGATGTGTACTGTAGGTTCTGGAAGGCAATGCCGGAGACTCACCGAGTGCGCTTGTTCATTCATTCGTTATGATGCGTGATATCCTCGAATATATCGGCGCACTGAGCGAAGCCGTCTCGCCATTTCCTGCGTCAGTGAACGACATTGACGAACGTTCATTTAGTGTGATGCCGGAGAATTTCCTTAAGGTGAACGAGTCGTCGTTGTTGTCGGATGTGTGCATGCGCTATTTCTGTAACTTATTAATGTTAATGATGAACGACATTCCAAGCAAGGATGTTTTTATTAAATCCTGTTCTTACAGTAGTGTTGTTTTGTGAAGTATAACAGAACTCATCTTTTATTTTTGGTTGCAAGTTAAACCATCATAGAAACAATTTTTGACCACCGGAAGGGCGTTCTTCACTTCTTTGTTAGAGCGCACTTTATATGTGTTGTAGTGTTCGGCTTTGTTCTTCATAAATTTTTACTTTCAGAAGCAGTCCAGTACACCGAAGGCGACAGGCGAACGTCCACTATGCACATACAGAACCACCGAAAAGCAGTTCATTCTTCAACATTGGTACAACTGCTATACGTGTGGCATGATAGACGGCGAAGGCGTGTGCTCGGTGTGCGCTGTGAACTGCCATCGCGGACATGACATTTCATACAGGTTTCGCTTGAGCTGATTATTGGTCGAGCACTTGGTTTGCTTAAGAGTGCTGTATTTGGTTTTTGCGCATCCTAGGGTTTTTTGAGCTGTAATTGATTCTTTTGAGTCAGTAAGGCAGAAGAAAACTGTTGTGGCTAGCAACAGAGATTGAAGAGGTAGGCTGGATGTGATACGCGAGGGCACAATGAAGATAGTGGAAGCAGTTTAATGGGGAGCACCACGGCTCCCAAGCCGAGTAGGGATAGAGACGAGAGAAGAGTGACGAAAAGGCGAATGCCGATTGAAGAACTGACGAATGAAGACTGGCACCAAACGAGCTGAAGCTCGGCTTATATAGGGCTCAGATATCGTTTGGGGCAGCACAAGAGCACATAAGTCGATCAGTGGCATTATGTGAAGAACAATGAACGAGAATCGACTATACGAGTAAAAGTGATCACTGCAGTGTTAGATCACAAGTAAATATCTTGGATTGGCTCTTCAGCACTATACCCAACACATACTTTTTTGTCATGGATAATTTTGACATCTCTTTCTCTCCTTCCGCTCCGTCCACCTCACTACCTCATCGGGCTATTATTGAGAATGGTGGGGAGGGGGAAGGGGCCGATTTCTTTGCCTCGTCTTATCGCTTCGTCTTCCCTCTGTCATATTAAAACTTGATAGAAAATAATGGCAGACAAACCTAAGTGACCGTTACACTTTGCGAATCAGTTTCTGGCCTGCATCTTTCCTACTCTGAGTCTTATCCACTTTTTCTACAGTTATAATCCTTTCAATTCGCAAGCAGAGACGTACGTGAAATGCACACGTAAATGCGCATCTTTACAAAGGTAATCAGCTAATCACTACAAACAAAGAACTTGAAAATAGAGGAAATGAGTTCTGCGGCAGTAGACAAAGAAATATAGAAATATATTGTCGAATGCACGACTGGCACGCTTTTCTGATGTTTACGGGCGATGACTTTTTGGGAGACACAATTCAAACGATTGCGGATGAATCACTTTTTACAACAAATTCGCTGTGGCATCGATCAAGCGTGATGGAAGTTCGCAAAAATTATGAGAACGATGAATTGTGTTCTAGGCACGTATAAGTTGGAGTGCTGACAATGGAGAACGCCACACTACATCGTTTTTCGAGAGGCATCTACCTCTACCTGTCGCACCTTGCAGAATTTGCATACATACCATTATTGTGCTGTCTCTTTCTCTAAAATATCAATCTCCGTATCGTATTGTACCAAGATGCAGTGCAGTACGCTACGATCAGGCAAGCTGATTTTGCTAGGATGCCCACCACAGAGCGCAACATTTGTGCGGAAATCGGCATTCGAGACTAGAATTTTCATTTTGCCATCGAAGGAAAACTGCATGACGAAGCATATCTTCCCCCTACTGATAGACGGTGCTTTGAGAAGGGGTGAAGGAGAAGAGAGATTTGCTCGTCGTACAAGGATCATAGTCTTTGCATCTCCATATGCATCGTTTTGATATCGCTCTTGTGAACTTATCATGTTCATATCTGAGAGGTTTATTCACTCAAAGAAAATCGGACTAGCTTTCTTCAGCTCATCGATGCAGCGTGACCGAAAGCATAGCCAAACAAAATCTTAGAAATCCTATCATCCTTATGAGTTAACTTGTTTGCATGTTGTTCTGACATTCATATTCGTAGATGCTAAATGACCATAGTTGATGGTTGAATCGCGATTATGCTCAATGATGGTGAATGAAGTGTTCTTTGGCGGAAATACTTTTCACTTGCAGTAAGCAAGGGTCATTCTTTTGCGACTGCGGTGCGAAGGGCTGCCCGGCACTCACAATGACAGTGTTTCCTTTGACGCCGACTGAAAGCGACTCGGTGACTGTCGTGTCGACCACCCATCAAAGCACGCAGCAGCCTACGCAAACCAGCGAATCCTTTCATGATATCACGGTCAAGATGGAAGATCGTAGCAGAATTCAACAGCTTTTGGTTAGTGTATTTTATTCATGAGTTTTTTTTCTTCAATTGCGTGTCTGTGAATACAGAAGAAGCCTATGAAAAGAAAAGCCTAGTTCATGGCATATAGAAGAACGGAGAAAAGAGCACCTACAGAACGTGGAAGCTTATAACTGGGCTTTACTAAATGGTGGCTTCAGCGAGCAGAATTGCCACTGTCTACAGTCGACATCGAAATCCTTTGTTTGCCGTAAAATCTGTTAACGTTGAGATTCCAAACAAACTTTAGGAGTTGCGTGGAAATGTTCTAATAGCATGATCTGGAAAAGGCTGCCGAAAGAGCGCTTTACGGGAAGGTGATTTGGCACTAGAAAGAGACGATGATATCTTCAACAGAGCTGAGTGCCTATAGGGGCGTGAGCAGACTGTAGAAAAGCTTGCAATTTTCAGAAATCCTTCTTGAATATGTTAGAAGTCTACCGACCACACATTGGAAGCCTTATGAGGGCTGTCTTAGTGGGTTGCTCGACACGGTCACTCAGTAAGCACGCGGAACGTATCGCACAGACGAATATAGAGCTTTCACAACCACTCACTGTGGAACTCAACCGTTCGCTCATGGTTAGTGTTGATTTTGTTTTATTATCTCGGCAATCATGTCTGCGTTTTTGAGGCTTGTATTTTCCGTTGCCGCAGATAGTGGAACTTGGAAAAGGCGATTTTTTATTTTCGAATATCTTCACTTCAAGATTCGTCATTGTTGGTACTTTTCGTTATAGGGAATATTGTTCTCAGTTCCTGAAACTTATCTTTAATTAAAGCAGTTGTTATCGATGTAATCGCTCTTAATACAACGACTCTCAAACACGGTATAGATATAGCGTTATATGTTCTCAGATATTTAGTGGAATTTAGTGTTCGGTTCTTCTTCCTTCATCGTCATGGAAAAATGCTTAGTGTTGGTCTGGTGCACTTTAACTCATTAAATGTTTACCTTTTGTTCATTGAGTGCAGCATTGAGAGTGTCGATATGTGATGCGGTTGAGTGCGGCTTATAAGCTCATATAAATGCGCTGCGTCTACAGTGCTCGATCCCGTTATCGGTAGAGTGTATGTACCATAATCTGAACAAACAAGCCACATTCTGCACTCGAAACATTCGCCGCTGAGCGAACGATATTTTAACAAGGCAGTGAAAATTGCAGTTATGCAGTGCTCGTCTCTAATCGTGGTTTATTAAGCAATTTCAAAGTTAACTGAACTAGAAGACATTCGCAAGTGGTAAAAAAAAATCATTAATACTAATCAAATACACTGGATGTTAGGCTGGCAGCTCCCTGTGAATGTATATTTTTCGTTTGGGATGGATGCATCGAAGCTACACAGCGCAAAACCAAATATACCATGATCAAAATTACATTAACGGTGACGGCCGCATACCATGAAACGTCGCCGTGTGCGAATAACTGACCTCATACACCGCCCATATTTGCACATCTCTTTTCTCCTGTCTATAATATTACCGTTAGTTTGCTTCTATATTTAGTTATGTGATATGCTCTCTTTGTATTCAGGTTTCATACAGTTGTTTTGTTATTATTAGGTGCCATTGCTCTCGTTTAATTGTATAGATGTTCGTTTTAGAAGCATTGGATAACATCTCAAAAAGTGATCTGCGATAAGAAACTGGAAGGAAACCGGAGTGGACAGAATCTACTCGGTGTGCTGAAAGTTGAGAACATTCAGATGTTGGCCACCGTGCAGGAAAACAGCAGGATAATGCTTCTCAGCACACACGCACTTTTTTGCGCGTCCGATTCCGCTACTGATATCGATCTACCGGTTTGTGTTATACTTTTGCGCGTTCATTTCATATGGAGTGATGTTGGGCTGTGGGCAAAATTAAAACGAGGAGTTCCCAAAGGATGAGATCCTCTCGGCTCTTCTGAACAGTAGGGCAGCAGAGTGTTATCACGGGCTTTGTGCTTCGAAGGATGGAATTCCGAGGTTGGGGATTAGCGGTGTAAGGCAGCATTAGGGGACACGAGGGAGCGATCTTATTGAAGTTCGGCAACCACTGACCCACTTTTAAATGTTAACGTTATGACGAGGAATGCAGTTCGTGGCAGGCGATGACTTGAGTTATCTCAGAAATCGAACGCCCATAAAAATAAGTCGTCCTTGGGACTGCTGAAGGACAATGTTCATCAAGATTTGAGGTCTCTAACTATTCTGACTTGGGCCATCAAGTCAACACAAGTATACGATATTCAAGAAAGTGTTTTCGCATTTTTATAACCTCATTAACACACCACCAGTATGAAGAGGTGCTAAAGCGCGTTGCGCAAACGCTGTTACGTCCTTGAGAAGAATCTGTTCATTCACGAAACAAGGTCTCCTTTTCCGAACGGCTTATTCGTAGTGTGTTGAGCTTTGTTCTCGTTGTGTCATATGATATCTGGAGAATGCAAAAATCTTGTGCTATTATTTTTATTAGTAAAATTTGGGCACCAAAAGCATATTTGGCCATAAAGAAATTTGCAGATTCCATTAATGGTTTGCTTCAGCTGTTTATAATATATTTTTGACTAGCCTTACGCCTAGATGCTCATAAGCATCCTCTTTTATATGGCACACTACCAATACTGCATGCGATTTGTCAGCGACGGGGAATTAGTTTTAACTTAGAGCTCGGACTTTGATTCCTGTGCGAGGATTTTTTAACAAGTTCGTGATCAGCTAGGCGAAGTTCTTGATGACTGTATGTGATTGTCGCTTTGGGCTATCATGACGAACTTCTGCATTGGGGGCTATCATCAGTCTAAAATTTCCTTCATATATCATTCCATTTTGAGCGCATCGAAGTTGAGCCGGTCGGCTTCAAAGTGATTTCGTTGTCGTGCATGAGGGATCTACTTGTTGCATGTGGCAATCACCAGTTCGTTATGATGCGTTTCAAGGCGAACGGGGATATCGAAGACAAACGTACAATGGATATCAAGCCCTCTGTTCTGAAGGGTACCATAGTTAAGGTTTGCCCACGTCATTCTTTGAATGCCTCAGTGAATGTGCACTTGCAGTGAGTGGCGTTTATTTGGTTAGACACGTTGGAGGTGACCAATAGATGGTTGCGTTACGAGAGCATTTGCGGTCTTTTGCCTATTTGGAGGGGTCCTCTTAATGGTGCACTCTTTATCAATATCGTTACGAGTGCTTTTCTCAAGTTCTAGCTGTGGTCGCTCTGAATTCATTGCTTCTTGAACTGAAGTAAATGAACGTAATGAAAGGATATAATTCTGGTTCTACTTCCACTTAATCTTTTTTGAAAGCAGAACTTGTCAACATATCAGTAGAATGCATTTTATTTGCACTTCACTCAAGGGCGCATTATAATTTCGGGTTGTCAGTTTTGAGTAATGTGTGTCCGCATCGGAGTATATGTGTACATCGCAAACCCGAGTTCAGCTAGGTTAATAAACAATCATTAGGTTCCCATATGGAGTTTTCGAGAGTTCATCGCTACTCGCGTCAAAGATACAAAGCCAAGCACATAGCGTTTTTGCGATGAATTTGTAAAGTGAACGTCTGTAGCTATTTCGAGACTTGTGAATACAAAAAAAGCGTCTGTAGCTCTGATCTTCTTCATATGTGGGTGACAGTTCCCTGATGTCCGGTTTTCATCGGCTGAACGTAGTGACTACGAGCGAAAAAAGTCGCTCTCATAGTCAACTGACGGACGGGATGTTCATGTGTGGCCTCCTTTATGTTGTATTCTATAGTGTGTTTATCAGTTTTTGCTGAGATTATTTTCTTGCGAAAGCCGATTTTCGTCGACGGAATAGGCTGATTTGCGCATTATCGGTATAGCATGTGTTATGCAGGCCGAGTGGGTGGAAACAGATGAGGGACCAATGGTGGCAGTGGCCAGCGAGTCGTTCGTTCGAATTTACGACGTAAGTGACCCATCGGATGATGCGAAGATGGAATTCGTCTTGCCTTTAGGCAACGTCGTCGATATCTCTTTTGGTAGGTGCCATGTTACGCTTCGCAACCGCTGCTTAATTTTGCACTCTCGATTGCAACAATTTCAGTTGTGTTGGTCGTGACGAACAGGATGGCTGTGCTGTAGTTCACGTGAAATAATATCGGATGCGATACTTATTCATACATTCAAAAGTTGCATGCAAATAACTCGTAAATCGTTTTTTTTCTTTTGGAAAGTACTTCTCTCTTCGATCCTCGTCAGAATAGTGTTGAGGTGATCGTAATACATTTTTAGAAGCTTCTCACCGTATTGTAGTCTGTTTTTTGAAAATCGCAAGCTTTATACGGTTGCAAACCTTGGGCGAAAGAAATATGCTTTCAATGAGTGCCAGACATCTTTCGATGTAGCAAGCGTCGTATCTCAATGATATCTCTTTTGGTAGGTGCCATGTTACGCTTCGCAACCGCTGCTTAATTTTGCACTCTCGATTGCAACAATTTCAGTTGTGTTGGTCGTGACGAACAGGATGGCTGTGCTGTAGTTCACGTGAAATAATATCGGATGCGATACTTATTCATACATTCAAAAGTTGCATGCAAATAACTCGTAAATCGTTTTTTTTCTTTTGGAAAGTACTTCTCTCTTCGATCCTCGTCAGAATAGTGTTGAGGTGATCGTAATACATTTTTAGAAGCTTCTCACCGTATTATAGTCTGTTTTTTGAAAATCGCAAGCTTTATACGGTTGCAAACCTTGGGCGAAAGAAATATGCTTTCAATGAGTGCCAGACATCTTTCGATGTAGCAAGCGTCGTATCTCAATTTGCTTGTTGTTACTGCTTTAAAATTTGTAAGCTATAGGAAGCGAAGTGAATTTCACATCGTCTGGCAAGAGAGATGGTGCATGGCATGCTTTATATGGAAAATGTGGAGGACTGATCATTATTATACTTTGGTCTTTGCAGGAGCACGTAAATCAGGCGGAATCGAGATTTTTGTGCTCTCCTCAGCTGGTCACATCTATATGGAGGAACTGGAGAAGGCGGATAATACTTCATACTATATGATGAATGCAGTTTCACTTCCCTTCAACAATAACGCTGTTTCCATGCACTATTCGAACGATTCGCGCTTCCTGTTCGTCTCGCAGAATGGCTAGTTGTTATATTATTCGGTAATTCGCGATCGCGATCTTCGTATTACTGATCCTTTGTTATGTAATGTGCTGTTATATTAGCTGTGCGTATTTTATTAGCTGAGGAACAAACCAGCTGACAGTATTCGCTTCTGCAGATTTGAGTCGTTACGGAACGTAAAATAGAGCAGTGTATGAGTTTTAACTCTTTAGAAGGGACTTATGTGGCACGCTTCAATGAGAGCGATGAGTTGGATGAGGTGCAAAACATCGATGTGGATCACGCGATGTCACAATGGAGCGAATGCGCCGGTGTTGTATCGGCAGTGGCACAACCACCGACCGCCAATGTCCTCTTCTTTTTCTATTTTTGTGGTGGAGCGATTTACGTGCAGTCGTTAGCTATGTCGAGTATCGCACAAGCAAATTGCATGTTGCTAGCGGCGGGTAATGCTTCACATCTTGCTATACAAATCGTCGACAATCAGACGCTACAAATTTTGAAGAGGTTCATGAAAGTTTTCTTCATATTTCGTTGAGTTGTTCCTTTTATAATTAGCTACTTAGCTATTTTCTGCTAAGTTAAACTCGGAAGTTGCGAGCATATTTGCTGACTGCTTTTTCCGAATCTTTGTAGAAGGCGACCTTAATATATTTTTGGATTTTCGATTGGCAAATCATTTCAATCCCTTGAAGGTTTAGTGCAGTGATCCGTTGTCCTGTGCTTGTACATCCATCCTGCTTGAATTTATTCCTAGCTCCGAAATGCCTTCTTACATCAACAATCATCGTGCTCTTTTAATTGGGAGAGGTGGGAGTGAGGGGTGGGGCGGCGGTAGGCATATGTTGCATGAAGCATCCTAAGAAATGTTAAAGGTATAACGATTAATGAAAGGGTTATTATCACATTATATGCTTGTATGCGGCCTTGTTCTTGGTTTATTTATATTGTTCCTTGTTTATTTATTTAAGAACCCAAAGGCAGTCATAATTATTCCTCGTTTATGCTTTTTTTTTGCCGCTCACTGTTAAGTCTTCAGTATTCAGACAACTTCGTTTTACAGCGATTGGCACCATGAGCCAGACATGTGGGTCAAAGATGTGGAATGTAGTGTTGTGGAAAGTGAACCGCACACAATCGAGATCAAGGAGGAAAAGCAGCTGGAGGAGGACTTAGTGACTGTCTTTGAGAGTTGTACTCGACTTGAAAAGATGCGGTTCTCAAGTAAAGCGCTCCAGCTTAGCTACGACGCCGATGAACTGACAAAGCGTCTGAACTCACCGGGCATGGGTGCCGTATGTCTCAAGGTACGCTTTGCTCAAATTTGCCTTTTTATGCGTCATAGATTTTCACTGAAATACTGAACGTTCCAGAACTTTTTTGTTTTTAGATAGAAGGGTTTGGGACTATAAACCCGAATCTGCATCATTTCTGTCAACGATTTTGCACTAACTTGCTTTGTGAAGAAAGGCTTGAATTTTTAGATATTTTGATTTAGTCCCAAACCCTTCTAGATAGTTAAATCACAATGCTATTGAGCATATGAGTGCGTTTACACAGAAATAAACTATGCCGTCATAACTTTTAGAGCGTGATCGAAATGTGATTGTTGCTTTGTTCGAAATATTCGTAGATTCAGTACGATTCTGCGTATTGTTTGTTGTACGATTACAGAAGAGGCAGTTCGATGTTGTGGTGACGAATATGGACTGGAATATGGTGATCTGTGCATTGCGCATCGAGATTGGGGGTCCACGCTCTCCGGCTAGCGTTTCAGTATTCGGGAAGACTCGTTATTTGCATACGGATCGGCCCCGCATTTTCGATATACCTTTGACGAGAAAGCAATCGCTTGAATGGTACTAATCCAAAAGTCTCTTCTATATAAAGAATCAAGAAAGCAGAACGAATTAGCACATAATATATTACTGCTTCATGGTAAGCTTTAACTTGGTCTGAGTGGAGTATCACAGCTAAGAGTATTCGCTTCCATGTACCTGTGAATAGGAACTGTAGTCATCGAAATGTGGAGGGATTTTTCCCCGAGGCTTGATTTAACCATAGGGTCGTTTTTCCTCGAAACAGGTTTGAAGTTTTCTTAACAAATAAACTGCATATTGCGGTGATAACAGCTGAGCTAGCGTTTTTTGCCTGCCTTAATAATTTCGCATTCTGAATCGTTGATATTGGTAATATTGTTAACCAGTTTTTTTTTTTAAATTTCTAACCGCGCATACAGGAATAGGTTTCGCTCCAGCAGACGTTCAATTTTATGAACGTTTATTATAGAGTGTGCTGGGTTAATGGCTTCGAAGGGTCTCTATCTGTTCGCCCCTGAAAATGGGTGCGTGTTTACGCGTTGGTGTTGAGAATATTTGACTTTCTTCCTCTTGGCTTCTACTCGTTAAAAAAACCATATCCACACTGTACGATCCTCCGCCTACACTACCGATAAAGTATATGGCCGTTGTCATATGCTGCTTATTTGGTACGCATGCATCGATGATTTGTACGAATTAACGATCTCTAGCAGGTTACGGCATTGATGGAGGTGAAAATTGAATTGAGAATGGATCGAACCTTTTAGACATTCATAGTTTATTCGATTAGCCAATTTGATGGATTGAGATATTGTTAGTTTATTTGGTTGGCCAATTAGATGGCTTACTAAGAATGTAGCACTGCTGGGATTTGTGTTACTGATGCCTTTTGCAACGTTCATTGCCCTTATGCGTGTGCAGTGATAGCAAGTGTGATCACAATTGATCACTACATTATTTCGAGAGGATATGAAAACAGTGCACCAGCATCTTTTAACGGTCGTGATCCCGCTTGGGCAGCATTCGACTAAATGGTGCTGGCAAGCTCACTTCGCTGCATTCAATGCTTCTAAGAGTGTTGAGTTGAACAAGTCGCATTCGACGGTCGAGGTGTGCACGCTAACGCTTCGCTAGTTAGTTATTTATGGCTGAATATGAACGCACATGCATCCTATAAGCAAGGTTGCAGTCGTTTAAAAGTGCCCAAATTCATCTGTTAAATCGGTGATTTGGAGGGAATGAAGGCTTCTAGTTTCTCCGTAGGATGCTGTCTTAAACCGAAAAGATCTCAAACGTTAGAGAAATCCCTCCTCAGCAACTGGAAATACGTTTTCACAGTTCTGTTTGGTTTGCAGTGGTAACGAGGTGGTGTTGACCTTTACCAACGAATCGTTTCCTTCGCACTTGGGATCGATAAAGGTGAGTCGATTAGCCGTTGTGTAGCTTTGATCGCATGCAATGTTTTCGATTATTCTGAAGGCGTTTGAAAATTGCTTCCTACCTTCGTCTGAGATTGCGGTTCACTCATATTGGAGATTCGACTCTTGGATGGACGTAGTAAATGTATGCGACCATTTTAACACATTAGAACTGCGCATAGTGGGAAAAATGGAGAGTGATCTTGCTCTGTGCAAGTTCAACTACGTCAGTTTATTGCGGAATTGGCGTTTAGTAGATTTTTTTCTGATTTTAAATCGATTCTCTAACAGGTAGATAGTTTCTTGTTTTATATGCAGAATTCGTTTCCCTCTCAATGTTTTTTGAGCATTGCTGTCATACAGTTTCCACTGCCTTTATATTGTTTAATTTCTTCTCTTTCCTACATACTGAAAATATTCACTCATATGGGTGTTTATGTTTTCTTTCAAAAATATCGACATTATGTGATAAAAATTGGTAATTCATGCATTTATGGAAATATAAGCGATAAAATGGAAGCGATATGAAAAGTAGCAGTCTTTTTCAGTGCAGATGTCTTTTTAAATTAACTGGTTTGTTGAGTGGGCACTAGTGGTTTTTATTGTCATATTTTCATTGTAATTAGATGGCCACTTTGCTGATTCTTTAAAAAATCTCTTCCTTGCATATCTATGGGAGGTGACTAAGGTTGGGTTCTTTTATTGCAGGTTTACGGTAAAACGAAACGAGAATTTGGTTTTCCCATAGCCACTTATCGATTGGAGCAGACTTTAACGCTTCCTGAACAGACTCTGTCTACCTTCATGTCAACATGTGCTCGCTTGTGCGCGGCCGAAGGCAAGGCTGAGGTGAGTTTTATGATGGCAATTATCGTAGTTTAGTTGGAAAGCCGTGAGGCTTGATAAAAGCGCTAACTCTCAGAGATTTGGCTTGCTGGCAGGTTAATGCGCAATCTTTTTTGTCTAAGGAGCAGTTTGAACTGTATCTTTTACGGCCAGCTTTTTTGATTCTCTTGCAAAGCATTTTATACGTTCAATCACAAACAGTTGTATCGACTTGTCTATCACTAAAGAAATTTTGTTTTTGTATATTGGCTGAAACGTTCTAATTCGAATGTAATTTCCAACGACTTCTTTAAAACAGTATTTTTGCAGAAATTCGAATGGCTAGTATCGTTTGCGTCTCTTTTTGCGGCACCGGGTTTCCATCACAATCGTTTACGTGTGAAGTCTCTGGAATTGCTACTGGTTTTGTCACCGGAACTGGACGTTTTCTTTGATGTTAAGGTTGGCTTAATACTTCCTAAAATTTGAAGGCACTTGAGGGTTCAACGTTAGGAGACAAGTATCCTCACTCGCTTAAAATATGCGCAGATATCAATTGTAATGCCTTAAAGCAATTGAGATATCAAAAAAGTAAATAATTTGTTGCGAATAGGTGACAATCGCACCTTCGATTTCATATGGTGAGCACTAATAAAAACTAGCTCACTAAATATTTGTATGCTGATATTGTGAAGGCGCTAGGGCCAATGTCAAAGTGCACTTATAATCAAGCCTCACATAGGCAGTTATCGGCTAGAGGCGTCTTCGTCAAGGGTTTAATTGCTTGATACTTTTTCTGTCCCATTCGTTCTCATTCTGCAGATTCTTTGTCCACCGCTGTCCATATATTACTAACTCTATTAGGATCCACTGTCGTGAACGTTGGGTGCATCTGCTGTTCATGCAAAATTCTTGAAAGGTGCTGTAGATGTAAGTGGAGTTTTCTGCTCTGCCACTATCACTTTTCGTTGTTTCGGTGTTCTTATAGTCAAAGAGATGTGAAATAAGGATTAGCGGAAAAGAGAAAGAAAACTCACAGTGGTCATTGCAGAGTAGTGCAACTTAAATAAGGTCGTAATTTTGCTAGTGGATGGAGATCGTTGTGGTAGATAGTGCGGTTGTGCGGTTCGCTTTTTGATAGTGCCCTTGTGATGAGGAAAATTCTTTCACTCTTTATGACAGTTTCGAGCTGCATCTCAGATGTGAAATACATCCACTTCTAGTCGTATTAGTTCATTCGTTGAAGCGGTGACATAACTTCACTTGCACAATCTCATCTTATTTCGTTTGATTCTGTATTTCTTGCCTTTCCGGGGATTTCATTATTTCTCTTCGCTTAATTTTTTCCATTTGAGTAGGCGCTTCATTATCCCTTCCTACTCGGGCATTCCGTTGGGAATGTAAAGATCCACCAGAGGTGCAAAGAACTGTTTATAACAGTGTTTTTTTAATGCAGGAGAGGATGAAGAGGGGAAGAGAAGTAGTGAAGGGGACTGTGCTTCGAATTTTCGGGAATAATGACTTCGGTTGTATTAAATGTGCTGAAGATTTTCTGCATTTTGTCAACAAACTTTCATTCATGATGGGTTGGCTGACTGCCCGAGGGTTAAAAGCGCGTTCCCCTCCCTGTCTCATCTCTGTCTTCCATCTTACATTGTTTATTGTCACACATAGGACTCGGCATTGTTCACCGAGATGGTGCTTCGTGGACAAAATGGGACGTTGCAACTTTCTCTGCTGAACGCGTTCGCCGCCCACGCGAAGCAGGTGCTTCTGAAGAGATCGCTTAGCTTTCACCACCATATGAAAAAATGTTGGTTTTTTATGCGTTCCTTTTTGTGTATTTCCTTTAAATCTTTCAGGAATTAATTTAAACGTGCTTATCTTGTTTCTGACCATAAAGTTTCATCTTCCTTTGTTGTGGGTTTGCAGTATTAGATTTATCAGACAACCAATTGCTGTTTCCGTGTTTTGCAATTCGAGTGATGAAGCGTGTGCTGTCTTGATTAGCTACTACAAGATTATGGAAGCAAGGACATATAGGTCTCTTTGCTACCAGACAAGGACATATGCTATCAATACATATCTGTTCTCCTTGCCATCAGTACAAGGAAACAAATACAATGGCATATTGTTATCAGTCAATGCATTTCAAATAAGGAATGACTTTTTGTGCCTCTTTTTACTTCTTTCGGTTTTGATGTTGTTACAGTCTGTCGTTTCGATAGATAGAAAAGCGTTTGTTTTTTTTTTTTTTTTGCGGTTTTTACAAGAGTTACGAAAATTACAAATGCATTTTTTGACGTATCGATAGATAAAACTATTTAATCAAGTAATGGTTTCTTAATTTTTTATTCCGCCTTATAGAATTTCTTTATAGTTTTGCAGTTTTATGGCAAGCAAAGTTAAGGAAACCACTCTCTTTTCATAGGATTGAACGTATGAGATTGAGCTTTTCGAAAAAAATCTGCTCAGATTGTTCGTCTCAATTCCAAAACACTGAAACATGAAGCTGGGGAAACCACAGTTAAATATGCGCAAATGAGTATCACTTTTGCATGGAAGTTCATGTGAGAGGATCGCTTTTACAAAAATGACTTCATACCCACTGTATTGAATATGAAATTATTCATCTTTTATCGATTATGCTGTCTATTCTGCCAAAAAAATGGACACACCTAATACGGTAAAGGAGTAGCATTAAGACAGTAAATGATGCATTGGTTTGTTTTTTTTTCGTTTTAGGCTTTGGAGGCGTTTTGAAGTTTATCGATTTGCTGTCACAAGGATTCCAGTGGAAAGATGGTGATCAGGAACCGCTGCTTGATTGTTTTTTACTCACGTCCTGCATGTATATGGCAGCTGCACACACTGCGACAGACGAGTTAATTTCCCGTATCATCTCTGTCGTGTTTTCTGAGGTAAGGTTGAGTGCTTTTGCGACGCCAAATCCGCTTAAGAACTTCACTCATTTTTACATCTCAACATAGTCCTTTTTGCAGCTCATAATAGTTCTCCTTGGACTAGTCAATTGCCGGCCAGAAACTTCCTAAAAAACATTTGTAAATAAAATCACAAGAGTAGTACGATATTTCGAAACGTTTTTGTGCAAGAACTTTGCGTGGTGATTTAAGCATTTTTTACCTAACATTCTATCTCCACCACGTATATAATTATGAAAATGCTAATTTTCTGGACATGTTATAAGTTTCACTCTCTGGACACTTCCGTGCAGTTAACTGAGTTTAAGTTCCCGCGGTTTTTCCGGCGATATTCAAATGGAAGGAGAGGAAAGGCGGAAGAGGGTAACGTGATCCATTTCCCATTATCTCAAGGATGATTATTGTTCCATTCATCGTTTTTATTCCCCAGTGCAATGGGGATGTGTAATTAACGTACATTTTTATCCGTCATTCAAATAGAGATAGGATCATTTCGTTGCAGGACGTACTCTTTGCACATCGATGCAAGGAAATTCTCTTGGCGCGTATTGCACAGTACTCGTTCGCGAACGTGAATGACAACTCAACCATCTTTGAAGGTCGTTCATCATCCCCCTTGCTTGAAGCTAGCACGCAGCCATCGAACTCAGCAGAAAGCGCAAGAGATTCGCAGAAAAGTGCTCCTGTAGACGACCTTTTCACTCCTTCTGTAGCCAGTGAACTCCGAGGCGGATTCGATAACGATGAGGCGAGGCCTCTGACTGTGCGATGTGGCGACATGTTGCCTGCAGCTCAAAAGTTTTGCGTAGGTTGGTGATTCTCATGCCATTTGTTCACGATAATTACATTTTTTTTCATGACTAGAGTGTGTGGAAAACGGGTATGGTGGTTGCAGTAAATCGCATTTAGTAGTGTAGCTTGACCGCAGCATGGATTATCGCATGGGTTTTGTCTATTTTCTGTTCATGGTGGCTCGCATTCAGTCAATCTTGCAAGTTGCCAGTATTTTAAATTCTTTCTGAAGCAATCGACGAGCAGAATGGATAAATGTTTGAAATTCAAAGTGGTTGTTCTTTTCGAATATTGAGTTTGCAAAACTGTTGGATGTTTGCAGTGGTCTTAGTGAGAACGCTTTGTCTTTGACGTTATCTTTGTGGACGAGATGGATCTTGGTAACCTGCTTGGTTTAGTATTCCGCTCATAACGTTTTGTTTTTTCTTTTTTCTTTTTTTTTTTTTTTCAGCAACCGAGTGGTTAATGAATCTGCTAGAAAGCGTGCTCGAGCATCTTAACAGTTGCAACTACGATGGGAAACGATGTGTGGCGGCAGCGCAGATTATCGTTCACCTAATTGGGCATCATACATCTGACCAGCTTCAACCACTGGTTTCATCTTGAAATTTAATTCCTTCGTTTCTTGCCCACATTTAATTGTAAAATTGCCGCTCTTTCTCTCCCAGTCTATAAACAAAGTTCAAGCTAAACCATTTTTCTTTGTTTCATTCGAGAATAGTAACATTATAACCATCCGAGAAAAGTTTGTCGATGCGCAATTAATTTTGAGGTGACAGTTTTTTGTGAAGTTCGCCTATTGGTCGTTCTTTTATAAATGCGATGAAGACTTGTTGAGCAGTTTGTTGCTGTCGGTGGCATTTTAGCGGTTGTGAGTCCGAGAAAGGAAAGCGTTAACACTGAAAAAAGTTTTTCCTTTTAGGTAGATTTCTTCGCGCAAGCAGTCGATTTTTCGTGGACTCATCTCACACGAACAGTAAGCAACGAGCGCCATGAGGTGTTTATTCGTTTGGCAATCGCGATTCTGACGTTTTGCTCGTCGGCAGTTTCAGAGAGCTCATTTGATACATGGTGGCAGGAGTTCTCATTTTTGCCTAGCTTCGAAAATACGTTCTTTTTAAGCGAGGTTCGTTATTTGAACTCTTTCTTTTTTTTTCACTTATCAAATAAGATCAATTGTATCTGAGAATGAACGCACATCGCTATAGATTACTTGTTTTGCTGCAAGAGGTTTTAATTTTTCGGCTTGATAGATTTTACGCAGTAATTAAAATTGTGTTCTTAGTGTTTGTTTGATCAAGCCCTGGATTAACGATTTGAATTGTGTGTTGAAAATAATTGTGATTCACGTAAATCTATGAATTTATCGTCGACAAAGTTATTTTTTTACAGAATAATTATACACACTGAAAAAGTCATTTTCAGTGTGTATTTCGTTGGTCATTAATATTTCTTGAATTAATAAAATGGATGTTGCATTGACGAAATACGAGTCTTTTATATTTTACTTCCACTTTCTAAAATTCGTGCTTTCATCGAAGTCACTTGAGTGGCGTAAACATAGTATGCATTTTTTTTACGTTGAAGCGTTCGGTTTCACATTTTACTTGAGGTTATAGTTTTTGCTCCAAAAATGTAGTCACCGAGAATGTAGTTGTCGCTAACCGAAATTAACAAGTGCTATTTCTTGTGCGAATTCCAAAATGAAATTTCGTAAAATTTGCTATTAATGAGAAGCGTTCTATACATATAGTAGAAGTGTGCACAGCAAAACACTTAGAAAATTATGACAATGGAAAACTTTAAAGCGTATTGGATTCACATATCGACTAAAAACGTGAAATGCGTTCACTGGAAAAGTTTTACTGCTGTCAGCATTTAACTTTTCAGTTTTAAATTTCATATTAAATCGAAACGTTCCATCATATAATTAGTATTTTTCCTCTACAGAGCGTCTTTTTTTTTTCGTAGGTAATTGGATGAATAGGCTGATCGATTTCGTTCTTTGTTTGTGTAATCGTGATGATTGCTACCGAAGCTGTTCTAAGTAATCTAGTCTGATGCTTCGATGAAATGGTTTATTCAATCAGAACGACGGTTACAAGCGGAAGCGTTGATTAATTCGACTTAGCGTAGCTGACGTTCTCCATTTTATAACAGTTTTCTTTTGTTGTACGTGGAAGAAGTCAACTATGAGAGTGAAAGGTTGTTTCTATTCCGCTTACAAAAAACATTTTTATACTTTAACGACCGTAAAATACATCAAAAATTTATACCATAAAATATCAAAAATTCTAGCAGCTGCTTAGTATACAGTAGCAGCTGCCTTATTGTTGTGGTGTCGATACCACCGTTGTTTGATGTTTGAGTCGCGACAGTTGTATTTTATACGATTTACATTGGGAACATAAGTTGTTACTCGTTATTAGAATTGCGTGTGTTCGAATATGTGCATGTTGATAGGATCCGGTTTCGAGCATAGGATCACCTTTCGAGAATACCGCGATGGATATCAGTGTGAACGGAGAGGAGGCAGAGGAGGATTTTGAGAATGGTAATGGACAACAAAACGAAGGTGCAGGCGACACGGGACTTGCCCCAGATGAGATGATACCTCCAGAACCGAATTCAGAGCTCGATTTGAGTGCTTCCATGCTTCGTTTTCCCCCACTTTCGGGCCTTGCGCACAGTTTCGCGAGTAAATTTGTAAGTTATCTCTTTTTATTCTTTTTTTTTTAGCAGAAAGCCGCACGACTTCTGATCACCTTTGCTTGGATAGGGTCCAGAGTAGTCCAGTTTAATGTTCAGAGTTCAGCACCACCCCTCTCCCCTGCGGAAATCGTGCGTGTAAATGACTCGCAAATTTTGGACCGAGCGAGCTTTGGTCTGATTCGTTTGGGGATGAGAAGGATTCAGAGTTCGGGAATTGTGATAGAAAAAGCATCGTAGCTATAAGGACTTTGAAAGTTCCAGGAAGAGCCTTGTCTCAGTTATGAATAACAATGAAAGGTAATTGTAATAAAGAATTACTCGACATATGCATGGCGGCAGTAATTAGGAAGTGCGCTTTTCGATAAACCGTAATGTTAGTGCACGTCGTTTTAAATTCTAAGACCATTTCATATGGTTACGGTTAACCAATAAGTTACACTCCAATATGTTTGAATGAGGTACAGCGCTGTGGCCTTTAAGAGTCTAGCATAAAGTTCATTACAAAGAACGATTGTAGGAACACCCCGAAGCAGTAAATTATTTGATTTGAAAGCAAACATTAGTTGCTCCTTTCTCCCCTCCCTCCCGCCTCTTTCTTTAGCTGTTATCTCGGCAGATGTCTGTGTGAAGTAGGGCTGCCAACGAGTTTTCTTCGTCGTGATGAACTGTTCACTCCATGGCTGAAGATCTCTTTGAAGATCTCATGGTACTTATTTGTAACCGGCGGTTTCTATTTCCGAATTTTTTTTCTTTTTGAGAATTTTTTCGGCTCTGTTGATAATCGTAGATTTCAGATAGAATGTGGCGCGATGGACTATTGTTATGCAATGTTGAGCTCATCGTCGTTGCCTTACGGAAACAACGACGACGAACGCAAGTCGAGCGAGTCGGTTTTACCAGCAATTCCTCGGCAACTACATCCCGATCTAAGTCCTTTATTCGACGAGAACTTTGTGTCACGCTTGAATGCGGATGACTTGTTCGCGTCATACTCAGCATTGCTCTCAGAATCAGCACTGAAATTGGCATATTTGGTAATGAAATTTTTCATATTGTATGATTGTTATTAAGCGCTTTGTAAATGTTGGATCAACTGACAAAGTTTTTATTCACTGGAGAAGGTATACGTTAGAGGGGAATAAGACAAAGGGAAGAGAATCACATGGTTGGAGCAACAGCAATGGCACAAAGACGATAGTAAAGAACGATTGGTGAATACCTACTGCTGATTTAGGGAGTGTCGATTTCATTTCGTTCTATCAATAGCTGCATGTAGATCGATAAGCGTGCTCTTTTCATTGATGTTGTGAAATGTTTATTTCGTCCTTCATTAGATGAAATTTAGAATTCGCTCTCCAATTCAAAGCGGAAATTGAAAATGTGCTACTTGTTTCATTTTGTTGTAGCATATCTTAACGGAGCATTTGCGCACCATCTTTCACCACTCTATCTTGATGTTGGCGAACTCTGTGGCAAAGTAGTGCTAATTCAAGAGCTGCAAACTAGAGCTTATGATTCATCAAGAATCTCTAATACCTGAACCCTGTAATGCTGTGATGCTGAAGTCGACCGTGTTGTGCGGGCCCATGTTCGACTCTACGATAACACTATTATGAATATTGTGTTTCAGCTTAAAAAGATTGTTTTCGAATGCGAAGTGAACAGAGAGAATTGGGACAACCTTCTTTGTGAATATATTTCAAATGGCTCACAGAAAAATGTGAGGCTCGCCCGTGGACTGTTGATGCTGTTTTGTTGTGGGGACAAGGTAAGCGTGCTTTATCAGGATTTATAATTTCACAAGTTAGTACTCAAAAATAAGCCAATAATCATACTAACTTTTCGGTGGTTGTTCTATAATTTTTGCTTTTATTGTGCTTATTAGAGAGCGAGTATCGACGTATGTTAGCACATTTCAAAAATCGTTTTTCTCTATTAGTGGGTGATGCTGATATAGCATATTCATGCTTCATTTGGCTTTCCTTCACTCACATCGTCAGTCTATGCCAATGTTCATCCACTCTTTACTCGCATCCTCTATCCTGCATAATAATGATGAAAGGTTCATTTTAATGGAATGAATAAATGGGAAATTGCACAAGAGTTCCACATAAACGCAAATAAATACGTTATAGGAACAAAAATGAAAAATATATGAATAGGAACTAAACGAAGTGGAAACATAAAAACTGTGATATCTCTCTTTTGTTATGGTTTATGTATTTTTTCATTACATATTTGCAGGCTAAGTTTCGTGAAGTGCGTGATGAGCAATCGATTCTCAAGGTTCTTCGCTATCTGAAGACACAATTCGAGAACCGCACTGCCTTCCAGTACGAGCAGCTGAGTACCATCGTTCAGAGTTTGCAAATGGTGTGGTTGCTTATGAGCCAACGCGTCAGTGTTTGGCAGAAAATCTGCATGCGCGAGGTGTTCTTTAATTCCTACGTTCTTTTTTGCATTGAATAGCGTTCTAGGGTTTTGAGCTAATGGAGCACTCATACTTTTAGGGGAAATTGGACTGTTCGTAGCTTAGTTCTTGGTGTTCACATTATGTTCTCTTTTTTTGTCGTCTCGTTTCTGTGCAGTATTTTGCCGCTCATCTTTGCCTTATTCTCCGACTTTAAGAAAAACCATATTCATGCATATAGTCTAAGGCAAAGAAGCGTTTAGTAATCAGCTTTTTTTTTTTTCAATTGAAGTTTATAGTGGGTGTTTTCGCTTCTCAATATGCTTTTCCTTTTTAGCTGTCGTGGTTACTTGAATTGGCATGCACTATACCAGACGTAGCTAGCGGCTCAGTTCTCAGTGTCGTAATTTTGGCTGTTCGTCCAAATCAAAACAGCATCGACGATTCGATGTGCTGTGACATTGCAAACAGTCTTCTTGCCAATAAACGATCTTTTACACTCCTCTGCCGACTCATTAATAGGTATATTTTGTTGCTTACTATCTATGGTTTTTCTCAATTTCAGCAAACGAAGGTGACTTAAGTTCAAAGAAGCACTGACTTATGGAATGGTTGGCTAACGAAACATGAAACAGACTAGACTGAGAATTAATTAATAAAGCTTTTTTAACGTTGAATACAGGATGAAAGGAAGCAGATTTTTAAGGTCGATGATACTGAAGGTGGATCTGAAATGAAACATCCGCCATTGCATGGTTTTCTTGAGTTCACCTTGACATCAGCTGAGCCGTTAATATATAAAACGTGTTTTGTGCTCTATTTATATTAAATACGGTTCGCGTGAAATTTTTCAAACGCCGCTTTGTTAGATCGTTGACCTTTTTTCGAGTGAGTTGCAGTGTGAATTACGAATGGTATGAATATCATCAGTTCGCTAATATTTTATTTGCTATGAGGTGCGATTCAGATTTCTTATGAACGAAAGTGAGGAATATCGCTTTGTGATGCACACATTGCTTCGCTCGACGCTGCAGTTGGCTTCACGACGTAATCAAATGGAACTTATGCGCCATCTGTTAGAAGTTGTTTGGCCACAAGCACAGCAGGTGGGCCCACGAGCTGCCCAGTTGGTCGACATCGTTGCGAGCTATTTACCACGTTTCTCCACCACGTAAGAATCCTTCCGATATTAACTTGAAAGCCACCTTACAAGCGTAGAAAAATGAGGTTTTTTTAAGATGAAGTCCACCTTTGACGCTTCTTCTTCAACTTTGCGAGTGTTGTTTGCGGAGCAGTTTTCGAGATATCTCCGTGTCGCATTAAAGGTTGTAGATTAGCATCCATAAATGAGTATCGCATTTTGGTAGAATGGGTGAAAGGGAATATGTGTTTATGTATGGATATGCACCGCCAGCATTTGTTTAAATGCACTTTTGTGCAGATTTGGTGAAATATATTGAGCAAATTCTTTTATTCTTCATAAAGAAGTCAATGTTTTGATGATAGGGAACTGAACAGACGCAAAAAAAGTGCAGAGATGTGTGTTCAGTAGAATGTCATAAAAACATAAACATAATTGCAAAGAAAGAACAAACAGTAGTGCACAAATTTATTATTGAAGAGGGTCGCTTCGAAGGTGATTGAATGGATGCTTGTTGAATGCTTTGCTGAAGGGAACAGCATTTAGCATATTTGGAAACGAATGCTGCCTAATTGTCATAAGCCTCTCTTTTCTTAGTATTTTGTGCGGATGGCGGCAGTCGCTGTGAGAAGAGAAGTTAGACGGGTTTAGATGAGTAAGCAAACATAATCTTGTGTATCATGCTACGATTAATTTCTTCATTGTAGATTTGCACTTGAGCAGGGTGCTTGTAACGCTAACCATTTAAAATGATGAAGTTAGCATTTGCGTATGTGGTTTACATGAATAAACCAGTCCTAGGTCTGGTGGTATGTGGTGTTTACTTGGGTGTGTATTGAGAGTGCGTCTGGTTTATACGTAAGGAAAAGGATTCGCGAATAGATAAGTGCAATCTCAGGCAGTTTATTTTTGCTCAGATTAAATTATAACTTGTATCAGTTGTTAGTCCTAGATCCGTGAGAATTCAGATAGTGCGATTGCGGGGAAATAGTGAATGGCAGGTCGATTACGTGAATGGCGCAGAACAGAAACACAGAGGTGTCGCTATCAAGATCGAGAAGTTTAATGCATCTGAAAGTGTGGAACGTTGCCCATCATACTTCCTATTATTTTCAGCTCTACGATTCGTGTGGTTAATTAGTTTCACGTATAGTTAATTATATGCACATGAAGAGCAACTGTTTATGCATATAATTGTTTTATGAATGCGCATATGGGAACTGTCATTGCAGAGACGAGTTATTGGAGATGTACACAAATGTGACACGCATAATGGAGACTGCACTAGAAGAATTGGAAGCCCAAAGTCGATCGGTTCTATTCGCGAGATTGAAGAAAATCGTTGGTATGCTATGTTCATTCATTCTCAAACTAGTCGTTATCGTTAACGGGATATGAGGAAAATTAAACAATGGGTAGGCCTTCAGGTGTTGTTTCTAAGCAATTTATGCTCCGCTTCGTAAAACAGCTAAGTAAGCTGTTTGCTTCCACAAATGTATTAAGGACCGATTGGTTTTAAAGCATTTCCTGCCGATAAATAAGAGGTTTTTTTTACGCTTTCCAGTCTATTATTTGTTTTTCCATTGGTGTTCTTTCTAAGGTTGTATGCATTTTCGCAATGGTTGGAGGCATCAACTGTGTTCGAGACTGAGTCAGATTATGCTTTTGTTGTGTTGCTTCTAAGTTATCATGTCATATATACTTTTGGCGTCGCCAGTGGCCACCATTGGTCAGTGGGTTATTTATGGTGCATATTGAATGTTTTTAAAGCCAGAGATGCTCAATCCATATGGGTGCTGATATTTGTTTTAGAAAACTTTGGCGGCATTAAGTGGAAGATTTTGCTGAAAAGTTTTATTCATTGCTTATGCATCGATGAACGAATTTGCTACTTAACTTGAGCATCAAACGATGATGGAAGCACTTCTTTTAGGAGAGGGGAGGAAGGATATGTGCATTTATGTTGAAATTGTTCAAACTTCAGGTATACCAAATATGGCACTAACTAACGGCACGGCATGCTTAACGTGCTCAGCGCTTGATATGCGCATGGACATTGTGAAACTATCGGCGATCAAGTTGGATTCGCGCTTCACGACCTCCGCACAAATGATAAAGCTTATGGGCCATTTTGAGGTTGCATTTGCTTTATGAGTTGTATGGCTTACCCATATCCGTTCATGCATGAAGCTGAGGGAACTCGGTGCTACTGAGGTGGATTTCGCTCATTTTGAAGCGATGTTACCTCCATACCTTATTTGTTTTGTGAGGTTTATTTGGGCGGTAAGGTTAATCGCGTGGTTTTTTTTTGTGTTGTTTCGAAAAATTTTTACAATTCCTTCTTTTTCTTTTTGCTTGCGAAGTAGCGTTTTCGCTAATTCGTTTTCCTTCTCCCTACTTTCTCGAATGGAAGTATTTGCTTTGCCGTATTCCAGCGGTATGTGGCAAACATAAGTTCGACAATGGAGCGTTTCTTACTGCCACAAAGAAACGAGAATGGTGAAGTGCCCTGTAGAAGTATGAAAGAGAGTTTAAATTTACTGCAAAAAGGTCTCAACGAAGATAACTGTATTCTTTAATAGAAAAATGTTTCAAGGAGAATATGTCTTTGTGGAATTCATCGTTGTTTTACATAAAGATGGTTAAAAGATGTTATGACATCAACGAAATGAGCAGTTTAGTGTTAATATTGAAGATCTTAAGTGAATGAAAATGATCTCGTTAAATTTAAAATGTGATCGCAGGTCTTGCGAGTCAGCATGCGTCTGAGTGACATCAAACGTTCAAAGATGATAAAGCGCGTGCGGCTTTACTATTGCAACAGAGAACTGGAATCAGCAGTGGATCTCAAGAATCGTCCCGATTTATGGGAGAAAGCCGCTGATGTAGAGGTGAGCAAGCTTACGTTTCATGCATTTTAGCGGTAGTCGTTTAATATGCACAGCAGTGCTTCTTAACGTTAGGTGAATTTAGTTGGCGGCATGAGCGTATCCCATGCAAAGCGGGTATGTGATGTTGGTTGCTGGTATCGTCTTTCAAATAAAAAAAGCGATAACTTTAGAATGTCTATGTTAGTCTGCGTTTACCAGGAATGTCTTAGAACATTCATTGTTGATTGTCTCTTTCCGATTTTATAATTGCACATCGTTTAGCCGTAGAAGAAGTATTTTGTGTTGAAGGTCAATCAAGGTGAGACGGAGATTGAGATAAATCTGACGATTCCGATTATCACTTGCAACATCGTTTTGGAAATGGCCGACTTTTATGAAACATCGAGTGCTGGAGTGAGTGGCGCCACCGAATTGGTTCATTGTCCGCGATGCACTACTGCGGTTGCTCCCAATCCGGGCATTTGCTCAAATTGCGGCGAAAATGTTTTCCAGTGTGTCAAATGTCGTGCTATTAACTACGATGAGAAGGTATTTTAGAAGCGTATTTTTCGGTTCTATTCTATAATAACGACCGTAGTTGACGAGTTTTTAATTCCCAGAATCCATTTCGTAGGTATATAGCTATAGAGCTCCCAAGACGGCATAAATATGTTTGATATGTTATAGTGTATCAAATTTTCTTATTGTCTCAATAAAATTTTGAAAAGCGGGAGTGAGAAGCCATAAGTACTGTTGAAAGTATGATGTTTGACAGATTCATCCACTGGCAGATTCGAAGTTGAATGAATTCCAGTAAATAAAAAGCGTACGAGTAGAGGTTTCTTGCAAAATAGAAGGCTAGATGAAATATTCTTCAATTATAATTTCTGTTAAGTGATCCGGCCGAGGAAATGTTTTAGTAATATGTTTTCCGCCACATTAACGTAGTTTTTCAGTATTTGTAAAAGAACTCACATGTGCTGATTTTGCAACTAGTTTTTTGTTCGTATACTTGACGAAGGCTATTTGGACATATTTTTTGCTGCGTTTGAGAGCAATGAAGGTAACTGTTCTAAGCGAATGTTCGTTTCTTCTGTTTGTGAAGAAACATACCTCAGGTCAGTCTAATTTTTTTATTTCGTTCGAAGACCGTGCTAAACAATGAGAATGTATACCTATTCATGCAGGAACCGTTCTTATGCAATTCATGCGGGTTCTGTAAATATGCGCGATTGGAGTCAACACTATTTGCCCGGCCAGTGCCTTCGGTGCAGCCAATTGAGAACGATGAAGACCGTATTACGGTACGCTTTTTATTCGTATTGAACATATCACTCCTCCTTCTAATTGAATCGTTTTTTTTTTATTAGAAAAAAAAAATTTCGCCGTTCGCTTAAAGAGTTTTCATTCAAGTTTGTGCTCAAAAATCTTTTTCAAGTTGAAGTGGAAGTGTTGTGACTGGCAGTGGCGATGTTGAGGGAGGCCGAATGTGACACGCGAGGGAACAATGGAAATAGTGGAAGTAGTCTGTTGGGAGCACCACGGCTCCCAAGCCGAGTAGGGATAGAGACGAGAGAAGAGTGACGAAAAGGCGAATGCCGATTGAAGTGACGAATGAAGACTGACTGTGACGGGTTGAAGCCCGACTTATAAAGGCCTCAGATTTCGCCTGGGACAGCACAAAAGCGCATAAAATCGACTATACGAATAAAAGTGATCACTGCATTGTTACGTCACAGACAGGTATCTCGGGTTGGCTCATCAGCGCCATACCCAACAGGAAGATTGTGTTGAAGTGCTGGCTTGAGATAAGATATAGCGGAGACAGATTAGTGATAAGATCTGAGCACACATCCATCATTATCTTCATATGCAACATTTTAAAAAATATTGCTCAATGAGCATTCATCTGTCGTTTGTGCAAAACGTTTGGTTTTTTGCATAGGCGATGACGCAGACAATAGCTTTGCTACGGGATATCGAATCGGAAAGATGCGAGATTGCAATGCTGGTAACATTGATGGAGAAAGAATCTTGGGAATCGGAGCCAATCATGAGGCCGAACATGTTGTTGAGACACATCTCGCAGGAGCGCTTCAGGCAGTTCATGATCGAAATGCGTTTTGATGAGGTGATCGATTTTTTATCATCGCATCTACATATTTGAAATTGGTAAACGTCAGCAGGTCGAGTTCATTGTTTGAAGGTGAACTCTTCTATGTTTTTTCTTGATTAGGTTCAATTGATACTTTGTGAGCGTTTGTAGAAGTAGTGGATGCTACGAGTGAGTATCTGCCATCCTTTCGTATGCAAATTTTGAATGAATTTTTTCTAACTAATAAAAAACTTCTTTCCATTATACAAGAAAACAGTTTTAACGTTATGATGATTAAGAGGTGAGCACTCATACGGTCAGCAACCGGAAAAGCAGTATTTAAGTGAGGTGGGCACACTGAAACCCCAGTTCGAATTTAGTCTCTTAGAGATGCTTCAGCGTTCGTCTATAATTTATCTTTTTAGGGTTTAACTCTGGCAATGCTATACAACAAGGCGGACCAAATGCACAAAAATCTCATCAACCAAACAAGGCGACTGGCGGCACTTCGCGCGGAAATGTACCGCTATGATGTCGAGAATGGCGACGCCGAGTTGATTGATCTTCCGATCCCCGCTGGATTTTACACCGACTCGTCAGTTTCTCTGTTGTACTTGTGGTGATGGGCGCTACAATTTTCGGAAATATTTAAGCTATGATAAGGGAGATATTAAAGGGGGGGGGAGGGGGGGAGAGAATTGATGCACTTCTATTAAGGATCTAATTGAATAATTTTTGGAGTCATCGTTATTGTCATAAGTTAAGGTCAGTATGCGTAATTTACGATTATGATGAATGTCCCCAGCAACGTTTGCTACTTGCAGAAGAAGATTACGAGCGAGTAGGGCCATATTAGTTTCTATTTTTGTACTGAGGATAACAAAGAGATATAGGTTTCATGGAGAGTTTATCCCTGACAACGCTCCCCTCCCCGGCTTCTGCATGAAGTAGAAAATGGTTTCAGTGACCTCCACAGCTCTGCTTGATCGAGCATAAACGTTACAATTTTTACAGTAACCACACGAGCTTTTACTTGATTCCAGTGACCAGGAATAATTAGTATACCTCAGCCATAGTCACAAGTGAAGTACATCTAACGGGAGGTGAGCATGGTTTCTTCCATTCATGCCTTGTGAGAGACGTTTTAACATTTCGTATCCTCACCTCTTCCTCCTGCCCGCATCATACCTCTTTCATCTATAATCCATGCAAAGCGAACTTGGTTTTCTGCTCAGTTATATCGCTGAGATCTGTATCCGCTCGAAAAGGGTAATATGGAAGCGTTTTGCGGATGAAGGGAGTTGGAACGTTGTATGTGTCTGGTTCACTGCAGCTGCCACACGCATATGTATGCGGCATCCAGCACTGCTGTGCATCCACTTTCCCGGCCCTTGTCGCATGCATACGCCGACTGGTTGGGCTTTCTTTTGTTTGTTTTTGTCGTAAAGCTTTTGCATTTCTTGCTTTATTAATCTATTCGCTTAGTTTTTTTTTTTTTTTTATCCACACGTGTTCCTTCTTCACTTGTTGATTCCTTTTGCAGGTTGAACTGTTTTGGTTGCCAATCGGCACTCTTCATACATTGCATTGCTCTATTGCAAGCGGTTTGCAGCGATTCACGAGTTTTGGAAACTTTGGTCAGTGACGAGCGCTTCTTCGCTCGGCTCGTAAGTCTTTTCTTGCTAATATTTTTTGCTTACACGCATCTAATTCAAAACAGCGCACGGTGGTGCAAAGTATACTTCGGCAGCCCGAATGTGTTATTTCTTGATTTTTTTCGGATTGTCAATCTTCTGGAAGTTTTCTGGGTGCGGGAACCGATATTTTCGGGTCTGGTTACGCAATTTCGTTCTGAGCCAATGCAGCGTAGCGTCTCCTTGTTGGGTGCGGCTATCCTCCCAACTTCTGGCTGCTTAAATAAGGGAAATTGATAAAGGGTCCGCGAACGTGAAAGATATGTGACTCACCCTTATTTTTGATTGTTTCCGATGTGGTTGTTATCGATTGCGTCATCGAAACTTCCGAAATTTACATTTTTCCTTCAGAAGTTAGCTAAAACGCATAAATTCTTACTTTGTTCTCGTTTCGAAATGTTTTGTCACTGCCTGAAATTCTTCCAAAAGATGGCTGTGTCTTCATAGGTATAGAATTGTTGCTGAAGTTTTGCGAAAAAAAGCATTTTTTAGCTAATATATAAGTGATATAAAGCAACGATACTGACTGCAGAAGTTGAATTGAATAGAATGAAATGAGTGAATTGATGCAAAAATTTTCGCTAATTTCTTCAATTAGCAGTGTTGTTCTTGCCATTTTGTGGTAAGCAGTCACTTCGATTGCAGTCTACAATAGTTTAAATTTGCGCTCCTTGATTAAAGCAAAGGAAGACATCGCTGCAACGGTTTAGTTGCTTTGTCTTTTGGATTCCCAATATATGTATATTTTCTGCGGCATCTGCTCATTACTGTTTCATTTTATTCTCTCGCCTATGCACTCTGATTGGCGAGCAACTTTAATGGTATCGCTGAACGTTCATCGATGTGTAGTCTATAGAAAGAGGTGTTTCTTCATAATTTCTGAGGTGTGCGAGTTATTTACAGTGACTAGTTAAGTTCTACTCGAGAACATAATTGGTTGTTTCCTTAAAAGCTGATTTTCTTAATATCTTTCGTCCATTATTGGAATGTGATTGTTGGCGATGTCATTGTTGTTCGCTCACAACAGTTGTTTTGGGTGGAATCATGCGCGATCAGCGATATGATCGCGAACTCAGTGCATTTATTCATTCAAAAAGTGGCGGAAGTATCCGAAGAAGCTACGCAAAGAATGTGCCAACTTGCGCTAAGGAACCAGTTCCCAGCTTATCTGCTTGCAAAGCCTATTCTCGACGGTCATCTTCAGTATGTATTTCTTCTCTTTCGAGCTTCTTTTTCGAGTTTACTGTGATTATGCCAATGACAGCTTTCTTTTAGAATTGTTGCGGCCATCGGCCATCATGTCACGCCACTTTATATCTTTCGGCGCTCACTAATAGGCGATCGAATTATTAGCGACTTTAAATTCCTAAGCACCAGTCGATTTCATCAGCTAGAGTTGATGTGCCTGGAAAGTGGATGTTGCTTGTTGTCAGCTAGGGGAGTTTGTCGGAAAAAACTCACTCAAGCCGATGCTGGGGCTCTCATCAGTTGGGTGGATTGCTGCTGGTTTCTGTAATACTTTCTGGTGTTTATCACATATTAATAAACTGTTGTAAAGCTCGGTTATCATTTCGTTGCGTGCTTGGTGAACTCAGATTTCGGTCTTTAAGTTGCCGTTGAAAGAATTTGTGGTGCTTAATGGATGTGACCGCCTAGCATCATGAGGTACTAAAATTTTTTCTTGCATTTCTTCATGACCGAAGATTAAGTGGAAACTGATTTTTAAAGCTAATCTGATGGAGCTTGAAGTAGCTGAGAAATCGTCGAGTATTCGTGGTTTTTGCTGCATTGCAGCACATGTTCCATGTCGAAATTCGATGGCATTTGAAAGGAGAAAGAAGAAGGGAAAGCTATCTGCACAGCATTTCCCCAATTTTTTAAAATGTTACGGCTGTTGTTGTTGTTAGAACATACTTAGCCATTACCGATCTTTAAGATCTTCATGCATGTTTAAGGTTCTGGGATTTGAAACTACAGTGTTTGATGCGGCTAGCAGTGATGGGCAATGGGGACAGAGAGGTGGATTTGCATACGTTGTCCATTTTACAAAGGCTGTGTGCGCCCACTGCAAATTTCGAATCGAATGTTGTTGCGAACGACGTGGATCCACTGTCTCTGAGGCCGCCTCCTGGCCGTGATGTGGATATGCTTACCGAAGAAGAGCAGATGCCAGCGAGACAAACCCTCACTAGACCAGCCGATCCAGAAGTGATCACTGTTCAGGATAATACGATGGGAGCAGTTGTCCCGGGTTTGTCTTCCACGGAGGACAGAGTGGAATCACAGAGGACTGAAACAGTGAGGGTTCGCATTCTTTGTCATACGTAGATAGATCATATTTATATGGAAAAAATATGTACTTGCAGCACACAGCCTCCTCCCATTCTGCAGTTTTGGTAAAATTCTGCAAATCTGCAAGTTGTGTTAATTATTTTACTTTGGCCATTATTTGCTGACCACTGATTAATACGTTTTTCGAGTCGACTTGTCTTGTCCTTTGTTGAGTTATTTCAGGTTCTGAACTTTGATAAACTACTATAGCTTTTAACTTATTTTTCTTACAGTTAAAAGATTTTTGCTTTTCTTCAAACCTCGTACAGTTCAAAGTTTTCTAACCTCTAGTGTTTTATGGGGCGTGTTTTGGTTTGGTCTAGGAGTTATACTCACTTAACTACAACCCTCCGATAATACGCGTGAAAGTTTTTCAATCAAGGTGATGTAGTCTAGTGAATGAATTTAACAAACATATCGCAGAAGATAAATTTAATAGTTTAAATTGTCTTTAGACGCTCCATGTGGATCAGAACGTCATGAACCATTTGTTGCTATCGTCGTGGACGAGATCTGCGCTTAAAGAACTTATTGTCGCCAGGAAACCGTTTCCGTTTCTAAGTTGGTTGGAGGGATGGTTCGTGTTTATATCTCGGCTTTCTTTTTGTTTGTGAATGTTGAGGATGGCCTTTTAATTGTTTCCTAATAGCCTATTTTATAGGTGAATTGAGAGAGCCTAGCTTGACCGAATCCTTGGCATAGCTACTTGCGGATACTTTGAAATTGGCTTTCGCTTTCCTCTCCCCTTCTGTTATCTTTGCCAAGTGTATTGCACAGAAGCAAGCCGTTATATCATTCGCTTGCCTAATTGTCCTAGTTTTCATAGTTGAACATAGTTGTATAATGCACATAGGTGCAAATGTTGCTCACAATTTAAGCTCTGGTTGGAAAGTGTTGCGGAAGCATATTCATTTTCCTGGAACAATTGGAAATATTTTTACTGGTGGGAGGAACTCTATTTATAGTCTGCTGGATACTGCAGCTTTCGAACAGACATCGCTTATTCATTCTGCTTGGGTGGAGCCCATCTTCTCAAATGGGATAAAAGTTTTTAATCTCCATAAATGTCTAGTCTGTTTTATTTTCAGAAAGTCTGTCGTTTCTAAAAAGGGCATTCGAAGAAAGGGAATTTTTTGTCTTTCAGCTTCACTTCTTCAGCAGAAAGTTAATATGTAAAATGGGGGCTTTCTTTTCGCTGGTAACCGTTTGCTGCTTAATTTCTGGGATAAAATTCTGAAAAATAAAACAGGAATTTTGGAGAGTTGGAGAAGAGTGTATCACCGAACACCAATGTCTTTAAAAGCTGAGCTGAGTCCTCATGTTGCTCATTTTTTTCAGCCAATTTCGGGGTTGTTGGCAAGAGGAGCGAAATGGCGAAAGCGTAAGCGTTGTATGCATCATTCTTCAGTTGGATTATGCACTTTCCTAGATGTCTTTGAGAATGCCTCATGCTGGAATCGTTGGTATTTGACTCTGAAAAATTATTGCACATTTTTGCGCTGGAGTGTTTGCAGTTGTGGCTTCGTGGAAAGCCTTATGAGATGTTTTCATTCTAGGTTTTTATAAGTAGTATAGTAATGTGGTTTACGATCTGCACTGCTAGCATGTGTTCTGTGGCAAGTGGTGCGAATCTAATTTGAATAGTAGCATAGCTATCAGTATTGTAGATGCTATCCACGCAACCAGCATGGATCTTTCGGTGTTTTACAAAGCTGGCAAAGTTAGATTCTCGGAGGCCGAATTGGTCTGCTAATTGACTGATTGGCCTAGCTTTGAATAGTGCCGCAGTTGCTGCAGAAATACCGGCTGCTGACGGATGGGAAAGCTCCACACAATGCGTATTTGCTTTGTTCTGATGAAGCTGGTGAAGATTGTATGTGTCGTATCTGAAGTAGTTACGCGAGAAAGATCAGCACCGTTTATGCAAAGGTGATGCATATAAAGTGCCGGGGATTGTGTGATTGTGAGCTCTAGTAATCATTGAACTCCGGGCGGTGTGTTTACATTTATTTACGAATAATTGCGCAAACTGTTCTAAGTGTGACTGCGGCAGGATGCCGAGAATATCCCACTCTTTTTGCGTCTTTGCCCATTCTTTGCTTTGTCTGTTTTCGCAGGCTTTGCTGGCATTCAGTTTTAAAATATATTAGAGAAACCATCTTTTTTCTAATATTCGTGCAGATCGCGTTTTCTTTCCATTAGTATTCTTTATTCTTATCCGGAGCTTCGCAGCAGCTAACACGCGTGTTGAGAGCTAAGTTTTCTCTGGTTCTGCTCGCTATAGCGGAAAAGGATTAAACGATTTTCTTTCGATGTTCTTAGTTCGCCTCAGCTGGAGGTTTTTCTCCGTTTACCGCCCTGATCACTAGTTCATGGGTCACTGCTCACCTTATTTTAAGAAGTAGATTCGATAGTGGAATTCGAGATTTCATAATTTTAAACTATTGCCACTATCATACTGCCAGAAAAATGTACGCTTACTTTATGGGCGAAGAAACCTTCTATTAAAGATCGCGTTGGGGATTCTTTTTGTTTTTCAGCAGGTTGTGCTAGCAGCATCGAGAATTGCAAATTGCAAACGAATCTAACGGGGTCGAGTCGAAGAATCTTCTCACATTTAGTGGAAACCTTATCTATCAAAAGTCGTTATTATAGTTGTTTCGCATGGTTTCGCCCGTTTGCTTCCTTTGTTCAATCCAACTTGGGCGCTTGCAGAACTTGGACACTTGGCTGAGCAAGTGCATGTTCTCGCCGGTAGCTGGGATACGATTCGTCACCTATCGTCTGCTAATAACGCTGTGCTTCCACCAAATCGGTCCTAATCTGTACGAGTTGGGCACAGTGACAGATTTCGCTCTTGTCATTCAAAGGTTGACCTCATTGATTTGTTTTGAGCGTACTGATGCCTTATACTTTCATAAGTTGTTATACACTCAATCAGGCTTGTTTGCTTTTGCTCTAGTAATCATTGAACTCCGGGCGGTGTGTTTACATTTATTTACGAATAATTGCGCAAACTGTTCTAAGTGTGACTGCGGCAGGATGCCGAGAATATCCCACTCTTTTTGCGTCTTTGCCCATTCTTTGCTTTGTCTGTTTTCGCAGGCTTTGCTGGCATTCAGTTTTAAAATATATTAGAGAAACCATCTTTTTTCTAATATTCGTGCAGATCGCGTTTTCTTTCCATTAGTATTCTTTATTCTTATCCGGAGCTTCGCAGCAGCTAACACGCGTGTTGAGAGCTAAGTTTTCTCTGGTTCTGCTCGCTATAGCGGAAAAGGATTAAACGATTTTCTTTCGATGTTCTTAGTTCGCCTCAGCTGGAGGTTTTTCTCCGTTTACCGCCCTGATCACTAGTTCATGGGTCACTGCTCACCTTATTTTAAGAAGTAGATTCGATAGTGGAATTCGAGATTTCATAATTTTAAACTATTGCCACTATCATACTGCCAGAAAAATGTACGCTTACTTTATGGGCGAAGAAACCTTCTATTAAAGATCGCGTTGGGGATTCTTTTTGTTTTTCAGCAGGTTGTGCTAGCAGCATCGAGAATTGCAAATTGCAAACGAATCTAACGGGGTCGAGTCGAAGAATCTTCTCACATTTAGTGGAAACCTTATCTATCAAAAGTCGTTATTATAGTTGTTTCGCATGGTTTCGCCCGTTTGCTTCCTTTGTTCAATCCAACTTGGGCGCTTGCAGAACTTGGACACTTGGCTGAGCAAGTGCATGTTCTCGCCGGTAGCTGGGATACGATTCGTCACCTATCGTCTGCTAATAACGCTGTGCTTCCACCAAATCGGTCCTAATCTGTACGAGTTGGGCACAGTGACAGATTTCGCTCTTGTCATTCAAAGGTTGACCTCATTGATTTGTTTTGAGCGTACTGATGCCTTATACTTTCATAAGTTGTTATACACTCAATCAGGCTTGTTTGCTTTGCCACCGTTTCCTTCAAGCTGATTTTGTGATGAGCGCTTGGGAAGGTCTGTTTTGATGCTTTTTATTCCAGTGGCATGTTATGATGGTGTCATATATGAGCGTATGCATATCAGCCAGCCTTGTAGTTCCAGCTTAAAAAAGCCACCGCGATGAGATTTGCTAGACGTAATAAGCACATAAAAATATCTCCATCAATCCATTTTCCATCGACTGGTTGCTTTTATTACGAGCTTCAGAAACTCAAAAGTAATAGCGAACAAACTGCACTAGTTGAGTGTAGGCAGGAGGAAGGTTTCTCAATGAGCTTTCGTGCAGATGGCCAATCTTGCATAATTAGGAATCCTAAGTATTTCCGCGGCGGTTCGATGTGATTAGGCAACTCGCAGAACGCGTACGTTGTGACGTCCTTTCTCGTTTATTTGTTTCGAAAGAAAGTTTTCTTGAAGAAATTAGCGATTCATATTCTGATTGATTTTTCGATGAATTAGAGAAGCATCTTCTTAGGGTACTAATGTGGCTTGAGAACTTGTCGGACGTGAAAGTGGAACGTAGAGAGGAATATTTTTGCCTTTTGCGGACGTTGATCTCCGTTCCGGATGTACGCAGAGTGGTCGTATCGAAGCCGATTCGCCTAATTGATACGATCTTCAGTCTTATTCATACGGTAAGCTGTGGCATTCTGTTCGTTGTTTCAGTAGTTTGCAGTCTTTCTTGTGACATTTGTTTTAGATTATTCGCAGCAAGGAGTTATTGTGATGTAAACCGGTGAACGAACTAGGGAAATCTGTAACTAGAGAACAAAAAGCAAACAACTAAGTTAATTGCTCGTCGACGTATCTGTTCGATGTGTCTCAGAGAGGTTGTCAGTGTTTATTAATCAGTTTTATTTAACCCATTGTTTTATGGCTATCAGCTTTCTGAGTACTGCTGTCTCATACTTTTTTTCGAATTTTTTTTTAATAGTAGCAGATGTTTAGTGATCGGTTGTGCTTTAGTTATCGAGATTGTTTTTAGAAAACTTAAAATCTTGTGATATTCTGTCCTTGTGGGCATACTTAATGGTACGAATCCTACCTTGATCATCAAGTTCTTGACTTTCAGCCATTTTAGAAGAAATGCTACGCTTGACCCTATCCTTAAACCCATCCAAAGTACAGAGAAATAGTAGCCAAGATGGTTGCTATTGAAGTATTTTGGCCCAATCGTTTAAAGGTTCTTGTTTCAGGAATGTGATACATTTGAGGGTTGCAAAGAAAGGGGCGTACCTAACAACCTTTCTATGGGCGCTTCTGTACTCCAGCTCATCGGTAATTTTTCCTTTTCTCTTCGCCTCGTTGATTAATTTTAAAACTAGCGATTATCGATTGTCCAGCTGCATACTGTAGATATTCGGATTAGCTTTATCTTGTGGGCGACTTTGCGGGTATTAGAATTCATTATGCAAATGCTATGAACAAGTTGCAGGTAATAGGACCTCCATTGCTTGACTGACTGACTTGTTTCATTTAATTTTATGTTGACCTTGAACAGCTTTGAGCAGTCAAATTCTGATTATTTGATCTCTTGAAATTTTGACTAGAATTTCTAACGAGAGGACGACATTCTCACATTATTTGTACTACTCGAATGAAGAATATTTCTTGTTATTATTCGAACGGCAGATTGGAAAGCGAAGACGAGCAGTGAAGATAGAAAAGATAGAAGTTTCCGTTTATTGTTTCAGAACTGCTGATGTGCTTGCTGAATTATGGTGGCGGCATCTGTGATGGTTTGAGCCTACTGCGTGTATACGGTCAAAAGGTGATAGAAGAACTGTTGGGAGTGAGCGCATGTTTTAGCGTTATGAGCGAGTATCAAACTCGGTGAGCGATTCATCATCAGACTTTATTTCAGTGGCAATTTCAAGAATGCTCACTGTTTTGAGTTGTCCATTTTACGCTGTGGATGAGCGAATTGAATGTTCTAAGTTGTATTTTTCAGGCGGATAATGCGCCTTTTGATTTGTTTGATGCACAGTCCGACAATTCTAATAGATTTGCTGTAATTTTCATGTGCTTTTGACTGGTGTTGTGCAATGCGCTTGAGCTGAACGTTGCCCATAATATGCATATCCCATGAGACAAAATATTTGAACGGTTCTGGAGGGCCACCCTTGGAATTTAGTGGCTAGCAAATGCCCCGATACATGTTTTAGATAACTGACCACATCGGAAAGAGTAATTAGCGAAATCAACAGTCAGGCACTGCACTACTTCTGAATCTCTGTGAACAAAGCCTCATAAGATTCGACCTCATCGAGAGCAGTATATGTCTTTTTATTAACGAGAATCTTACAGGAGCGAAGCCTATTTTCTATTGGTAGAGATAGAATGCCCCGGCAGCAAACTTTTCAGTGGCGATTCCAAACTCTCAGACCGCTGCGAGCTTCTAATTTAGGTCTCTTAGAGACAGAGATGCCTGGAACTTCCGGGCTTGCCAACAAATAAAATAGGATGTTAGTGTGCTGCGGAGGGACACTGCAGTGTGTTGCATCTTGTTTTTTTGATGCGGTGTATGGCAGTTCCTTATAATTTGGAATAGAGGAGTATATGTGTAGCATTTGTTTAAGCGTTAATCAGTAGCGATCCGTTCCCAACTTGCAGCTGTTATAGTGTGTTTAGCTATTGCATAAGAGTGAGACGTTGTTTTTTTCCATAAGGAAGTTGTTCATCGTTGAGCTTTGGATTTAAGATCTTCTTTACTCACCCAATTCCTACCATGGGATGTAAAATTTGTGGCGATGTGCAGTAGTGGAATGGTGGGTCTGATTGTATGTCGGGTTTGTTGATAGCGTTGCAATTTGTTGCAGTGCAATCTCGGACTCATCTTTCCTCGTCGCATCGCTCATTCTGCGCCTGGCGGCTCGTAAGCCTAAACGGATCATCCGTACGATCCTGCAGTATCTCAAGCGTCGTGATTTGCACCGTCTTGCTCAAACTAACTTTTTGCATCTTCTTACCAACATCGTACATCCGCCCGTGAAGGTGTGCGCTGGTTAAGCATTCTTTCTTCGATCTGCTAGCTGGGAAAAAATGGTTGAATAAATGAGTGGCTCTAGGAGAAGCGGATGCTGCCAAGCGACCTTTCTGGTTAATGAGACAGGAAGGAAGAGCCTCCAAATTCCGTATTTCATCTTACATCATATTCTGCTTGTTCTCACCTATGAGCTCCTTTCTGCATGTTTTTCTTTGAACTTTTTTTTACTTGATAAGAGCGCTCTGAATTGAAGGCAATCCTGCTGTTCCTACCTTCCGATCTTTTTTCTATGGTATTGTTTCATACCATTTTTCGAATTTGAATTGGTACAAATATATGTTATTGTGAAGTGGAATCGTTTGAAAGCTAACTTCAGCAATCTTTCAGAAGGAGGAGAGTTTCCTCATTCAAATCGAAAAGGATCCCCTTCAGGAGGAATACCTTCAAGGGCGGATGCCGGGCAATCCGTACAGGAGCACTGACGCTGGAATGGGGCCGCTCATGCGCGACATCAAGAACAAGATATGTCGTGACTGTGAACTTGTTGCTCTCCTCGAAGACGACAACGGTATGGAGGTATGCATTGTGCGAGCGCTTTCACAGAATCGTTCATAAGTGCATACATGCTTCTTTACTTTGAAAATCCTTTCCGATCAAATGTGTGCGTGAACAGGCGTAATCGGCAAAGTGAGGTTTTTGCAACACTCATAATCTGCTTTTCTTTCTTGATGTGGCTGTGATACTTTCGAGGAAAGCTTGAAAAAGTTGCATAGCAATCTGCAGTTGATAATTGAAGCTTCATATTAATTTCCTTTCTCTTCTTTATGGCAAAGATTTGTTTAAGCATTGTCGTTTTGCAGCTACTTGTTAACCAGCAAATAATATCGCTCGATTTACCGGTAGCTGAGGTGTATGAGAAGCTCTGGCGTAAAGATCATCCGGATCAGCCAATGATTATAATCTATCGTATGCGTGGACTTCTGGGTGATGCCACCGAGCCGTTTGTACAATCTTTGGCTGATACCAGCAGTATGTTGTCGATGATTTCGATGTTCACCTTTGTTTTGAGCGATGGCATGCGATTATGCTCTTACTTAAGTTTTAGGCTGCTGGCTTCTAAAGCTCGTCTGATAAGAGTTAAATTTTGCCATGAAATTGTCTCTGTCAACGAAAGCATCTGCTTTTTAAATGCGTTGGCCAAAAATTTGTTGGGGAATTTGAAGTAACAAGTGGTGATGAATGATGAGATGTTTGTTCGAAGGTGAAGGTGCAAAACATGCATCTTGTGTTCAACATCGGTTGCTGACCTGATTCCATCTTGCAGTATTTTTATTTGAGAAGAAAATTAATGAGAGTCCAGCAGAATGATTTTTTTTTTTTGGTCATTCTTCATAGCAGCTGAGCTTGTGTCGAGGGTTGGGAAGTTAGTCATTCTTTTAGTTGTTGAGGCCTTTGAATGCAATTTGCTTAAGACAAAGAGTCGATAAACGATGAGCAGTTGCGACTGGCTGCCATATTTGGCGATTTGCATGGACTCAGCACCGTGATTCAACTCATCGACCATGTCGAATTAACGTCCGCAACGAAGAGCCTTCTCGCTCACATGTATCAGCTGCTCTTCTATTGCGCTAAGGTAAGCTGTAAGCTGTATCTGTATCTGTTCCGTTGGAGGGAGGGTATTGGATTTGTTGATTCCGTGCATGCGTGCGATGTCCGGTGTGTTGTGCATGTTTGATTGGGTTCGGTCAAGGAGGCATCTCTTGCATCAATTCGGGATTTGTTGGTGGAAATCGAAGAAGATTGGAGTATATTATCCCAGATGGTTGCGGTACGCGATGCCACTAGTCGGCTGTTCTCATTGTTTAGCAGGTTGGCACGCGTAAAATTTAAAAAGCGTTGATGGCCGGTTGCCTCACCAGAAGTGTTTCATTTGAAAAAGTCAGTGCTCACTGGAAGAACGAAGTATGCCAATGTGTAAACTGTAGTGACTAACTGCATCAGTGAGTTCACAATTGGATTTATATTCATTATAGATGGAAAGAAACCGAAGACAGTTGATAAAAAGTGGTGCAATCTCTCGATTGTTGAGAGTCTTTGAGCGAGTGCATCAGGCTGGTGTCAAAGAAGAGATGCTTGAGGCTATCGCGTTGCAGTCGTTACAGTTATGCAACGTCTTGCTCACCGATGTGGTCACAAGTGATCGAAGAGAGGTACCTATCGTGATGGTTTTGAGACAATTATTAGGCGATTTTTTCCACATCTCATTCTGTTTGTGGAATTTATACTGTGACCTAATCTCTAGCCAGTAAGGTTGTTGTCTGTAGTTATGTTGCATCCTCCATTTTATTCAGAGACTACGTTGAAGAGTTGTATGTGTTAAGATATATATGTGCTCCGTTATTCTCATAATTTTTGGGATAGAACATGTGTCTGTTTACATATTGTGCAGCGCGAATGTTGTTTTTAGGCTTTCTCATCACTCGAGCTCCGTAAGTACACAAGTTCTTTCGGTGCGTTCTCTTTTGGCCCTTTTATTTTTCTGCAGTAGTCATCAGACGAGGTGAAGGAATCTTCCACAACCAAATAAGCGCTGTGCTGCAAAGTTTGCATGCTTTTAGTTGCAATCGTTGAGCGGCGTCAAGTTCGAACAGATGTCTTGGCTTCTAGAATTATCGATGGATCCGCTGTGCAATCTGACAGCTCCCATTTGGAGCGCTGTGACCTCCCTTGTTCCGAATTTGTGTCTTGGCAACGCAGAAAGCATGGATGCACTCGTTGCCATATTCCGCCCATGCTGTGACTGGGAACAGATAGGTAAGTAATTGCTGTTCTGTCCAATTCTCATGTGAAGTTTTTCATCCATGTGAGGTTCTTTTTGCTTTTGTAATTATGCGCCAGCATGATTAGGAATAAAGAGAGGCTCATCATCCCGTAAAGTGAGCACACTTAAACAATGCAGGATAAGTTTGGATGCGAAAGCTTTTCGAGTGTTCGTTTTGCTTTCATCGCATGGGAGGATTTCTGGTTGTTAACCAGACGATCGCGTGCGAAGGAATGTAAAAATTGTTCAAGGTCTTCGCATCCGAGGATACTGGAACTATTCACTCTTACAAGTAGTGGTCCGATGAACGCAAACCATGCTTATTTTATAGGATGGGGCATTGCAATTCTTGAACGAAAACAGATTCATTTGTTCTTGCATTATGTCGAGCTCCCAGGATTTATGTTGTTCCTGGTTACGTTATTCAAGTTTTATATCATCTTAAATACTCATTAAAGTTTGGATATTGACAAGCCTTTTGCATAGTTCGAAACGTGGATCACCATCCTTGCTGGCGTTTCATTTTGATGCTTACGACGGTCAGCGATACGCGTACTTTTGCTAGCAGGACAACTGGAAGAAGTAAAAGCGATAAAGTAGCTGCTGATTGTTTTTTAAAGTATGATGCTGCATACTGACATATGGGATGCCGGAAGTGAGTTTATGTTTCAGACAAAGATCGTGTGTTCCGTGAGGTAATGACAAGAAAGTTGGATACGCTGTGCAGCATCACGAATGCTATTCCCGCATCAACACCAGGAGCGGTGCTGAAGAAGAAGCTCATGGATGCTGGTCTTATTACGGCTGCTTGTGAATATCTCGCTGTTAATCATCCACCACTTTTCAACGTTTCCGTTGAAGGCCCTGAATGGAAGCAATTTCTTGCAAGACCGGCGCTTAAGTATGTACTAAAACTGCTTGCAGGAATGGCCAGAACGCATAAGCTATCGCAGGTGAGTGTTTCGTTCCGATCATGTGGTGGTGCGGTCTTTGAATCAAAGTACTTCAAATCTTGATGAGCGTGGGCGGTTGTACATAATACGACACTTGCGATGCAGATATAATGTCGGAATAACTATCTTTGGGATCCTAAGTGAATAGCAACATTCCATTAGAGGAGTTTTTTTTCTCAGGTCGTTTCTTCTTCGATGTTTTGATATATTTCTCCAGTCATTGCGATTGAACGCATTAGTTCTTCAAATCTTTTATACAGTCGAGAAATTTTTTATTATCTTTGCTGATCCCTTCGATGTGAGAAAATTATGATGCAGTTTGTTGAGTAGGGCTTTAAATGCATCATGCTTAAGGAAGCAATTGCCGAACACACGTTGCCAATTTTGCACCGTCTCGAGCAGATCTCATCCAGCGAACACATTGGCACAATGGCTGAGAACGTTATGGAAGAATTGAAGCAAAACGAGAAGGTTGCTGCAGAGGTAACATTTACGATCATGCGCTTTTCGGTTCATTGCTTTGATTAGTAGCGTGCTGTGAAGATGTTGGCGGGAAGTGATTTTATTTAAGTGTTGCATCGATTGCAGATCGAGAAAGTTCGTCGAGAAACAAAGGCCAAGAAGCGGCAACTGGCCATGATGATGAGGCAGAAGCAGCTGTCGAAGATGGGCATGCAAGTGAGCCAAAAAGGCCAAGTGAAGGTAATCTTACCGTTCCTAGCACTGCATTATCCTCGTTCATTTATGTGAAAATAGCGTTGTGAAAGAGTTTGTCTTTTGCCATATCAAAGTCAGCTTTAACACAGGTGATTTTTTTAAAGTTTTGAATTGCTTCGTTTTGCTATTTGATTGATATTACGTTGCCTCAGCGCAGCATCTGGTTTGGTACATGTTGCCACTGTTCCTTCATTAATCTAGCGATCGGCTGCGATTATGACATTCAGAGTGCCATTTAGAATGCACCGACCATGTGATCTTCTTGGGTGGATTTTAATTTAATACTGGGAGATTCATTCAGGTTATTCCACGTAAGATTGCCAACGAGCCGGGCTCATCAAGCAAGAGCATCGATGTGCTGAGTGAGTGCTGCATCTGCCGCGAGGGGCTTGACACTGTCGATAAAGTGATGATGGTTCGCTTTGTCTTGCTTCTTTTCTAGAGTTCCATCGGAAAGCTACAGGTATAGTCGGGATCTCAAAATTACCAAAATCTGAATGCAGCATGGTTTTTATTGCTGCTTATCTTTTCTGTCCTCACCAACGACCACATGTTAAAGCTGGTGGTTTTTCCTTGCTTTGCTGTTTCCACTGCTTTCTCAAGAGTGTTAATGGTTCATCTCTGTTACTCGTACTAAACTTACTTTTTTGGAATATGAAGGACGAATTCACTTGCTACAGGTTTATGCTTTTGCGAGTCGTCACGATCTCACTACAGCCATTAATGGGCGAAATTTCACTTTCGCAACCGTTTCGCAGATGAATCTCGTACATCTCGAGTGCCATTCGACAGCCATTCGGTATGTGCATATTACACTTTGCCTTTATGTTAAGGCTTGCTTTCTCATACCTCTTATAATGTAGGTTAATCTTCATCCTGAGTTCAACAACAAAAAGCATCGAATGTTTATCGCATCGGTAGGATACATGGAGTTATATGCAAAATATTAAACAGTCAAAGGAGAGTGCTAAAAGGTAGTGTGATTTCGAATCCTGAACTTGCGCACGTAAGTTCGTGCGATACACCTATGTTAATGAATGAGCACGCCTTCTACGTCTTCCAACTGTATGCACCTCTTATAGCCAAAGTGCAATTCGGCGTTGCAGCATATTTTCTCAAAGCATGTGCAGTGGGATGGTTTTTTCTTTTTGGAAGGCATATGTTGATAAACGTGCATTTTTTTGCACAAGATTTTAAAGCTGATGTCAGTATGTCTGCACTCCATCCGTCATGTATGTTAGGTATATTTGCACCCTGTTTATCGTATATCTATGTACGCATTTCACATATATATGCAACATTGAGTACATGCATTAAAGCATGGCCATCGGTCGTGATGAATGGTCGAGTGCCGCATTGCATAATGCCAATACCAAATGTAACGTCATGGTTCCGATATGGTCGAAAACGGTCAAAGACGCCGATATGACGAATGCGTTGCGGAGGTATTTCGGTTCATGTGTTATTCTTTTGCTGTTTGCTGTTCAGAGCGTACGATTTCTTGCTTGGGTATGGCGTGATTCGGCATTTGATGAATATTCACTTTCCTTGAAAAAGTGGATGTAATTAAATGCAGTTAGGGGTTCTGTTGAGCATGCTATCTGAATGTGCTTGAGGTACAGCACATATAAAAAGTCAGCGGCCTAATAAATCTGAATTTACAACCAGCACTGCGAATCATGAGGAGCTGACAGATAGTGGCTGCGATGATGGTATTTTCTTCCTCAAGCTCTGAATAGTCGAATAAAGGTATGAGTCTGCGTCGAAAAAATTTCTCCACTGCAATTAGTTTTCATAAGAGTTTATCAGTTCGTCGTAGCGCTATTTCATTTCGTCTTGGGATTGTTTCTAAGTAGGATGCTGTCAAGCCATCAAGTTGTTGTTACTCTACTATGAGCTATTACCTCTTCATTATTTTTCGCTTTGAATGACGCATGAAATGAAGAAGTAGCGGACTTGGGAATAAGTTCAAGTTCGACGTCGCGACTCTTTTCACAGCAAAATTACTCACTGGAAACTGCATGGTGAATGTGAACGTATTGCTGTGGGTCGTTTCGTTTCAGTTGGTTCCCTTGACTGAAACGTTGACACTCGGAAGTTGATGATGGGGAGGGCATTCTTCCAATTTAGGATTTACTAGAAGACGAAATGAAGGCCCTATCTCAGTTTGCTGCACTGAAAGGGAGATCATGCGGCTTTTGGCTTGCGATTGCGGAATATGAAGTTTTCGATGTTTTGAATGGAATTTTACGCAACTGCGCCAAATGAGTTTCGATGTGGGTAACTGGTACTTGATGTGTGGTACCTCTAATGTATATGAAAATGCGGTACACAGAACCAGCGGACTTCTGATTCTGAAATGTAGTGTTCAAGGAGATGAAGAAAGTTCCCTCTGGCTGATGCTCTGAAATCCTTTCCTGCATATCGCATCACATTAGCGTCTTCGGGGTCGATCAAGTTTTTGTTGGCTGCAATGATCCTGAAACTGAATACTGGACTTAGTGAGACTAATTTGTGTATACGCTTACGACGTGTTCTGACAGCTTTTCTTTGTGTCAACTCGATAATCCTGTTGTCGACAACAATCGCAGCAACCGATTTCAGACTAACAAATGATCTCGAAGTCGCTGTTGGTTTTGGAACGCTGACTGTAGAAACGGTGCTGCTGGATATGTCACAATTGCTGGACCGTTTTGTGAACTATCGTTCGTTCTCCGAACTATCGCAAGGTGGTGGACGTGAATCGAATTTGCAGTTCCTTAGTGTGCTGCTATTACTGGTGCTGCATCTGCGCAACGACACGAACAGCGAGGTGAACTCACTACCTGGACAGATGCCGCATCTTACGATGCGCATTTCTTCGCATTTGATCGTTGACACACGTTCGGAGTGGATTCAGAAGCGTGTGTCCGTGATCAGTGAAATTCGTCATGCGCTGCCGAAGTGGGACGATGCAAAACCACCATTGTTGCTATGGGCAGTGGTCGACTTTTTCCAGACGAAGCTGGTTCCTGTTAGTTTTTGATGTTTCTCCATTTTCTTTTTGTTTTTTATTTCACCTTTTTTGCTCACCAAGCCGCAAAACGTTCAAAGTGTCGAAATTTTAAGGTGTCTGAGTTGCTTATGAATTCTGTTTATCTTTCAGAAATGTTTCTTATGAAATTTTGTAGGGGAATTAGGAATTTTTATTCAGAAGGTTGTCGTTAGGAGCACAAGCTGGTGCAAAACAATGCAGATTTGTGCATGGATGTGCAGATAACTTGCTGTATGCATAGACAAACGCTGCTGTTGCGCATTTAGAGGTTTCGCTACCGTTTATCGCTGAATGCTTTTTGATAATTCCAGAATTCCGATTTGGATCGAATCCAGTTTTTGAGAGCCAATGTGGCGAACGTTTCAAAACAATGTTCTGAATTCGTAAACAAATTCGACAACGTAATTGCGCAAGCGCAGAGTTTCGAGGCGTTCTGCGAGACTGTGGGTAAGTGATTTCGATGGATTGTAATCACATCGATGCGTGGACTTTTCCAGCGATAGAAGGAATGTGTTTATGAAACGACCATATCTTGTCAAAGTGATGTTGTGGAGAAAAAAAAGGCAAATTTGAGCGTTTCGCTGTGAGGCTAGTCAAGTGATCCCTGTTACTGTCGAAAACGTGATGAAAACTTTCTGGATAATTTCACAGAAAGGTATTTTCGTAATGGTTGTGAGTGGTCACTGGTTTTACCTGTTTTAACGAATATTAAATAACCTTCTGCGAGCAGAAGGAGACACTTTTTTGAGTGAGAGACGGCAGCGTCGAAAGTTAACGAAAGGAAGTGAGAATGTTGAGAAAGGTTTGGAAGTGACCAAGAGAGTATTCGAGAAATATCGACGGTATGGGCATTTGTCAGTGAATAATAATACAATTTTTCACTAATAGCTGACATCAAATAAGAGTTGCACGTGGTATGGTAGAATTTTGACAGTTCACTTGCGACGTTATTTCCGGAATTGTGGCAGGCAGCGAAACATGTGTGGAATTTCCGCGTTCTTTACACACCTTGCAACGAGTGCAAAATGGGAATTCAGTGCACTTTTCTTTGCGGTACAAGGAATTCATTTGATCCCTTTCCTGCAACTGTGCTTACGGGCCTACTTATCGCAAGTCTTTTGTAAAAAAGCTGCCAGTTCAGACAAAATGCTTTAGAAGCGTTTTATCTTCGTTTCTGCATAAATTAAATGAATTTTTAATGCATTCTGTTTTTCTCTTAGCGTAGGGTGGTTTGCCTGTAGGAGTTTTCGCATTCTGCACTTTCGAGGTCGCAGCAGAAGTGCCTAAATTAGGTTCCGTTTCCCTTATATAACGGGCTCAGTTTAAAACCGCTCATATTCTTAAGGTATTTGGCTACATAGGAAATTATTACAAAGTGTCCATATTCAAGCACTTTGTGGTAACATGCTGTATGATTGGTGGAGTTTTTGCGGTGAAGTCATGTGCTGTGAAATAATGGATGCTTCGTTGGTCAGGCGCATTCGATCCACTATCGCTGCTCTTCTACTGCATATTTATTGATCACTTGTTTGCGTTTCTCTCGTCTATTTGTATTTGGCAATTTTCGTGTCGGATGCAATGAAGCACCTCGTTTACTGGCTACTAAGTTTCCTCATTAATGGAACTTTATTTTCAGGTATCTCTGGCGAATGTGCGCATGTCGGCATCAAGTTCGATTAGCGTCATTCATTGCTACACAAGAAAGTCATTCTAGTGATGCTCAAATTTTAAGCTCATAATTTTTATTTTTGTTCCTCATTGCTGTCTCAGATGTGGTCGGCAAAGACGTCCTTTTGATCATTGAAAACGGTCTTATTTATTCTAGTGGGGATAGTGAGGTGACGACTGATAAAATTTGATGCAAATGAATGCGTTTTTTGCTAGCAACTCCCATTTTCCGCTTTCCACGTCGTTTTTTTTCCAGTACTTGATATCAGAAATTGCTTGTTTCAAAGGTTTAAATTGTAAGACGGGTCGGCTCGGATGAGAGATGGACCAGGACGACCTCTTCTTCGAGCGAATGCTTAATGAACATGTTGATCTGTTTGTTATAATAATCGGTAACTGATGTCTGCCCTTTTTGACATCTGCGTACTTCTGGTAGGGTGAATAATGTACATTCGAGGGAATGCTTTAATGTGCACACTGTGGCTGACTGAACGGTGTCGTTTTTTGTTCTTTCATGGTGATGGGAGTGGCGTGGTTGGGAGGAGGGAGAAAGGGAGGGAGGGAGGGGGCAAAAGATGGCAGTTTGCTTCTTTTCGAAGCGCGCTGCTGATCAGATGTTATGAAGACCGTTGATAGGTTGGTGGTGTTTTCCAAGGTCTCCGATCAATATTATCAGAGCTTCCGAATCGAGGCCAAGGAATGAAATTTGGCAGTTTTCCACAAAAATGCTTGTTAAAATAAGTTGCGCTGGATTAAGTTAGGATTTTTATAAGAGGCAGTTGAGGTCGAGTCTATCGAAAGCAGTTGTGCCTTAAAGTGTTGCCTTGGACAGTTGTTTGTTTTACAGTTAAACGATGTCACTTTTCTGTGCTTCTTGCTCTCTCACGCCTTCCGTAACATTTTCCTGCTGCGTGACTGTTTGTATCTATGTTGCTGTGAATGCGCCCGTTTGGTTTGTTTTATTCCGTTGTATCACATCGATGATGCCGATGTGTTCTAAATGTTTTGTTTTATCGTTATGGAACGAAGTCGATCGCATCCAATGGCTGTAATTAGGGGTGTTGATGCTGCATTGTTGATTCTGCATTCATATAAATGAAGGGAAGCGTTCTAGGAGATCAGAATGCGATTCATTGTTGCCTTGGACAGTTGTTTGTTTTACAGTTAAACGATGTCACTTTTCTGTGCTTCTTGCTCTCTCACGCCTTCCGTAACATTTTCCTGCTGCGTGACTGTTTGTATCTATGTTGCTGTGAATGCGCCCGTTTGGTTTGTTTTATTCCGTTGTATCACATCGATGATGCCGATGTGTTCTAAATGTTTTGTTTTATCGTTATGGAACGAAGTCGATCGCATCCAATGGCTGTAATTAGGGGTGTTGATGCTGCATTGTTGATTCTGCATTCATATAAATGAAGGGAAGCGTTCTAGGAGATCAGAATGCGATTCATTGGCTCTCCCCTCCACCCTCCTCCAAGAGACAAAACTGACCACCCTAGTGGCGCCTTGTAGCAAATGTCTTCACCCTCGTATCCTGCCGCTACCTTGACTAAGGTACACGTGGCATGCGTGCGTTACTCGAAAATGGTTCAACATGCCTCCGCTTCAAGCTTTGCAACAGTTCGCGAGCTGCAGTGCCTTTCCACATACTTCCATGCTCCAACACGTCGCCTTCTTTCCCTTCATCGTTGCCGGCTAGTCCATTATGCTCTTCGCAAGCTTAGAAATAACTCCACACTTGCTCTTCCTTCCTGCATATCGTTGAATCGAAACAAGCAAACTGCATCGTTTGATTTCGCTCTTTATCAAACTTCTGCACATGTTTAATCCATTTTATCGTTCTGCGACTTCCTTTCTTCCTGCATCTCGCTAATATCGATATTCATGCTATTCTGGTTAATTTGCCCATCTGACAGGTGTGTGGAATCCTGATCATCTTCGCCTCCTTCGAGAATGATGTTGTAACGTGAATCGTCAACCACTGAGACTACGGCCATAATTCACAGGAACATTCGAAGCATCGCTGTCTATTGAGTACTGGACATCCGCATTAGAACGGCATTTGCTTGAATTATAAAAAGCAGAGAGATTATGAGCAAACAACCTGGTGAAGAAAGTGTGTCGAGAAAGGTTATGAACCGATCTTGTTCCCACCAAAATGATTGAAAGGAAGAGCTAAGCTAGCGCTCCGTCAGTGAGGATAACAAGTAATCAATCATCACAATTTGACGAAGGAAATGCTAAGGACGGCGTTTACACAACATAAAAACCGCCGATGCATAACAAGTTTTGTCACTGAAATTCGATTTCCGTTTTCGATTTCAGGTTTTATTTGGGCCAGTCACCTTCATTTCTATTAAAAATACTCAATTCTAAATATATCAATTGCCGGAACTCGACCACATTTGTTCGATGGAAATCGTTATTTAGCCATTCTTTTATAGAAATTTCTTGTCATCACAAGCTGGTAGTCACAGCTAGCCTACTGCTAGTCTACAAGTAGTAGACAATTTGTAGGCAAATAGTAGATTAGCAGTAGACAAGTAATAGACGAACGGCAGACAATCAGTGGGCTAGTAGTAGACAAGTGCCAAACTAGTAAACTGGTAGTTATCCAAGTTCGGATCAAACGATTTTTAAAGTGTGCGCGAAAGCAATTAGGCCATTGCGCAAAGGCTGGGACAGGGGGAGGTGTTCCGTGCAATAGGGCATCTCGTACACAAATGTGGTGAAGGTCCGTTTGTTCAGGTAGTGCAATACAAAGAAACACGATGGATTCACAATAAACGATGCCGTTTTTCTTCATCAATCAGTGGAAGCATTTCCCAGCTTAACAATCAATGTGAGCAGCAAACTTCTCACTACAAGGTCAGGTGATTGTATCGCCATATACGCGTCCGATATTGAATGTGAACGGTTGGCTGCTCGAAATTGCGGTAGTAACTTTACCACAATTGGCCTCGCTCTTTACTCACTGCGTGAGGTTCAAGTGTAACTGCTGATATCTCGCGATATGCCGCAAATAGAAGGTTATTTCCGCATGGCTTTTTGTTCACTATTCAACCGCTATTGAATAGGCTATTTATAATGATGCATGTTATTTGCTACTTGCCCCTTTCAAGTTACAGGACCCCTCTCTTCCTTTTCTCGGCGAACGCCGACAAGCCTTCCTTTCATTTATTTTATTCTGGCTGAGTTAATTCATATGCGCGTTTGGTGCAGTACTCATTTGCCACTCCCCTTTTCTGCTTTCCATTTATAGCGGCACCACTGTACAGCAGAGGTACGAGTATCCAACCGCAGCACTGAAACAAGAATCCATATCAATTTAGTAGTGCAATACGCACATGCTTAATAAGTTACAGGACCCCTCTCTTCCTTTTCTCGGCGAACGCCGACAAGCCTTCCTTTCATTTATTTTATTCTGGCTGAGTTAATTCATATGCGCGTTTGGTGCAGTACTCATTTGCCACTCCCCTTTTCTGCTTTCCATTTATAGCGGCACCACTGTACAGCAGAGGTACGAGTATCCAACCGCAGCACTGAAACAAGAATCCATATCAATTTAGTAGTGCAATACGCACATGCTTAACTTTAAGCGGTTGGTCATCGGATTGCAATATGAGCGTATCAAAGGAAAAGTGACCGATGTAGGACCATAGGAGAGGAATGCCAAGAAAGATCTGTTAAGATGGCTGAGGGAAGTGGATGTGAAAAGTCAAATAGTGAAAATTGTGAAGTGAAATAGATGCGTCATAACCAATGAAGGTCCCTAAAGCACTGATTTTGACTTGGAAATTCGTTTTTTATCAGGAATAAGTAAAGGTATGAATGGAACGACGAATAGGATAAAAGTTTCCGAAGGTAGAATAACGATGGCGTAATGTGAGACTAGCTTGAGTGAGGAAGTATGTTTATTTGACATAGCACATCTAAAAGCCGACATGCGTATTAATAAAGTAGACAAGATACTTGCAAAGTTCCTCTTGAGTATCGCTTTATTAACCTGAAAGAAAAAAAATCATGTTATCTTTTAAATGTATGCGCAGAGCCAAAAGGTTATGTGCACTATTTGCGGAATACAATCGTTGTTGCAGACGGCACGTATTTAAAAAGGTTGGGTGAGAGACTGCAAAGCATCAATACTGAGAACGTTGAAAACATTTGCTGTCATTGTTCTCTTCATAAAATTCCATCATTTTGAAATAGTGCCCAAAATGCTATAGAATGGCGTGGTTCCCAACATTCTGTTGCTCTCTAGCTTCAAGTTTCTATGCAATTGCCAATGAGGTTTCTAAATCACAGTCTTTCTAGGTTTAACCATCAAAAATAAGCTTCAAGAAACTGGTGATGTAACATTCAGCGGTAATTTCGTTAGCCCATAGCAGCAAAGCAATCCCAGTATGAGACGCAGAAATTGTTAGACAATATAAATTAAGGAAGAATGCCAGCTATCCCTTTTCTCATGCCTGATATCTCCTGTAAAAAGACTTTCTGCAGAATTGAGATATGCTTACCGCAAAGCAATTCTCTTCGGCTAAATACTATTAGAGAACACTGAACTTTACACTCAAGAAGCAAAGCCTTTAAGCAATACAGAAGCAGTAATATGCCGTTAATCGTCTTGCATAAGCGTCTGTCAATAGGCAATACTCTTCCAAGGATGGTATATCCCTTGGTAGCTTCCGACCCAAGGGAAGAATTGGCCGTATCGATTATTAAGGGCATTGTAATAGCCATTATTCGGAAAACTGCCCCAGCGATTCCAATCACCGCTCCATCCGAATGGCGGAACGTTATCGTGCCTCCAGCCAAAACAGCCTGAACCCAAATCAGTCAACTGTTACAACAGTGATTCTACCAAGTGTTCAAATTCAGCAATGCTTTTCATAGCACTTATTCCCCCTTCAAATGTGAAAAAAGTGGAACTATTTTAGATCTTTTCAAAAGCGTTGTGATCCCACATAAAGCTGATAAATGGCTGATCATGAGCTCAATATATATAAAATTCTAGTCGTCGTTGTGGAACAGCTTGAAGAGTTCGAGTTTACTATATCTAAACAAACTACATGAAACGATGTGTTGAGCCGTAGCAGAAGGCAGTCAATAATTCTTGAAATGCTTTAAATAGCTTTCATAATTCAGTGCGTTTTCACTACTCTTCAAGCAAACCCTGAAAACTGAGCCTATCAAAATCTAAACGAAAAGACTGCACAAACTTCTGAAGCTTGATTTGCTTGCATAAAAGGTTATATTTGCAGAGTGCACACCCTATATTAATGGCTCACCTGGATTGAACCATCGTGCGTTCATCCAATTCCAATCAGTTCCAGTTCCCGGTTGAGCAATAGCGGGATCGGTACCTGACATAAAGTGTGCAGTTTTAAAGAGATTATGACATCGATTGAAAGTTAGCGGCTAAGCAACAGCTTGACCACTGATGTTCTCATTAGATAAATTATACATTTAAAATCATTGAGCAATGAAAAGAATGCATACACTATCCGTCAGATAATAGCGGTCAGCTGCATTTTTGAGTGTTGCATTCTAACTACGAATGAGACTTAGTCGTAATAAGTTGAATGTTTTGCTAGAGTAGAAGGTGAAATTTCTCAAGATAGTTTGTGAAGACGAGAGCTTAGCAGGCAGATCCTTGTGCGCAGTTATCGCCCTTCGAAACAACTCACCTCCGCTTACCGTTTGAGGAAAACATAGAGTGGAAATAAGCGAAACTGCGGCCAATAAAATTGCGATCCGAGAGATCTGCGAAGAGGAAATCATAGCTGAAAGATTGTCATCGTCATCCTCTCTGAAACTGCAAAACAATATCGCTGTAACTTCAACTCCACTTGATCCCATTATTCAGTTGTCTGAAATCAATAGTTAATGAAATCTACATATGACAAAATTTCTCGGTCGTTTTCCTTGAAGTTCTTGTTTTTGTTTCTATAATTTCAGATCACTTACTTCCGGCATTCAAAACTACAGATCAAATAACACTATGCATATCCACAAAAAAACTTGCGCGAACTTACTGCCAAATCCGCTCATGCACACTGTCCACTCCCCTATCTTCCCTCTTTCCTCCACTTCAATTGTGCAACGAAGTTTTGACTATATCATTCCCCAACAAAGCGCACTCAAGACAATATTTGGTTGTCTCCTCGTTCTCTCGATTGATTCACGAGCAACTAGATACACATCTTTGTCAAAGCTGGTCCATTTTTGCACAATGGTCTTTTGAGTTATAAGTGTGATCAGCACTCTAGATCCCCACGTGCAAACTATCCCATCTTCTCCCCCGGTGTTGCCTCTTCCTCTTCCATTACACATACAATGTAAATCTGCGATTCGTCTTTTCTCATGGAAAAGCCCTTCAATTTGGGATCTTTATTACTCTGAGTTCAATCCTCATGGATTTATTTGCTTAACTCTTGCTAGCATCTCACCTTTGTCAATTTCGCACCAAATTTACTCTTTAGTTAACGATGGATTTTGAAATGTCCCTTCTTTTGCGCCGACTCAACCTCATTCGTTATCGCCTCATCGATTGGGAATTTCGCTGGATTGGGAAACCTCGACAGCCCGTCTGGCTTCTCAAAATCATTCGCATTTTTATACTTAATCTCGAAAAAATGCTATCATTATCAGTGCAAATCAATGCACTCTCTTACTTATAATAACTTCAATTCCAATCTTAGGCCTAAGTTTGGTGATCACTAAGCAATATTTATTCTCTCCTATTCAGAAAGTAATCAAACTTTTCGATTCCATACACAACACTGAGTGCCTCCATCGCTATTTACGCTGAATTTGTCTCTTGTTTCGTTGGATCTCCGGACACGTAATCCACCACATTTTCCTTTGCATCGGTGTGGTGTAATGGTATTATGGTATAAAACCTCACCTATACCAACAGGTCGCACGTTTGCGCCAACATGACTACTTCATTAAGAATCTGATGAACTGTGACGTTCGCGAATATTTTTTAGAAATCTTTTTCTGCTGCATGCGGCAATAAAATTAACTCCATTTTCCTTAACACATTAAGTAGGGCAGCTAATTCCTACACGCTTTCGGCCCTACTAACACAATGTTGGCGAGGTGCGGCACCTTGTTTGGAATTCTGGGGCGTTATTACTGATATGCTTGAAGGCCCCAGTTATTTCCAGCATATTTTTTTGAAGGCAGATCCTCCTTTTCTAGAAGTCTTCTTTTGGAGTTTGCATATGGTAGGTGATTAATGGGCATGATTGGTACTATTGTATATTAGTAATGTGTTCAAAATCACCGGAACTAGCCACCCGTTGCAACTCTGTGTGAAATTCCGATAACCAGCGCCCTTCTTTCTGGGTCAACTCCTAGCAGCCGATTTCACTCTAACAGCTTTAGTTTATTATGGTAGCAGCTCCATTAGAACTGCATAATCTACATCTTCTTATGAGAGATCTTATAATCAATATCCCATAATCCAACTCCCCTACCTCTCGAAAGAATATTGAGCTCTTCCTTTCCTCACCTACAGTTTAAACCTTTTCCAAATCCCCTACAAGGAAACGAGCTTATAAATCCCTGAGGTTTGCCCCGATATGTCACTGCTGCAGCAGAGGCTTCGCTCTGGAAAAAAATCGTTCACTAACTCTATCGAACTATAAAAAACTCCTTTTTTCTTAATTCTTTTTTCTTCTTTCTTCCTCATCGCTAACTACTTTCTAGTCGTAGTTAATATCTAAGCGTTCCGCGCTCTATATTATTTCAGGGAAGAGCAATTTCTTGCCATCAGACTTGCATTACTCATTGGGCTGTTCAAGCATGCATGCCTTCATTTAACTTAATTTTGCATGAGAACTGGACCTCATCTCGCTTCTCGGGTGACTTCTACACATTGCTATAGTTAGAGCTGTTTAAAACAAAAAACGTTACCAAGCTGTCTAAGTGGAGGTGAAGCTAAAACAACGCCTTCAAAAGTTTGCTGTAAATTGGCGAAAGCAGCGCTTAGAAGATCACACTGCGCGGTGAAGTCTCTGCCGTCGTTCTCAATTTCACTTATGTAGTGAACAAAGGATTACGCATTCAATTTGCGAGTATATGGATAAGCGCACGATTTACTCGACTTATTGAAGCTCTAACCAGTTTTTTAATACTGTTCTGATACCTTTTTCGTGTGGATTTTATGGATTTAACGCAAACATCTTGTATTTTCACGATTGTAATCTGCATTCAAAGAGACAACAGTAGTCGTTCTTTTAAATTTTTTTCAACAAGGAGATAGAAGCGCTGGATTGCTCTCGATGGAGATTGAAGCGAACCACAACTGCCGACCGCTCAGTTTCTGTGATGAACTTGTCGGACAGAGTGTAAGCAAGCATGCTGGCTGCGTGCAGCAATATGTGCAAGGAGTTTCGCTAAAAGATGGATGCAACCTCATTCCACTACCAGTAGCTGATGTGACGTTAATGAAATGATATCATAGTCAACGCAACTGCGCAGAAAAGAAAAAGACTACAGTAGTGAAAAACCATTCTAATTGGAGATGCTGCTGAATCTGGAGAATTATTGCATGATGGGCTGCTACTGATCGACGAACTACTAGATTGGTTAAATTTTTATTGTCATGAAATGCACACTCTTTCTTGTAGTCATTGCGTTGACTGGGCTTAGATTAATTCTCCTCCGATGAGCTGCTACTGCTGCTGTCGGAGCTATGATCCGAGCGAGCAGATCTTATAATGGCATCCTCCTGTGCGAAATCCGACGCTAATCGATCTGAAACAGTTATGTCGATACAGCTGCACTCATTGGAGGACTATATCATATGAAGGCTGCACATTCGTGCAAGAATTTCTTTTTGCATTCCTCCAACTATCAAAAACTATCTTATTTAGCTGTGTGCTGCCTCCTGCAGTAAAGGAAGCATCCTGCTTCCACTCATACACAAGTGTCTTTCACCTAAGCAATAAAAATTTGTTTCTGGCGTTGCCCTAAGTTCATCTGTGGTAAAATTTTGCTACTGAAAATGCAAATTCGGTATAGATTAACCTCGTGAATTCCGAGGAACTCCCAGATTAGAACGACAATTTTGTCGACTGCTGGCTACTTCCGAATGAAAGTTTGAGGAGAGTAATGCAACTTCCGGACCAAATAACTCTAACAAATCACATGTTAATTTCAAGAATCATAAGAGATAATGATCTAAGATAATGTGAAGTAATGAATAAATTCGACAAATGATTTGCGAGCACAGAATCTGTTCAGACGTCGAATTTTCAAGTCAAAAATCAAAAGCTGCAAGTGTGATTTTCCTCTCTTAATGCCATTTTACCTTTTCAAAGATGCAGTATGTCCAAATCTTTGATTACATACCGTTACTCCTTTCGAATGAGAAAGCATACGTTGACTGACCTGTTCTGCCATGGAAGGCGTGGAAGAGTGGTGAGGTTTCAAATTCTTCTACTTCGGACCGCACACCTGAACGACTCTCATTCAATCAGATGAACTCGATTAGCACATGTTATTTTCAGTTCGCTTCACTATCGGTGGTCAAGAAAGAAGCGTTGATGTAGTGAATACAAATTGTCATCGTTTTAGTAAGTCTCTTTAAAAATCTAAAAAGTAGTGACTTTTGTGTTTGAGCTAGTAGGATGGCAATTTTCACTTGAAAGTTTTAATAGAGCTGTATGGCTTCCTACCTTCAGTGACTGGTGAAGCTGGAGTGCAGACTGCTGAAATTAGCAAATCCAGAAACAAAGCAGAAAGAATTAGGCTGCGAGGATTCATCTGAAATTGATCTCTCATTATCACAAAGTAACTTATAAGGAAAGGCCCGTATTCATTTGTTTATAACTACACATTAAGGCAAACAAATCAAGAACATCAAACAATACACCGCATCTATAGAGTGCACTAATTTATAGTAGAATTGAGGACGCATAATATTAAGAATTAATTTCTCTGTTGGTGACAAAAGAAAGCGAATCACGTTGCAATATAAGTAGAGTGCTTAGAAGCTATCTAATTCGCGAAGGGAATATCACTAAAAGTAGTTCTAATGGTGCCGATAAAATATTTTTAGTGGCCGCACAATAAATTGCGATTTCATCGGAGCCCTTATATATGAAAAGGATGACATAAGTTTCGAAATAAGCATTTCTAATTCTGTGTTGAAAAAAGCCTCGAAGAAACAGTGGTTGCTCTTAAGTGCTTTCTCCACTCATTGAATAAACAGCACAATCGTCAGCAGCGAAACTGCGTCATTTGTGTATTAACTGAATCACTAAGCCTCTTGTTGATCGTTAATTTATTTATGATCATTGTTTCATAAGAACTCGATTTCTCTTTCCGTTAGAACTCCATTGAAGGATACAACTCTCTGAAATTTCATACTGCCTTGTATGCAGAATCAAGGGAAGGGGAAGGGGAGAGCAGGAGATGATGCGATATGAAGTCAATCTATGCGAAAGAGGAAGCAGACTTTATATCATCCTCTTCAAACGGGATAGTATTTTAACACGATGAAATCGCTCTAACTGATGGAAAATTATGTGCTTTTGCACCTTCTCTGACAAAAACAAACTTCAGTAAGGTTGCATTTCTGCAACACTTCGTAGGGATTTAGCTGATGATCCATTCACGTTTATTTTAGAACAAATCTCATTAGTTGTAAAAACAGGATCTTCACAGTTGTTGGCTCCAGTATGAATTACTTTCATCATTGATATAATAAGTGACCGATCGCAAAGCTCGGTCGGGGTTCTATGAAGGTCATATGGGCGTTTCTTGAGGTCAGGTCTGAAGGAAATAGTATTTGAGTGACATTCAACCTTAATATGTAAGGATTTTGTAAGCAGGTCAACTCCTTATAGTTCAAAGGAGTTCAACTCCGTAGCATGTAAGGAGTTCAGGGTTGGTTATGGCACCGAAGAGCGATATCTACTTGTTATCTGACACTGCAGCGATCACATTTACTCGTATAGTCGATTCTCGTTTATTGTTCTTCAAGTAATGTCACTGATCAACTCACCCGCCCTTGTGCCGCCCCAGGCGATATCTGGAGCCCATATAATTGGGCTTTGGCCCTTTTGGATGTCTTTGGTCCTAGTGGTGTTTAGGGGTCGCAGTGCTCCCCCACAAATTACTTCTTCTAACTCGCTTGGCTCTTGCTTATTCACATCGGCAGACGGTTATCCGCTCCTCCCCCCTGCCTACACTCGCTCTCATCAATGCCGCAGCAGTCACTCGCAACGGTTAAGAAAACTAAGATCCCGGGAATCAAGTGGCTGGACGGTGCCACACTCGTGATCGTGGACCAAATCGGGGAAGAGCCTTGACTTTTCAATTCTTTTGATTATTCCCTACAAGCTAACCTAACTACATTTCCCACTGGATGGACAAAGTACAAAGAGCTTGAATCATGTACGTTGCTGCCGCCACATTTTCCACCTCCTCAACCTGTGCAACGGCTCTTTAACGAGCTGATTTCGGCCTTCATGCAGCTGCTGGACCGAAATCATGCTAACCCATCTGTCCAGCCATTCTACGGAAGACGCCTTGCTGTTTCTAAATATCCAATCCATTATCTTCATCTCTTCCAGAGTACATTCTATACGGAAGCGCGATCCCGCTAAATGAGAGCAACATGATAGCGACCACGGTGACCGTAATTTTCATAAACTCGTCTGAAAAAACGTATCTTACGAGGACTTTCAACTTCCCACTCTATGTTCATTGGCAACATTTTCATACGCTTCAGCACTGAAATGGACATTGGCGAGCATTTATAAATTTCACAGTCCTTAGTGTATGTCATCCTAGGATAAATTTCTTGCTAGGCAATTAAACTTCTCACTCAACTGTAATTCCATCAAGCAAACTGCTTAATGCACTCAAAACAGCTAGTTCTCGTTTCTGAACTGTCACAGAAGTGTCCATGACCATGAAGTTATAGCAGAGCTGAAAATTGAATCTACCATAGTGGCGTACACCTTGTAGCAATTCGCTCACGTACCCTTAGAGAAAGGCTGGTGGCCTTTCGTATGTGTAATAAAAACTGTGTTACAGCGGATCGAATCAGTTCTTCTTCAAAAAACCTGAGGCGTTATTGACCTTCTCTACAAACCAAACGTCACATTCTATGCGAGTGAGCCAATGACCCATCATTTCAAGGAAACTCTCCTGAATGCCCATTGTTGAATCAAAACCTTTGCGCATTCCAACAATATGCTTAAGCACTGGATGCTGGAAGCAAGCTACGTTAAACCACACAAACCCTCCATTAGCAAGACAGGGGAATGATGTTAGCACACCATTTTTTCTTTTGAATCAAGCCTAAATATTATTTTATTTCTCTTCCTCTCATTTTCGTTATACTCTTTCTGTTCCATTTCCCTTTTCTTTTTCTCACCTTCACATTTCAAAACCTCATGTGACCGGAATAATTTTTCTCTTAGAATCTGCTTAAAGTCTCTTCTCCATCGCATAACTATTTTTGTCCAACATTCAAGAGTTTCCACAAGCAGACAACACAAAAACTTCAGCACATCACAGTGAGCATTTGCTTGCATTCTTCGTAATGATTCCATATGTCGAAATGTCGAGAATTGAATGCTCTGCCTCTGCTACAGAGCGTTCGGTATTCGCTGGCAAAAGCAATAATTTCTCGCTAATATAATAATATTCTATGGAATTTGTAACTTAATGGAATAAAGAATATAGGGAACATTTAAGATTTCAGAACGCATGCTAATCATGTGCTGTATGGCATTGTTATAGTTGTGAATGCTGCTCATTTTAGCACTAAAAACGCCAAGCTGACAGCACTCTTTTGCGTTAAACAGCTGCAGGTTTTTGTTAGGGCACTTAGTGCATCATGCCATCACGTGCTTATTAAACACCATTAGATGACCGTATGTACTTACAATCACGAATCAGCATGAAGCAAAGGGAACACACATCTATCTAAAGATATCGTTGCCAACATCGTACTAGCACTCTCAATAGGTGGCAATGTTGTCGACGGATTACAAATTTCTTTCTCTTTGATTCGTTACGAAGATTCAGAGCAGCGACTGGTTATCGCCGCAGTCTCGCGTTTGTTTTCTTTTCAGCTTAGGCAATTGGCAAGTTGGTTCTTGCTAAAAATTTACAATGTTGTTAGATGCAGAAAGCGATTTATTGACCAATTCGAAATATGGAAACGACATCATTCACAACTGTTCGTGCTTACGATAAGATCATGATAAGTTTTCCAAACAGCAGAATCCTTCAGGCAGACAGTACCACCTCCTCGAACGTATTGAGACCGCTGAAAGAGTTAGTCAGTGCGTAGAAGTTCTGCAAAAAGCATGCTCCAAGTCATACAAAATACACGCACAATTGCAACTGTGCAAAACGCCAGTATTATATTTCTCTGCAAGCCCTCGCTGAAGTGCGTCGTCGCCATCTTTAAGCTTCAATCGCTTCGCCTATGCGAAGATCGGCCCTCATCGCAGCCTTACCCGACACTCATATCTACTATGTGCAGGAATAGTTATATAATGAATCAATGAAACATTAGGAGAAGCATCGAATACAGACATGCGTTCTGAAGAAAGCACCTACAGTATTGCATGCGTTGTGGCAAGTGTGTTATAATCGGACTGTAATAATTCATGCAGTCATGCTTAAAACCTTATGAGAAAATACTTCACCACTACATGGTGAACTCGTGATGACTGTTTCGTTCTTGCAAAACCTTTGCTGCAACGTTGCGACGTATAATAGGCAAACGATGTTGCTGAGCTGAACCTGTCGGTTCGTTGATGCGGCTGAAATTTCGCAAGAAGGAAGCAGTATTCATCAACTCGATGGTACATCGAATTATAAGTCGAAGGGGTCGGCGTAGAGTGATCACACCAAGAGAAAAGGTCTCGAGTAAGCGTCAGCATCAATTCATCAAAGAATGCAGCATAGAAACGTCACGTGCCAGGGTGTTAAATCATGGAACTCCAATCAAAGCAGCACAGCACACTTTCTCACGTTTAGCATGTTCGACGTATCGTTGCCCGCACGTCCTCGGTTATGATAGATGATAACGATTTGAACACTTTTGAGGCAGCCATATAACCGGATAAAATAATTGCGCCCTTATAACCGATATCTTCATGCCTGTGAATCTCAGTCTGCGAAGTTCCAGCTCACAAAATCTTGATGGTATGTTTTTCTCCAACAAAAGAGTAAATTCTGATTCTCTATGCCCAGAATCCACTCTATATTAAGCAAGATGAACAATGAACACTTCCATACAATTCTCTTTTGGTAGAATGAACGTGAACTTGTGAAATTTGATCATGCTCCTGTAAGTTCAAAGTCGTATCATATTTCGGTTCGATCATTAATTTCAAAATTACTCGAAAACGGTTATTTCGAATGGATCGGTATCTAGGAGGTCTATGTTACCTGTCATAGGCTTCATCAAAAAGCAATCAAGGTATTAAGAAATTTCTATCCTGTAGCCATCTGTATACTCCAACTCTTACAATGGGTAATCCGAACAAGACTTACACCAACTGTCTCGATGATCGCTTTCTAAAAAGACTGGAAGATGAAGCGAGTTGCAATGAAGATAAGGAAGACTGTGGAACCTTCTCAAAAAAAAAGAAGAAAAAAAATCGCCATTTGGGATGCAAATTACCGAAAGAATGAGGAGAATTTGCCGAGAACTGCAATACTTTGGTTTCTGATTTAAACAAACAAACAAACAAACAAAACAAAAAAACAACAGATAATCTCTTCACGAGTTATCGGAGTGAACTTGAAAGTGGGAGGAAACTATGCGCCCAGAAAAAATGCTTCTACCTAGTGTGAGTCACCAGCAATTTTACATTGTTTCATTGATTCCGGTCACACGTACCTCACTTTTGATGATTTCTAAGCCCGTTCCAAAGAATCTGTATCCACTGGCCCAGAAAATTGCCGAAAAGCCGAGACACAAGAACGCATAACAGTGCGCAGCCGACAAGCTTGCCTCAACTATCGGTTGGTTGACACTCTCAAGAATCAAAGCAAAATGACAGAAAACTACCATGCGGTTGATGTCTCCGATGCATGTGAACGGTATTTTGCTGTTGGAGGAGACTGCAAGTTTCGAGTGATCTTTAGTATATTTGAATTCTTCTGCTTCCCCAACCTGAAAGCAACAACATTTCCATGAAAAAAACGAAGGATATCCTCGCAGGAATAATAAGCATTGGCTGCACTAAAAATGCTGCTTAAGAAATAACAAAAACACCTCCACAGTGCTGGTTTGCCGCTGGCATAGTGTACTTCAAAGCAATTTGGGACAATTAATTCAAGGCAGATCCTTGCCATTTAAGATCCTTGCGAGGTTGGATATTTTAAGGCGATTCAGTATCGGATATGCTCGCAGTTCTGGTCATCCAGCGCACCTTTTGTAATTGATCGAATTTCCTTACAACCCCCCTTGTCAAGGAAAGTCACATGCTAACATTGGAAACGAAGAAGTTTTCAGAAAAGAAGAACACAACATAGCAACAGAAAATATCAATGCGTTTTTTATGGCCGATTCATGGATGATCGTTTTTGCATCCGCTCATGATGCGAAAGGTGGATTAGAAGGAACGCCAATGTGCTTTCGAGATGATGTTTTGACTAGCAGTGGTGTTGGCCATCTGCAATTTCTGATAAATAAAAAAAAAATGTTGACCTTAACGTCCTGAACGTCGAGTACAAGGAAATTCGCGCTGCATTCAAGTTCTACTTCTGAGCCTCTCCTCCAAGTTTCGACGAGAAGAGGAGTTTCCAACCGTGGTGCAACGAGTCCATCATACAGATCTTTAATTAACTTTCCTGATGATAAAAAGAGAATCGCTTAACAGTAGTATTTTATTACGTTATGGAATCGTTGAATCGCTGAATTAACGTTAAGGAATATCATAGCCATAAGTTATTCACATCAGTCATACAAGTTTTGTAGCGCTCACCTCATTCTCGGATTTCGTGCAATCTGCTGTTTCAGAAGATTGTGTAATCTCTATTTTTTAAGCTAAAGTTGTGTTCAGTCTTTCCAGCACACTCACAACATAGTCGTTTTGTGGATTTTCCCGGAAAGTGAGAAGAAAAAAGCGTCCTCAAACTGTATTGCGTGCAGTTGAATTAAAAATAGATAGGAGACCCCAATGGTAATTGCAAGCGTATTCTCTAAATTAAATGAGAATTTTGCAGTATTTCCTTTCAGAGATGCAATGCAAACTAACAACCAAGAAAACAATGGGGTAAACGATTACAGAGCAGGTTTTTATATTATCACCTGTTCATTCTCATTGCATTTCAATTGATCAAACAGCGCTAATTACCTGCTAGTCAATAGTTTATTTGAACGATTAACATTTCCGCAAGAATATAGAAGTGAATTTACATGGAGTAGGCGGATTGAACTGTAGAAGAGAACTTGAAAATTCTTGAGGAAACACACCTCCATTTGCATTTACTTTATGATGGGGAGCAGGGAAACTTGCGGGGATTCTAATATGCTATAAATTTGCAAAAATCTAATCTTATTTTAATCCTGAAAAAAAAAACAAGAGGAAATTCAAACATCAACGGTTGGGTGTGAACTACGTTAAAAGAAAGTACTCTTCTAAGATCAACCTTTATGAAATTCTCCCGTTTTCGCAAACGTTTTGAAGGAAGTTCCTCCTGCCGATACAAGTTCAGCAATATAATAGGATGGTGAACCTTTTTGATATTTCTTACCGATTACCTAAAATAAACGACGTATTCAGTGAGGTGAGACAAATATTACGCATTGGAAAAATCCGAATCGTTATGCACCCGTTTACTTTACTTGACGTTTCTATGAACGGATGAGATAATTGCCTCAGTTTTATTGATGAATCAGAGTTAGATCAGCCAGGAGATACATTTTTACTACGGCTTCATTGGCGCAGCAATGCCAACATGTGAGTGTTACATAAGTTTGAAGGTTGTTTCGAGGCAGCTAAAAAGCACACTTGAAGGACTCTTCGAAAAAAGGAACATTGTCTGTATTGATCCGAGAAGGAATACCTTCTGAAGGTCGTCGTTCTCTGCGGCCATATCTGTTGGAAGAGAAGATGAGTATATTTTAGGATGATTAAAGTAAAGTGTCGTCCCTGTAAAATTTGGCGTTTTCATCATGCAGCGTTCAGTATCGTCTAGCAGGCGAACGAAAATTATCAGGAGAAAGCGTAGACAGAGCGCCCGGAAGTTACACGTTATCTATATACAGATGTACCGACGTTTTCACTTTTCAATATCCTCATTCTCTTTGGATCAAATTGCTATCCCACCTCCTCACTCTCGTTCAACGGAAAGGCACAAACTTCAGAGCTTTCAAGAATTGCGTCATAATTAAGTGATGAGCAAGCATTAGAGTGAAGTGAAGACTGTCCGAACATGCGCTATTGGAAAAACTCCCAAAAGTTTTGGAGTGATCATATAATCATTCGCGTGGCACCTCTCAACATGATCTCTGCTGCAAACACGAAAATCATCCTCTTTTGCAGCCTTTTCTCATATGTATAAACTTTTGGATATACGTCTTTGTGGTTCTTATTACTTTTTATGCTGCTATCGCATTGACTTTTTTTGCGCTTTGATGAGGAATTTCTAATAATTTTATGCTAGAAATGCCCGCAAAGAGATAAAATTTTGCCCGTTGCTTGCAACATCACAACAATAAAATATATGACGCATACTTGGTCAAATCTATAGCTAGCCCACATATACACTATCATTTTGTTATGCGTCCTGAGAAATCTATTAACCACTGTATATATTTATAAAAACGTCTGTGGGGCACTTTTTGCCCTAGAGGTAGGGCAATTTTCAACTCTTCCAATGATGAGCAATTAGCTATGCAATATCTGCCATATTCTTGTCTTTTGGCTATGTGTGCAAGTATTTTCGATATGCGAGTATTATATGCATTATTGCAATACAATCAGACTTTTGCAAAGTGGGTGAGATTGCACTAATCTCTTCGTATTTTCATCAAAGCATCATTCTTCACCATCATCTAATCATAGCAAATGAAAGATAAGAAGCCTTTCTTCCGTTCTAAACAGCATTATCTTACCTAATTTAGACAGTTCGCTATACTTCATTGTAATGCAAAGCAATGACTGTCCAAAGCGCGTCGCACTTTCTGGATAGTGATAACCTTTCGAAGGAGGGAACTTGGGAACACTATGAACGAGCCATATGCCACCTCTTTTATCGAAAAACGCCACACCTGAAACTTTTCATTTAAAATCGAGAACATGTACGTGACTGCTCCAATGCGTTTATAAGACACAATTTTTCCTCTTCTGTCTTCGCCTTTATGAGAGAGAAGCTAACAAGCCTGAGTGGTCCTTCCGCACTTGACAGCAATAGGCCAAAAATGAGACCGAATATTGTGCTGCTGCTTCAGAACTTTAAAACGAAATGCTCGCACATAGACTCAACTCGATTCCACTGAATGTGAATTATATAGACCTGCTTGCTCACCTCACCGATAAAGTTTATCGTCCGATCATTCGAGCTCTATATCTCAGTTCTGCGCATAGTTGTTTTAACTTTTTATTGTTTTAACTTTTTTATGCGAATCTGAAAAGATGTGAAAATCGAATGAATAAGTTGAGCAAAATCGAACGATCAAATGATGCCGATTCACCAACACAACGCAAAACACTTTCCACAAAAGTCGGTGTACATCGGTGATCTCCATTTGCGCTTTAGAATAAAGTTCAAATTTAATAGAAATTCTTTATACTTTACTTTTGACAAAGTATGCTTTCACAGAATAAAGTGAAAGTAAAGAAAGGCACAGCGTTGCCTGTGAACGCTGAAAGGCAGTGAAATAAAGCATTTCGTAGCTAATATGAAAACCAAGTAAACGACATTATAGTACGGTTTACAAAGCCTTACATCAAGCAGAGTGAGCCATAATTGCCATAATTTGAGTACTCAAAGTTCCCTTGAAGTGCAACAACTAAAGATTCAAACCACTGCTACGAAATCTTCGAACGGTGTCGCATGTTGCAAATTGTTTTCTAGTCACTTTCTCTTAGAACATAAAACATTTCCTAATATTTGTATGTTCAAGACTACATCACGAAATGTTTTCCGAGAGCGCATGTTACCTACTTGTTGGTGTTTCTACGTCTCAAATTTTCTCTTCACTCTTAGAAGATTCCACATTATATGTGAAAGTTTTTGGAGCAATTTTGATATCAAAACGCATGTAGTAAAGTAAGGATCACACATGGCTATACCATGGACCTTTAAAGTTCGAGCCTAAGCGGATGAAGCAGCCTTCTAGAAGGGCGCGAAAAAAAAACTCGCTCATGTTGCATAGCATGAGATTTTTCGCTATGGCCGGAAATTTAAATACACGACTCAGACGGTTACACTGTTGTACAGGAAATATGGAAGCTTGTTTCAGTAAGAAGCTGGCTCTATACAAATTATTGTTTTGCATTCTGCGCTACTTCCTGCTTAAACAACAATTTCGTCACACTATGCCTTCTATGTTACTTATTGCATGAAATTAAAGGTAACCGAACGCATCTCGCAATGCGCTAAGGATAGTTGGTTTGCTTCTCGTAGCATCTTTCCCATTCAAGCACTCTTCGTTGCGCTAGCCCTATAATAATGTATCCTAGGAGTTGCTTACCTCTTGAGGTTAAGAAAGGAACCTCTATTACTTTGCAGCTGTTGTATGTGGACGGCTTTTGCTTAGTAGTATAAGTTACTTCTAGATGGGGGAGTAACATCAAGCATCCCTCTTTACGTATTGTGCAAACCCAAAATGCTGGTGTCGACTTCTTGTGACAACCTGCAAATAGAGTGGCCGTACCTCACAAAATTTTGCCTTCATTCGAGCAATTTTAAAGGCGCCGATTGTGTAGTGGTGCCGCCGAGTGGTTACTTATTGTTCAATGTTGAAAAGGTAGCATTTATAGCTCGGCAATTGTTTCACATAGACACTTGCTTCCTTATATCCTTTGCTTGGTATTCTAGGCTAGTTTCAGCTTGGACAGCAGGGCTGTAACTGTTTTCCTTACTGCATAAGGTTAAAAGTACAATTGTTGGTATCCGGCGAGATCTTGCAAATAGATTACTGGTCCACCGCGATTTTTTCATGTTCATTCCAAAGCTGTCAAATTCGCTAGCCTATTGAATATACTTATGCGGATCTATGCAGCCATATATCCAGGCGTTGTGCCCACCACCATCCTAGGCGTTATGAGCGCTGCAACGGCAGTATGTTCATTTTGCCCCTCTTACGCACAGCTGATAGTGTTTACGTAGTTTTTTTCATCGTCGGTTGCTTCAGTCCCCTCAACAAACGTTTCAATCCTATCCATCGCTGGAATCTTTTTAGCAATTTTAACTGCACCCACAAACACTGTGCATCTCCCTGCTGTCGTGACGTTGCTGACACGACTGCAGTCGCGAATATGAAGTCAAGCTCAGAAAAAATTCAAAAGGAGCTCATAACTCAGAAAGGCTGCGAAGGTTTGTACGACGAACTGCAAAAAAATTCACACAAAAGAATTCGAATGTTATGAAGGATTGGTGTTGACTCAGCTTTGTTCCTAGCATATCGAAAAAGTGCAAATAATCAAGCGGCATTATTGCTAACATAAAGCCAAACGCCGGAAGTGCTCACACTGTTTGCTTTTAGATGAGCTTGGAGAGCGCATGAATGGAATAAGGACATGGTTTTCTACCTAAGCTCACGAAGATGATTTTGAGAACCCAAAAAGGTGGGAGTGCCAACTCCGTCTGCTTTGAGATGAACTCAGAAAGTGCAAGGAAGAAAGAGATATCAGGTCCTAGCTAAGAGCACAAAGATGCCGCCTGAGGTACTTGCCTCATTCGTCAGCCGGTAGGAGAACTGATAAGGTAGTCATATAGCGAGGATAAATACAAGCTGCTTCGCTTTATTTTTTCACTTGCTATTCTTTCATCTTCTCCACCTGCACCTCCTAGCTGGCTACTAATCTTTTAGGCTCATACAGTAATTTAAAGGGTGGATATACTACTACGAGGTTAGTGCCCCACCTGAAAGTAACCTAGAGCAGCCAGCAAAAACTTCGGTTAATCTACCGTCTATGTGAAAGAGCAACCAAGTTTTAGAAGTTAACTTTCCCATGGGGCTGCAGTGAGTGAAAAGGAGAGCAAAGTAAATGATACCTTTTAATTGACAAAATGTGCAGCAAAGTCAATAATTTGCATATTATTTTGGGCAGAATTGGCTCAACTATTCCTAGAAAAGGAAACGCGACCCTTGGACGATTGATCGCTGGTAAGAAAATGTGATGGCCGATGCTAGGCTTTCTGCAGTAGTGAAGTGTCAAAAACCTGAATCATCCAGGAAGCCTGTGCGACGGTTTTCTTACAGCTCTTGGTGTCCTCTTTTCTAGTACGCTTCATCGAACATTTGCAATTGGCCGTGCCGACGATGCCTCTACATTCACTGGGTCCGTCGACCACAGTTTCAGACTGGCTTTTCGTCGGTTAACCTCCCGGTGCATAGCAAAATTGGCAGCATTATTTTAACCTTAATGCATACTTGACGAGCAGAAGTTATCGTTACAAAGCTAGCCCTTTCCAAAGTACATGAGTGAGTGGCTCAAGATGTGGGGAACCAATTCCCTATTCGCAACATAAGGCAAAACCTGAATTGTTCTTTTTGACTCTTCGTAATAAGCAACGAGAGCCACATCCTTTTATAAAGTTATTACACTAGCAGGAAGTATGAGCCCAGCCATCTGTACGAACTAGTCGTCGGTATTCAACTTTTCCAAAGCTACCGAGTTTTTCACATAATAAAGCAACCGTGTATAACTGCGTGCATTATAAATTGTGCACTGCAGAGTAGCATCCTATGTTATGCAGCAGGGCTATCGGTTTCGCACATTTTTTGTAGATAGCCAGTTCAGATGGATTCGAACTCTTGAAAAAAAATATGAGAAAGTCCATTCCAGCCCAGTCCTATTTTCACTAGGTGCCAATCAAAACGCACAATTTAACAAAGCCAGGAAATGTTTCAGTAAAGCCACCAAACATCTTTCTCTGACTGTAAATTTCGAAACTTATATAAACCTTTTCGACCTTAGAACTCGCTCAGTTGTTGATAATGAGAAAAGAAAAAAGAGATGTTTAATGTTTAATATCGAGAGAAGAGTGAAGTATGCCGCATGGCTTTCCAGCCTGCAAATGTCGCGGATGTTCTTCCGGTCCGCATACCAAATAATTTTTTTCTTCATCCATTCAATTCCAACGCTGATCGAAACCTGTGGTTATACTTATGTTTCCCACTTCACTTCCTAATTCAGCATCAGTTTGCTCTTACCTTTGGTGTGACCATATTGAATCGTTTTTTTGCTTCGAATGGAACGTGCCATTCTAACATATGTCATCGATAGATCTCCCTCCTCTGGAGGGTCGTCGTTATACATAACGTGAAACACTTTTGGGTCATTCTGCGATGTGTAAAACTGTTCGAGCGTGTACCCAACCGCCTGAAAATTGCTTTTACGTTTCAGAATTATTTTTAAACGTTATTAAGCGGCATAGGTAATTGTTTCAGAACTGTTTCGCGAAACTATGAATGTCCAACTCAAAATTTTTAATATAATTTCGCTCTCTCTGAAAAAGACGACCGCTGGAAAGAAAAATATGATGGTTGCGCACTATTGCATCTCACATCTTCCAATTTCTCTAGGCTTTATTGTCTCTTTGTTTTGCCGTCGCCTGCAATGATGAAAAAATACCTTTGAGAAGAATATTTCACCGTTAAGTATTTCTCCTCTTTGACAGTGGATCATGAGAAAGTTGACAGACATAAATGTACGGATGTTTTATTGTGCTTATCAGGAACTGCTGATGAACAAAGAGCTCGAGATCTGGTCTCGGTCATTTCCGCCAGATATCTCGTATGCTTCCATCGAAAGCGAATAGTGCTAAAGATAGGCAAGTGTTGTGAAGATTGTTGTCACAACATAAATCTAAATCTCTTTTTTATATCGCATAACTAGTTGCCTTTTGACCTCAAGTTCCACGTATAACAACTGCTGATTCCTCAGTATCAAGATTATTTTTGGATTTGTTGTGTTTGAAAGAATAAAAAATGTCTTCCGCTATAGCACCTAAAACTTTTCAATCGTAAGCAGGCATTTTCTTATAGTACAACTCGTTGAAACAGTCCATCATGCAACACTTTCAAGCATTTCGTACCTCTCTGAGGGTATATTGATGAACATCTTCGCTACTTTTTGCTCGATTCACCCACATTTTAGCGTTCGACTTGTTGGGAAATAAGTTGTTACCTGATTCTGCTCGTTAAGTGGGATTTTCGACGTTGTGAACATCTTGTTTTTTGCATCCATATAAGTGAACGCATAGCCATTGCAAGCCCCAGCAATATTGCTGTTCTCCTCCATGGGCAGCTTGTAGATGGCGAACCTTGGTGTTTATTAAGCGATTAGGCATTTGTCGTGACTATTATTAGTTGCCAAATTATTGCCATAGTTTGATTAATGCAGCTATGAACTCATTGCAAGAGTCCGTTATACGTTTCAGCATTTAACTAGAATTCCTTCATAGTTCTCCAAGCCGTCAGTTCCCGATAATGTGTTCGTGCAAAGTAGAACCCATCAAAACGTCAATGAAAGAATAATCACTTTGGTCAACGTGGTTTGAAGCATATTCAGTCTCAAAGAAAATTAATGGAGCAAGAGCGCTGTCACGCCACAACGCAACTAACCATGCGCTTTCACACTTTATCATTGTTTTGCTTCCGCATATCTTTTTGCTACAAAAACTACAGGATTTCTTGCACGTACGTCCTGTGATTTCCCGATTAGATATTCTTTGAAGCGAAGCAGTGAAACAGTAAGGTGAGGAGACTCACCAATCGACGCTTCGATTATTCTGATCTTTGCAACTGAACGAAGCTGACACTACTAATAAATGCGGCAAAAAGTACAGTGCCAACAGCATATCTGACAAGTGATGTGCCTGCAAATGAAGAACTTTAAATTCCCGCCCACGTTTCAAATCAAGAAATCAGTGCTGCCAACTGGAGAATATGAATAGAATGCACTACCAATAACGAAAGGTCTGAGTTGACATATGCGCCTGCATCTGCAAACATAAAAGCTTATGAATGCCTTTACAAGAACATTTAAAGAACATTTAAAGAATCACCTCTTTCACTTCCACTTTGAATTACAGATTTTAGGAATAAGAAATGCAAATCAATGAGGTTTTTACTGGTATTGCATTAACGTAGGGCCACTCATGTAGACATAAAGCGGATGCGCTTAAGGGCTATGATCATTGTCTGTTAGAGTTTTGAGTGAGGTCCTGGTGCCAAAAAAGGGAATGAAATGTAAAGTAGTTATGAGGTCCTTGATCTACATTATATTACAATCGTATGAGTGCTATCCTGAAGTAACAGATATTCTTGACTAAATCGTCACATTTCATAGCTCTTGTAGTAGTAAGATGAGGAAGTTTTTTTTAGGGGGAAAACTAATTATTCAAAAAGTGCCAAATGAACTTTGTTGGAGAGAATGCTGAATGTTGAGCACTTTTAAGAGACTAGGTGAACATGCTATCAGTTGGAACATTGACGTGGCAAAGCATGACGGCTTTAGACGCTAATCGCAAACTTTTGTTACGACAAGCGTTACATCTTGGTCAGCTTCATTTCACTTGCTTGAATGATTGATTAAAGCTCTTATCGAAAACAAAAAGACGCACTGAGGAAGAAATGATGATGCGAGACTATAACGGCCTCAGAGGCAAAAACTGATGCAGTAACAGGCAGAAGGCTGTTTGCTGAGCCTACGCTTGGTAGCGGACAAACTGCTTATTGCTTCTGGTGATAAGAAGCTCCAAAGAGTTTGAAAAAGAGTTCTGCGTACCGCTTCCAAATTTCTCTTTGTTGATGTTATACGTGTTCACAAGAACTATCTAAAGAGAAAGAGTAATTTGAAAACGTTAGCAGAGTGAAACCTATCGAATGCCCCGTGGAAAGATGAGGCTCGGACCGGCAAACTACGAGGGCATCGAAAAACATTATCTGAGGCGATCCGAAAACTTACTCTAGAAAGTTAATATCCTAAGTAAGCTATTCCAACGGAAGATCTTTGACCGCCTCAACCAGCAAGCAGTAAATGTTGTTATAAAGGAACTATAGCTCGGTAAATCGTGCTGAGGTGGGTTTTATAAATGTTTTACAGGCTAAGGTATAAGCAAAAAGGATTCAGGACCCAAAGATAGCGCAGCAGGGGCACACAGTCTATGTTATCTTATTCAGTGCTTATCGAAAGAGAGTTCAGAATCAGTAAAAGCACCTAAATCTCTAATAAATTTGAAATCAAGGGTGATTGTTGATGCTGCAAAGGAAGAGTTTGATAGCGAAGAGGTGGTATGAATAGCTACGCATTCCGGAATAAACATGGCCGGAAAATAGTGTTGGGATCACAAGAGGACGGCTTTTATAGCATTTCAATATAATAGGTAAGCTCGTGATATATTTCAAAAAAGACTGATTCACATCGTAGGCGTATGAACAAACACACATGGTAAACAACGGAGCAGATCACAGTTTTGTTTAAAATTGATCAACATCAACGATGAACAATTTTCATATGAGGAAAGCTTCAATTCACCTTAAACAGTTTTACCTTGAAAACCGTATGGACGAATTTTTGTTTGGAGCAAAGAAACTAGTACTTAATCAAAGACCTCAGCGGAAACAATGTAAATGCATTCGAAATTTTTACTGCATTCCGAACGACGATATAAGTCTGAAATAATGACCAACAACCAAGAATTTAGAACCATAAGAGAAGAAAACAAATAGTTTTTTCGGAAGATTACTTCGTAGATCGGTAAAGAGCAGCCTTCAAAAACGCTATTTAACAAATAGTCAGACGTTTCCCTTTGCGCACCTTTTTCATGAACGGGAAAAGCTAGTGAAGTTTTCCATGGATCAGGGTTGACGACGGAATGCATAGTCTCTATAAAGATACAAGTAGAGATTTTCTTCACAATGAAATGAGGATTATGCCCGAATTTGAATAGATCAAAGCCGATCTATATCACTTCTATAGGTTTGTGAAAAGAAGTTACAAAAAATACTGAGAGAAGTGGCTGAGTAATATGTCTGCCTTGCAGAAATCATCGACGATGATGCCTCTTTTAGGCGCTAAATGAGTGGAATAGCCATATCGACCTCATAGCGCCTCGAGACGGAACGGAATTTGTCATTAAGGTCACACGGAATCGTACAGTGTTTGAGTTTCGTGAAAATGGTGAGCTACCTTTCAAAATGTCTCGGCTGAAATTTTTTTGCTCCAAAATGGGGAAGAATCTATACGCAACCGCTTTCTGTCATAGAGTTCTGCTGAACTAGGCGACAATCGGCTTGCGGCTGGGCCTTGTGAATGAATGAAAGTTTTCGAGAACAAATAAAAGTTGATTCCGGCTTACGATGTAAGGCAAATGCCTTTGGCACGGTCAGCAAGGTGGTAGCAGGGTCACCACCTCGCTGATCAGTAGTCTATGTATAGTAAGAAGAAACCAGATTTAACAATCCTACTTCAACCTCTCTAAGGAGATCGAAGACTTTCATGCTTCAACTTCTCGAGCGCTATTGTCCTGACTTTTATATAGCCGGCTTTCGTCAAAGGGTTCAAGAGCCCTAGCTTTGGCCATTCCCCAATAGCATTTGGTGTACTTATGGTTGCAATGTAATTACCGTAATGTGACGTTGAAGGATCCAAAATCTCCACTAAAAATTCTAGTATCAACTTGTTTCAAAACATTTTTCCTACGAGAGAGTTTGTTGTTGTTTCTGTGCAGAATATGAAAAAGTTAATTCATTCTCAAATATTTTCTGAAGCTTCAAATTGGCGATCTTCTGCAACAGGCTATAAGCTCTCATATCATTTTGTAGATGGCATCAGGACCAAATTCCTGCACCAACGTTTTATCAGGAATGCTGATCGGTTTTTAGACTAAGCAGCCTGCCAGCAAAACTCGGAACAGGTCGAAAGTAGTGACGACTTTTATCGTCAGTAGGTACAAAACTAACACCAGTTGCAACAGCTGTTGTTGCAATCGGTGATTATGCAATGCGTACTTAATCTTTTATACAGCAATGTATCGATGGCAACCGTTCAAAATTTCTTTTGCTCAGTGACCGACTGAATGCGATGGCTCGCAACAAAAAATCGGTTAGAACATAATACGGTTTATCGACGGAAAGCATTTGAATACAAAATGAGCTTCTGCTACAGCTGAAAAAAATCCATGCGGCAGATGTTTTTCGGCTGGCAAAGACCGACTGAACTTTCGCCTTCTAATTAATTGAAATAATGTAAAAAGCTCTTTGTAGAATGGATGGCACGGAAGTTCGTTTAATCACTAAAGTCACATTCCATGTAATTCCAACAACAAACATTAAGGCTGCAGTTGCATGGCGCATTGAAAAGCTCATAGACGACTATGAGGTAAGGAAGAACCTTTCTTGGGAAAACAATCGGAGAGGAAAAGTACTTAAAGCAAACTCAAGAGAAGGTGTGGAGCTGAGATGTCATGGATTGTTAAGTTCATCAGTCTCAGCACGATGAAGAGTATCGCGTAGGTTTTGGCAAATAAATTCAACCCATCGATGAAACGAGCACACCAAAAAAAAAAAAAAAAAAAAAAAACGCCTCTTCAAACGACGGTAAAAGCAACTAAAATGTTCCGTCACAGTGAAAAACAGATATGGAGTAAGCATGCAACTGAGGAAAGTCCATCCCGATGGGCAGCTTGAAATAGGATGGGAAAAGGAAAAATACGGTAAGAACGAAAACAAGGAACCTCTGCTTCGTGATGAATGAATCTTTAACTTTTCAGCAAAATGAGACGCTTCATCAGAAAGAAGAGGATAGGAATGTTTTTAAATACTCTTATAATTTCGTTGACATTCTTAAAAAATAACAGACTGTCATCTCGCAGTAGTTCACAATCTGCAAAGCATGTAGGATCGATTCGACAAGCTGGCAAAAATGTTTGCAAAATTCACGAAATCGACAACCTAAGGGAAACTGAGCCACTTCTTCGTCATACTATCAGCATCATTAGCATGGAAAGATGGTAGAATATGACGTGGCTGCACAACGCAAACTCGAGACAGAGAACATCAAAACATCGTACATCATCTCTGCTGAACTCAAAACCTGCATCTATCTGCACTACAAAAGACGGCATAAATTTTGCTTCGGTTTCGCTGCAATCAATGGAAAACAAGCAAAGAGCGAACACAAAAAAAGAGCAGCTGTAAACACCTCCTCGCCTTTTTCAGATTTTCAGATCCATTGAAATTTACGTATTCTGCGTGAGCTGCTCAAAGATCATTCGTTATAGGCATCAGTGGACACATTAGGAGAGCTCATGAACAGCAGTAACACTTCACTCAGCCCATGCGGCAACTTACAGCTTTCTTTTCCCCACTGCTACAAGTTGATCTTCAACGAGCCTCGTAAACTTCGAAATCATCGTATATTCTGCTCCTATTTCAATGCGTCTCCCTCAATCAAAACAAGATAGTGGTACTTTTAGATTAGTCGTCTACCCCGTTTCTGCGTGTGCTGCAGTACATACTGTCATTTTGGGAGCATTCTCCTCGCCGGGCATGCTTGCGGAATTCACAAAATCTTCATCTTCTTCGAGAGCGATTTTGAAGCGAGAATCGTTTTCCATTAGGGTCTCCGGCGTTACCATTTACTCAGTTCTATTCACCGTTTAGTTCTCCTACCGAAATTCCGCGATACATCTACTTCTTGGTAGATCAGAAAGGAACTCTGCTGGCAGAGTGGAAAGCGAACGTGATCATTCAGTGATAGAACAAACAAACGGCTGAATAACAAATACGTGAACAGTCTTATGCGAATACCACTTTAAAAAGTACCCTGTATGACTATGAGGAGCTTGGACTGCTTGGACTAAACGCCGTATCACAGGCAGGGTGCAGAGTACTCTTAAATGACTGTGAGAATCGAAAGGAAATTGCGATGCTTAATATGCATAATTTCATGGCAATTTATACCTTATATCCCTTATATTTCATTCTCGATGCCAGCTAAATAAATAAATAGGTATTCAGCGATACATATCTATTCTGAATAAATTAAGGCAATAACCGATGCATTAAGGCGAAACAAAACGACGCAAAAAATATACCGGATGCAAAAATAACAATGCAGCTTTCAAAACTGAACAACAGTAAAAATGAAAACAAAAAAATAAAAAATCTTGTTTGCAGAAATCTATTCCACCCATGCGATTTCCACCCCCTACATCGCACCCCTTTTAAAATGAATACTCTTTCAAAAACATTGCATGCAGTACAATGAGCTAGTTAATTTTCAGCCAGATCCTGTTTGCAGATATCAAACGCTGCGGAATAGTAGTCATGTGCCGACCAATGTGCCCCTAGGAGAGTCATGTCAAGCGCACTATTCTGTATACTTCAGATACTTCACTGTGAAATACTGAAACCAAATGCGTTCCAAAAATGTCGGTCGATTACTGGCCGAAGACATTCGTTAAGAATCAGGCTTTCGTTGCAACGGAATGAATTTTGGAAACGATGACCAGCTTAGTCGGAAGCATTAGGTGAGATTTAAATTCCTGCCTGCGAAAGGGGATCGAAATTTTGTAGAACGGTTACCACTACCAAATCAATGTGTAGTGAGTCTTAATGCTCTTCCTGTGCCGCACGACTAGTGGATTACCGAAATTTCAGAGCTGTTGTAATGAAATGAAAGTTAAATTTTTCTTGTTTTTATCAGCTCAACGGTATGCTGACATTACCTGCTTGCCAATTCAAAATTGCGCTCAAAAATATCTCAACATCAGTTTTGTTACGCCTAACGATTTGCAATTGTACGTACATTATATTCAACAATGCCAATCGAAGATTACGCTTAACGATATCGGATTAGCTGTTTGACTTTGTGTCTAACGACATTTGGTACGTCTGTTTGTGAATAGCAGCTGGAACGACACTGAAAATTTGCATACAAAATTAGCGTTATTCGTTACCGTCAAACCGTTTTTATTCACAATCCCTGCATCACTTCCACAAAGCAGTGGCCAATGTGACGTGATCCGCGTGCGCTTAGGGATGGTGTGAGACGGGTTCCATAGTTGTGCCTAGTTTCTTCATTCAGCATCTGTCAGCTGTTAAATCGTACAAATAACTCTCACATAGCACTGATAAATAAGAAAGCTAATAGCAATACTCGTCATATTGCAAGTCTTTTATTAGTGGGTCTGCTGAGTTGATACGGCAGCGGCAAGTTGCTTAGCTGGGGAGCAATAATGGTAGTCATCGTGCTTAATATTAGAGATCTACGTGCGCTAATAAAGGAAAAAAGCATGAATCAAGACGACTTCAAGGAAGGAATGTCCGTACTCTATAAATAAAAATAGCGTTATTTGAAAAGTCGCTAAGAGCATTCAGCAGGTATTAGCGTGAGGAGTTGGTCGCAAAGATTCTGCGTTTGATGGAATATGACCAAAAGTAAAATAAGATCGTTCGTGTGCATTTAGTTTATGAGTTTCGTCATACACAGAAAATGCACTTTGCTAGCGTTTGCAGCGAAAAACTCCGTTTGAAATAGCACTTGTCAACAAAATATAATGCTTTCACGTCATATCATTAAATACCTTTTTTTCAATCTGCACTATAACGAATGCAAAATCATTTAAAACATTATGATGTTTGACATAGAAGTTGCTGACAAATGTTCATGATTTATGTTAATGCTATTAGCAAGCATCGATTCTGTCTTTTAAGAATCTTCCACCTTCATAAGGTAACAACCTTAATGGTTTATTCATTTAATGCAAGTAGTTCATGGGCGCATATCAATTTCACTCCCCTTCTTCGTTTTTCATTGAATCGCTCTGCCGGTAGCAATGAGCGCACTGGCTACGCTAAACAGATTTTCGTTCCCCCCCATTCATAATTTATTGCTGCTGTCGTTAATTATCTGCAGCGCACCTTGTTGACATTTGCGCTCTGCGCTTGTTTGACCCGATGTTTTATATGTGTCGCCTATGCTCGCCATTAATAATAAATCAAATTTTCCATAGCTTTGTCGTAAACCTATAAGTAACACTGTCTTAAAGAAACGAGTAATACAAATCTTCATTTACACCATAGAAACATCTTATATTCGATATGCAGATTTATTTAGCAAAGACGGTAACCTGATGAAACACATGTAAAATTTGAACATTTCATGTGCATTTACATATAGTGATACGAACTTTTTTCATTGAGCGCGATATGGCGATGAATTCCTTGCATCCAAGAATGCTTAAGGAGTAACAAATGGAAGTCCAGGATGGATCGCATACAGATGTGCAGAGGCCACAATAGTGTCCTTTCCACTATTAGCATACTGAAACATTTTACCTGCTAACTGCTTAAATATATGCAGTCAGTGTTTGCATAGCCGAAATTTTCGTAGTACGATGGGGTCACTTTTGTTGAATTTTCACCGCCTTTATCGCACTCTTTCTAGGTTGTACAGCCCTCATGATGTTTATTTGCACCATGGATGGATGAAAAATTGTTGTCAACTGGCTTTTATCGCATTCACCGACTCTGTGAGAAATTCGTGGTTAACGTAAATGCGGTAAAAAGTGTCGGACAAGTTTTAAAGAAAGCGCTCAGTGGCAGAAAGCGCTCGGTTGAAACAATTCTTGATAGGCAATGAAATGTGGTAGTTCAACAACATAATTCGTCACATCTGCATATGAGACCTACACAAGAAAACTTTGCACATTTCTTAGTGTAGCATGATGGAAGCGATCCGATTTAATTGCCATCAACTCGAAGCGAAACATTTAGCTCATGTGTACAATCTACATAGTTAGGGAAAACGTAGCAGAAGGTGGACACAGTCCAGTAATGAGGTCGGTTAGTCTATTCGAGGCTATGCTTACACAAAAAAGTACAACCTTGTCGATATTTTTGTATACATTTTTTTTTTGTCAAACCGTCGACGTATTCATACTATGACGTGAGTTTGTTTATGAGCTCCTCGATCTTATCTCGCTACACATTATACAATAGAAAATAGAGGACTGAAAGAGAGATCACAAGAAAAAACACACGTAAATGAATTATTATTCAAACTTAATTATCTGTTTGCTGGTAATAATATCAGAAATGTGAGTTTCGAGACATCTTCCGTATAAAATCACGTGTGTGACATGTGCCAATTAACCAAGAAAAACAAATTCACTAATGCAATATAATTAATAGAGGTTTATGCAATAAATATCTATACCTAATTTGATCAATGAATGCCACATTGCATTTGTCATTGCGTTTTACAACGAATAAAAGCAATCTATGGATGTAACTCTTTGTTGGCAGTACCGAACTTTCGGTCATACGTCATCTTCGTACACGTATAATTGACCTTATTCGATTATTGTAGTTCAAGTTCTATCGAACTGTAGCTCAACAACAAGTTTTTGGATCGCTCAAAGTCACCTAGTTGGTCAGTGAAATGCGAGTGCATGCCAATGAGCATGTAAAGGGAAAATGGAATGCGGTATCGAAGTTTGAGCGAATGTCGGAAACGATAGCCTAAAATGTGGCAAGTACTGGAGGAGGTGGAGGAGGCGGTACTTTCGAGGAGAGGCCGGAAAGTGGAGAATCGAGCGTAGGCGTAAGAGGTTCAGTTACTAGGCTCGGTGAACCACTCATGTGTTGTGATAATGTCAGAGCCGTGCGTGAATGCGACTGCCGAACGTCCATATAGCTAATCTGTAAAACAAAGAAAAAATCAAAATTTCCATCATAGTTCAATAAAATTAAATCTCCAGGCAGGAATCGCTGCTCTGAATGAAACTCCCCTCAATTAACGCCACTCCTCCGAATAAGCAAGTGATCAAAAAACGCTACTTTATAACGAAATTTCTTCCAACTAGGGATGTTTCACAGTCACTTGTGCTAAGAGAAGGACCTCCAGTTTATGAATATGTAAATTAGTAGGAAACACACTGAAACAAATACTATTCTCAGACTTACCGCAACTGTGAGATTTTGGTGTGCCGAGAGCTGAGGTATTCTTCAAATAGTTTACACGATCACGCACTCTTTGTTTAGGTATCTACCAGGCTATTGTGATTTTTGAATAAATTCGATGCGAACATTGCAAAACGTATCCCATATTTTAAAATTCATTAGTGACAGTGATTATAGGATCACTTCCAACGCTCAAAAAGCTCGATGAAAATGACGAATTTCCTCACAGATTTCTTAGGATCGTCGCAATAAAAAGAATTTATAATAAGGCTAGCCTTGTTGACAAAACGCGATTCATATAGTCTATACGTAAAGTGATATGTTGATGCAAATAAAACAAGTAAATCTTTGCACATCACTTGCAATTTATTGCAGCAAAAACATGCCAAATGTTGATTTTATGCCTCAAAGATGATTAACGCCCATAGCGCGATATTCTCTGGAGTATAGTCGCTACCCTCAAAGGTCGTTAAAATTTCCGCGCAATGAGAATATTTAAAGAACATTTGTAAAAGAGACTGCTCTACAAACGAAAAATTTTAGCCATACCGTATACGGTAAACAGCTTTAAACTAATAGATCTAACATTACCTGCAGCTGGCAAACTTGAAGCACGATTTCACAATAAAGGTCTCATTGTAGGCCGCTTCTTCCGTTCAGTTTTTTCCAAGCCTCATGGTGTGGTCTATTAGAAAAGTTATACCTTAGTAGTTCATACAAGCTTTGCCAAGGCATGTCTCTAGAGAAATGCAATAAATGCTTCTACTCAAACCCCAATTAAAGAACATTTTGAGCTCCAGTTTATATCATTTTCAAGGTTTCCGACGCCTTTTGTAACCTGCTGCACCACAGTTTCTCGACGCTTTAATGGGACAAAAAATTTGCGAAGTTAACAGAGAAAACTCGTAAGTTATTTGACACTGTTTTTGACACAGAACAGCAGTGCAATGACCCATTTGCCAAATAATTCTTTTTTTTTCTTTTTTTTTTTTTTGCTAAATAGAAAAACGTTTTCGGCTAAACCACCCGCCTACTGAGGCGAGGTTGCCGAAATAGGTCAACGACAGTTATACTGGAGAGCGGCCAAAGTTTTCATTCAACACTCTTGATTCAACGACTGATTAACTGAGATCCCGCTGCATAGCGCAATCGATGGCAACTGTGTTGTCGTCAGTTGCTTTAGATAACACAGCCTCATGCAATAAAACAGAAGGAAATGGGATTGTACAGGGAGGAAGAATGAGGAAATCCTAAACTCGATCACTGTGAAAGTTAAGTCCGACCCATCTAACTGAACTCTGTTGATAACAAATGCTTAAATAGCAGGCCCATGTACAACTATGACTTAATGACAACCTTTTTCTGCCGTCGCTCCCTTCGGTAATACGCAAGCAGAATAACTGTCGAGGAGATAAGTGCGATAATAATGAGTGCCGCAAGGAGGATACTGAGTTCACTGGCTTGTGAGAGACCGTATCGAGCACCAAACAGAACTGCACAGTCGGATATGTGATTGAGACGCACAATCACAGCTCCACGCAGATCTTCTGGTGTTGCGCATTGCGTTTGCTCATATCGTAGCTCCCATCGGTATCCGTAACGTTCGTTCATGTGTCGCTTTAGCTCATCAATGAGACAACCACAGTCCCACGGATTGTTGTAAAGATAAACCTGAAGTTGCTCATAACCTCATGCTGAATAATAACACATTGATGCAGTGACTTGAGGTAAGCCGAAGAAACATACGGATCACTCATAAGCATATGACATAGATAACAAAATTTTAAAATAAGTTGGGATAACGCTACTGCGAAGAAACATATGGGTAAACCCTCATTGGTGAAATCAGTCATATATCTGGCAAGTAGATCTTTGAACGATCCAAATCCTCTATGAAATCGTCTAAGCAGAGTACAGTTCACATCATTTCATCTTATTGCTATTGTCAGGAATTCTGACGGTGCGTTTTAGAAAAGTAATAGAAGCGGAGGGAAACGAGCAAATTCGAGAAAAGTAAAACTGGAGAGAACCAATGAACGCTTCATACATTTTAATTACCTTCTTAGACTTCATACTGACAAAGTTATGCAGGTGGAATTCGAGTTTCACGTTAGAGACCTCGTTGATGCAAAATTCTTCAGCGTGGCGCATAATTGGCAATCTATTTCCGGAGTGTTGATTTTGTTTTTCTTTCATCATAAATGGAAGAGAAACGCGTATAAGATTAGACCGCTATGAATACTTAAACACACCTGTCTCTAAATACACAAAATGACATCTGCGCATTTGCTATTTACCGTTTTTTTTTTTCAGTTAGCATTGCATATGTTTTAGTGAGGATATTCATTGGATTGACAATTCCCACCTCGAATGACATAAAATTTTGGCACGAATTCTTGGGCAACATTCATTTACCGTCGATTTTATGCTATAACTGATTTCGTGCTTTATTCCTCAGATATTCCTTCTCAATCGTTTATTGGCAAACGCGCCTGATCATTTCTCTCAAGTTGTAGTTTGAAATAAAAAAGTTTATTTGCAGCCTACATTCAAAAATGTTCATAAAGATGGAATGCCCTTCTCATGTCACGTGATGCTGAAGCACTCATTAAACTTGGAAGTTTAGTGTATAATATGAGCACTTGGAGGCATGAACTTGAATGGGTTATTAATTACTAATGTCGCATTGTGCAGAACAGATGTCTTGACCCGGATCACGCATAACACTTTTCAGCAGATGACAATGGCTAGCGCGTTTGCTCTTACATATAGGAAACTTCAAATCCCGAAGGAGTAAGCAAAGCAGTGCAAGAATGATGGCCTTTTCTTGTTTAGAATAAACAATGCTAGAATAACCATCTTTCAAACGACCTCTCGTAGAACTCCTTCCGGTGTGATATTAACACAATGTATCCAGGGCGTATGAAAAACTTTTCAGAAGGATATTGTTCACTGAGTTGCCGTATTAATTTTGAGGTCCCCATTATGAAGAGAGAACTTCAAAAAAATCACTTCAATTTTATACGTTTCATAAAACCTCAACAAAGAGACAGTGACCTTATAATAGATACTCACAAAACGTGGCAGTGACGCTTCTTACCATGGAACCTGTCAACCTTGTGTTAAAGTTGATCCCATTGTTGATGGCGAAGTCAACAAGGATATTTTGCGAAGACCCCCTGATAAGGAGAAAATACAACATTTTTTTGGCGCTTCAACGTTTCAAAAATTCCTATTCAAATTTGCGCCATTCTCTTTTCTGATATCCGAAAAATAAACTATTGGTTGTTGTCCACTTCTATTTTTTAACTTAAGAAATGTGGACTGTTCCACAAGTGGTCACGTTATATGTCACTTCGGCAAGCAGTCACTATCATCATATCACAGGAGTCGACACTACAGTCTCTGGACCTGAGACCTTTTCAAACGATACATGCGCGCAAGAATTGCTTCCTAGATGTAAGTGCTATGTTGATTTTCATACTAAATCATACGGCCATATGGCGTAGTAAAAATTTTAGCGACTCCGCAAGGAGCTGTAGAAGTGTTTGTTGAAAAAACTATGGGAAATGGCAACAGAATTGAACCTGATAGGCATTACAGCCAACAAAAACGATGAAAGATGCAGCGTAAGGTCACGCGCTTGACTGTTCTGCGAGCTCGCCAGTAACTCAGCCATATATGGGAAAACATGACTAGGGCGGGCTCAACTGAGGTGTATGGCCGGTACCTCCTATGGGAAGACTAGCTACGTTTTTCGACACGAAGTCTGGCTCGGGCCAGCACTGGATCGTGACTCGCTGTTTTCCTCTCTCTTTGAACAATAACTTTCATGCATGGCCTGAGCACAAAAAGTTCCTAGAATGCAAAATTTGAGTTATATGTTCAATGTATCAAAACAATCCGCAAACGCAGCGAAGAAATGTAAGAAGAAATATGGGATACCCATTTATACAGATGCATTTTGCATATTAATATCCCTGCTCAAGCATCCTCTGTTTCGATAGATTTGAAGAAAATCCTTCGTCAGGGATGCCAATAAAATTTTACAAAGCGATCCACTGCTATGAGCGAAATTCTCGACCACATATACGTTCCAGAAATAACACAAAAAATTTTATCATTTCTGGAAGCTATCCCACATTTGTATGAACAAGCATGCCAGGAAGGGTATATAAGCGCTTTTGTATGTCAATTTACCAGCACAGTCATCTTCCCCAATGCAAAAAGATGATAGACCTTCATTCGCTGCACTGATCTTTAATATATGAATTCGTTATTGGTTCACTCCTTAAATCATATAACAAATGTACTTTATGCACTAATGGCGACTCAAGTGCCAACAACTCACAACGCACGCCAAGAACTGCAAGAATTCTGAATAGTATACCCGCTTAGTATAGACCATACCCACAGACTTCGCCAGGGTAGCTTCAGTGCTCAGGAGTTTAGTTTACTCGATGGACACAGAGAGCTGCAACTGTAAGCTTAATTCGATATCCGAGAGTATGTGACCCAGTGCTCGTTAAAAAATTTTCAAGCGGTCCATGCGTTGCCCGCAAATAGCGGGTTGTTGTGCACCTGTGCACAACATAATGTTTTCGTTGGCAATCGATACAACAAACAAGGATGCTGCTTACACCCACCTAAAAGGGCTTCCTAAAAAGTTGAAAGCACTGTCTCTTGTATTTGCGGAGCGCTGAATAAATGCTTTCGAGTGAAAAGCAGAGAGGTAGGCGATAACGCTACCAGGAATTAATACATAACGTTAAATACCTCGGGCAACACGTCGAACTTTTTATCTTTCACCTTGTAATGAGTCTGCATTGAAGACGCTAAGCTTGCATTTCCCGTCCGCAGATAGTTAATAATCATTCTATTAGCCTGTACTTTATGTCACTTTAACACTACTTCACGTGCCCTAGAATGTGGTCCTCCAACGTTTCTTGCAAACGCTCCCTATGTGTGCAGAGGAGATGAACAGTTGACAACGAGACTATGTCGTCTATCTTCGCACAAAAACGTGCAAAGAGTTGAGGATGGTAGGAAAATAAAAATTGACAAGCGTGCGCCGAAAAATTCCCATATTTTCGCATCAGGTAACATAAAATAAACTTTTTGCTCTTTTTATTTTCCAAATTTTTTCTCATTGTTTACTCATAAGTTCAGACCATCTTCTGTTACAGTAAGTTCTTTCCATCCCAACCTTTCTGCACTCGTAATCTCTTTGCATAGGAATTAGCATGCAACATCGTTTCGAACCGTTATCTATTCTTCTCCATCGGCAGGAGTCACACATGAACGCCACAGTGAAACTCACACCTCAAAAATAGTGCAAGGAGTTATAATGAAAATTTGTAACATTCCCAGTTTATCGGAACCTTTTCAGCTGCACCACACCTCTTCCTTGCAAAAATTTCATCGTCCGCTCATTACTTTACTCCATCGTTCTGCACAACCGCATTTCCAGCTTACTCATTTAGACAACATTTGTCTTCATTGTCTTGAAAATGGTCAAGTTGTGTTATACTTTATGAAATGTTCGAATAAGTTGGCCAAGCTGAAATGCTGAACTCACTGTTTTAATTTTAAAACCGTCTTGGAAGCCATTATATAGTTCAGCATCACGGCTATAGAAGAGTGTTCATTAAAACCTCATTCCACTTTAGTCACCTTAAGCTCAGTGGCCTTTGGGCTGAAAATGGATGAACAATTGAACAAAAGCTATCAACTGCAAGGTAAACCTGACTTGCGGAAGGTAAAAGGAACGCATATTTAGCAGCAATAAACGCGCAGACCTTTGGGACAATTCCGACTACAACTTCAGCATTTCCATCGATAATATCGCAGAAATAGCACTGAGCAAAACTCAACTTCACAACTCAACAAAATCGCAATCTGTATCTTTCTCGAGAGAAACGCGGTCTAAATACTCCAATACAAGCAGAAATCCGCATGCAGAGAAGAAACGAGCGAAAATGTAACAAACCATCTCAAAAAAAAAAAAAAAGTTGAAAATTGGTCAAAAACGGGTTTAAAAAGATAGTTGCGATGAGTGAGCACTTTATCAGAAGATACCCTGGAGGAAACGAAAACGGTGGAGAAAGTAGTATGGTCGGAGTTGGAACGTTATCAGGTTGTAAATTATAGCAAATATTGAACACTTTAATCACACTGTTATTTATAAACATCCCAAGTTCGCATAGGGCATACTGCACCGTTTTTTACTTATACTTTCGCTTAATAAGTTATTTTCAATAAACATTAAAAGGTAATTTAGTAACACTGGTACAGGCATCGCTTCTTCTTTGACCACTGAAGGCGCTAAACAGAAGAGAGATGACGAGTGAAGCTACTAGTGCTCGTTTTCGACTGAAATTTGTGGAAAATCTTATTTTCTTAGCAAAAGAGAAAGAAGAAATTAAACAGTCATAAAATTTGACGAACATCAGAAAGAAACATAAAAAGTCGTGTTCAAAAAATAAAAAGCGGTGAACCTTTATGAGAATCAAGCATGAAATTTTATGAAGCTTATCATGAACGGCATTGAATTTATATCTCCTGATCCCTCACCACCTAAACCTACTTGAGCTGCCGCGTGTATATCCATCAAGTTAGAAAGAATACGTTGCTGCTGAGGGATGCTGGAACCTCATTTGTCGCTGTTTGCTTTGCAGCGCAGCAAAAGTTCATATGAAGTTTGTGCTTTCAGGAACTCAGTGAACGAAACTCCATGGTGCTAGTTTTACGACTTATAAGCGGTACATTGAAAAATGCTAACCATCAAGACCTTCAGACCTAACTATACTTTCCAGGGTATAAGAGCTATCTAACGCCGCATTTTTTCCACGCAAGGGCCTTTTTTTTTACAGACTCTGCATCCACAACAAAACTTGAAATATTTACAGATTGGGGGCTTTCAGCACGATACGATGAGCCTGATATGTGCAGTCAAAAGCGTCATCTCAATACCAACCATAATATGGCAGCTTCATTTGAAAGGGGCATTGGAAAATGAACTGAAACGTTGAGAAGATGCAGAAACAACAAATTCAACGAATATGCTAATGAGTTGTTCATACGTTGCTGTAAGCTGCTCACTATTCACCCAACCTTTCTTAGCATTCACTTCAGCTTTCTCAGTAGAAAAAAACGAACAAAATATAATTGGTATACGGTCAGTACAATAAATATGTCTCCAACAACTTATTTTGCCAGAGCTAGAGATATGCATATTGTTGTTATGGAAACTGAAATCCCATACGCATTTATTAGTGATCGAAACTGTGCTTAAGGAAATCATATCCGCTTATAATACTAGTACAAAATAAAAAGAAATAAAGTTCCTTATGTGAATATTCCGGATCATTCATCAAACAGGGTCAAATTATTGTAGCACTTTTATGCTCTCCTTGTCCGTCAGTGAATACAGAATAGCAGACTCATGAGATCTTAAGAATCTTTGCAAGAAAGCAGATTTTCGAGCGATCACCTCATAAGTGAACAAGGTTTATGAGAGATAAACGAATTTACTCTCGTTTTTTTTTTACCGTCACTGGGTGTGCGATAGAAGTGCAAAGGAAAAACGAGCAAACCCCCTTTTTTTCGCACTATCAGTGCTAAGCAAATGCATTTTGCGAAAGTCGATTCACTTCTAGATCAAAATTTTTGCAAATTGTCAACAAAATTAGTTCTGATAAGAGATAAACACTTTTTACCCAATTCGCGAGCAAAGAATCAAGCAACCATTTCAATATTGATAGTCAAAAATTATGTGTTGAGATTGGCCATCACAAAAGCATTACACAAAAGCATTATTGAACTGACAATGCTCGCTTTCAACAATTCCCCCACCGAAGCTGACACCAAATATTCTGTAGTAAACGTACTAAACAAACATAAATGACAAAAACTTGGCAGCAACTTTGAAAGACTCACCTTATCTAAGGCGTTAATAAAGTTTTGAAGAACAGTCATCGAAAATGAGGAGAATAGATTGTTTGAAATGTCCAGTTGAACAAGGGATGGCAATAGCTGACGAGCATGATCGGGAAAGTTATCAAGAGCGTTCTCCGATAAATTCAGAAATGTGAGCTGGGCGTATTCCGGAGGCAATGCGGCAGGAATTTGAGTAATATCATTGTCCGCCATATGCAAACTATGCAGTGAGGTGAGATTATGAGTGAGTTTAGCGCTGAAATGAGTGATTTTGTTGCCATTCAGATGCAACGTTTCAATCGATGATTGTGAATCGCCAAAAATCGTCGAATCAAAATTTTCAAGCTCATTGTAGGACAAATCGATCTCAACAATACGGGCTCCCGCAAAGCAATTAGCCCTGAACGCATCGCGTGTTTTTCCGAGATGATTCCGCGCCAGGAACAGATGAGTTATATTGGAAGCAACGAATGCGTGTGACGCAATCTCGAGTATACCATTATCGGCAAGGTCAAGAGTTGAGAGCTGACTGAGGTTGCCAAGGATCATTGTCGGCACTAAACCCAGCTGATTGCCAGCCAAGCCCAAACGATTTAGAGAAGTGACCTTGTCCAATCTTAGTTTTTCTATTGGGCGAATCTTACAATAATTAAGTTCAAGGCGTTTCAAGCGTTTTACATCGGAAAACAAGTCATTCAATTGCGTAACGCTAATATGGTTTCCATCCAAATGCAGCGCCTCTAGGCGTTCATGCCCACGTAGAAGGCTTGCCGATAGCTCGGAAATGTTGTTGTATGCAAGCGAAAGAGTCTCCATATTTCGCAAATAGGTAAACGCACCGGTGGGAAGCACGCTCAGTAGGTTATGTGCAAGATTGAGCGTTTTGATTGAGGGTACCTCCGAGAATATCGAAATGGCTATGTGGTCAATGTTGTTTCCGCGCAGGTCGAGCACCTCCAGCGAGTGTAACTTCAACGAACGAGATATCGCCGGAATGCCGCAGTTGACAAGTCGCAGTACTTTAAGGTGCTTGAAGCGGTTTAAATTGTCGTCCCAAAGTAGCCGATTCGGCTTCTCAGGCGGCGCTTCTATATCCAATGTTGTAACTTTAGGCGAAATTTGTTTAATAATGTCGAAGAAATCATCTTGATATAGGCCACCGTGGTGACAATAAACAGATATTTCATGCCGTTCGCCCTTTTCAATCACCTCTTCACATTCGCATTGGGGTGGACAGTATGCACGAACGATTGACACACCTGTTCGAGCTGCAGCAATAGACAGAGCCGAACTGCGGTGAAACGTAGGAATGATGAGCAGAATCAGTAGCGAGAACATGAAGCATGCTTTAGGAGACGATCGCTCCATGTACGCCTGAAACGAATGCAATTGCAAATGCGGCTGCATTGAACTGACAACGTGAGAGATCGGTGGTGAGCGATCTGTGGGCGTGGCACGAACCTAGCCGATGCACATCAGGCTGCTCTGATGACCGCTTCCGCCCTAAGCTCGGTTGTAAGCCGGTCCGCTTTGCCGGCCTACAAAACACCCTTTACACTAATAGGTAACATTAGCTTCATGCGCAAACATTTACTTATCCACTCTTTTGCACGTCGAATGACGGCTACAGCACATGCTGCGTATACCAATTTCAAACAACCGCCGCTCTACGCAGTATTCGTGTGCCTTATCCCGCTTAATTGTGTCACTCACCCAACAAAAATTCTTTATAAGTATCTCGCAGTAACAATTCGTCGATGTTTTTTTCACTAGATCCATAGCACGCACCGTAGTTCCTTCGTTGCTATATTAATTTATGAGAAAAGCACATGTACTAGGTGAATGAGTGGATAAAATACATTCGTTATACGATCTTCTTTCTAGCTAAGAACTACGACCACATCAGCCACAGCGGTAGCAAAAGTACTGCATTATATCGAGTAGCATCCAGTACGGTAATTCAATTCTAAAATTACTGCCACTGCCTAATTCCAAGAATTTTCATTCCTTCTAAACATGCTCTTTTATTGACTAAGCAAAAAAGCCGCACTGCTCGTTGTCTTTTTATGCCACTGTAAATAACCTGAAAGACTAGCACGGCAACACTGAAAAAAGTAGTTCTGTTGCGAGAAAGGCTGCTCTATACACTGAACGCAAATGTACTAAGCAAAGCGCAGTATTTTGGGAATAGTTTTGCAACAGTCACAAAAACTGTCACTTTCTAGTGGACGGTTTAGATGATGAGTGACAGTGGAAAAAACCGCCATTTTTTTCCAATTTCAAATAGCTCAAATTTTCAAGCGCTGTTATTGTGATACCTTAGAGCACTTCACTACCATTGAAATGAGGCAGAAAAAAAGCGCAAAACGGGATCTGGAATTTTCTAAGCCCATGATTCTATGGAAAGGTAAGCTCGAGCCACAAAAAGCAAACAGAGTATCTTTACATTTTCGTATTAGTTGTGAACCATTAAGAATTCATCCACTGCTCGAAGCTCCAGTACCCGCCCTTTCCGACCACAAATGCATATGTATTCAGTGCTTTGTAGGATGGTAGTAAAAGAAAGCAGTAGCGTGATTTCGCGTACTAAGTTATTGCTCACTATCTCCCTTGCAAAGCTTGATACTTGCAGCAAGGAACAAGGCTGAAAATTCATTGAGCAGCGGCATTTAAATCAGCAGAAAATTTTTCGATAACACTTCCTATAGGGACAACTGCAAAATGGAGCTTTTTTACTGAGATTAAGAAGATGCATTGAAATGTGCGTTAAAGCAAAAATTTTTTCATAAATAACTGCACTGGTATTTCATTTATATGCATCTTTCTTTTCTGTATGGGATCACTTCATATCGTTTGCTTCCTTGCATATAGCAGAATATATGGCAGCAATGAGCCACCTAAACTTTCTTTGAGAAATAAGCCGCTCTTCAGCCTAGACACCGTCATTTAATATTATTTATTGAAAAATTTTCAGCAGCAAAGTTTCCAACTCGTTCTTTTCCACACTTTTATCTAAATTATTGGCTGTTCTCTCTAACTGTTGTTACAAATTTCATGCTGTTCAATTAATTTATTAGCAGATAAACTTAGTAAGATCTACATAAAGTAAGCCTCTTCAAAGAATCGCGTTTACTGCACAGTTCAGCGGAACAAAGTTGAGTTTCTAATTGAGCATAAACTGAGCAATAATTTTAAAGCAATTAATTTGATGTGTGAATTCGTTTAGGAAAAGTATACAATGAAAGCGGCAGTGAACAGCAAATAGCGCTTTGTGTGCAAATATAAGCACAACACGGCCACATTTTGAGGTTTGTTCTGAAGAATGTGTATGGGAAGATTGAGTATTGTACGCGTGAAGTGGTCCCATCTTGCCAAGGTATACCGATAATCACAGCGGCCCCATTGATGGGACCGCACTTGAGTGCACCTAAGCTCCTTGTGAGTCACCCCAAATTCCTCCTCAACCCCTTCCCCCCTTTCTTTGAATTCGTTCGAAGAGTGCGGGGCGATTGCAATACAAAACGCGGTGCAGTGGAATATTATTGCAAGAAGAAGGGTGTAGGGAAAAGTGCAAAGATTAACAGATAACCGATTCCAGACCTCCTAATCTCCAAATAATGGTACGTATTCTTGAAATTTATGCTGGAATTTACATTTACTTATTACGTTAACCATACTTGACGGTGTTCACCGACAAAGATGCCCAGAAATATTGGTTGCCGCGCTTCATTTTCATAGGTTGTGTGCAGTGAGTAAATGAAAGCACATATCCACATCGACTAATATTTCAGGGAGATGCACGCATTAGCATGAAGCTATAATGTTAATTTACATTAACGTCATTCTGAAGGGATTTTGTGTGGAAAAAAAACGCAAATCAAATGACAAGTAGGAATGAAATAGCGGTTGAAAAGAATGAACAACCTGGCTTGTCGAATGCTTACCAAGGAATAAGTGAGACGTGTCGATTAGATTCCTTCGATAGCTTTCAAATCTATCCGTTTGCATGAAGCGTATATTTTGAAAGGAGCGGTTTGAACTAATGAATTTTTATTATAATGGGTGCCATTTACTCTAGTATTATATGACTATGTTCATATGGTGAACCGTATTTGGACATATTTCCAGTTCTTTTATTGAGCTGAATAAAAGAGCATTAATTGCTGTTTACATCAGTAAGACAGATTTTGATCGCAAAAGTGCATCGAAACATCGCAAAAAAACACTTGGTCAGCGAAGCACCGAATAGGTATTTGCAGCCGTCCTCAAAAAATTGCAGAGATATCGTACTTTCCGATAGCCGACTCATATTTCTATAATTTTCATCCATAAATGTAAGTATATAGAGCAATTCACAACTTTTCAACGTAACTTCATTTGTTCATCTCTTAGCCCTGTCTTCTGGTTGTTCAATTTCTGTTGCAAAGAAAACGGCCAACCGAAGGCAGATTACGATAGTGACGATTGTGACAACGACATACTTGAAATTTTCCCTTGTTGTTTTAATAAAAGATGGGCCAAATTTTCAATTATTTGTCATATTATTAGCCGAGGAAATCTATGGCCAACAACTATAATGTTTCCTACAACTGATGCATAGTTTATAACTGTGATGTGAATGATGGGAATCAGTAATGATGTAGACAGCATTGTTGAAAGCATAATAGTTCGGTTCGGTGAAATGAAAGCAAAGGAAGGATAACCGCATTGTATGAACGGATCACCGATATTGCGCTAATGTCTCGACTTGATTGATAATGTGTTTCGAATAAGCGATTCCCCCGACAAATGCACAACCAATTGTTGAGTCATTGTGGTGCCGATTGATTTGCTTGTTTGGGTCCCTCATACTCTCCCTAGCGGGTGTTTCGCCCTTGTTTGTCTTAATTTATCGCTAATTTGTCATTGACTTTAGCTTTGCCGCAATGGGTGTATATATCTAGGCAACAAATTCGAGCTACGCGCGTTTTGTGTTCCACACTGCCCCCTTCCCCCTCTTCCTTTTTGAAGCAACATTAACATCTGCATTACTTGACCATTTGCCTAACTCTAAGCGCTTTCACCTACTGTTGTTATAAAAATTAGTCAAAACTCTACTGATTAGTATAAAGTTCAATAATTGCACAAAAGTGTTCTCGCTATATACACTGAAAACTTTATAAATAATCTCCATATTCTACTTCAGTTCAGAATGCGTTTTCAATCGACTACGCTTGACGACATTTAATTTCTTTAAGATGCTGAAAAATGTATGGAGCTTCACTTATCTAGAAACTTTGATAGAATTCTCTGCAATCTCATCACAAATGCGTAGTTTCCGCCACCTATGTGGGAACGGTTTACGGGATAAATTATGACTAGTGGTCATTGGAGCATTTCTCGTTTATGCTAGCCCACTTTGTGAATAGTACTCTTTTTTTGTTAATCACTGAGGTTAGAATGATGTTGACATTTTGAATATATGCATTCAAAAAGTGAATAATCCCAGTCTAATTCAAATAAGTGGGCAGCTGGCCTATTCTATGACGTAAACAGTTTCCGGATGAATGTTGCTTAAACGCGAAATCCGATTCGCCTAGGTTTTCTGCCATTCATCAAGTCGTCGCAATTCTGAGATTGCCGTCTTTTAGGCAAAGAGATCTGAACGAGAAAAATTGGCAGCGGCTCTTATTTTGAATGAGTCAAACAAAATCAAAACGATTTGCTTCGGCGCAATCAACATCAATAATAATAGGTTTCCAGCCATACAACCAACCGGGGAGAGGGTGGGGGTGGAGGAAGGAGTAAGTGGAATTCAACAACCTCACGAAAACTTTTCACTTGCTCAAACTTAATCATTTCTAACAGTAATTGCACCAATTAAATTCATATCACCTACAGAGCTTCCAAATTAAGTTGTCGCAAAGAGTGGTGAACTTTGCTTGTCTAGCACTAAAACATGCGCAAAAAACACTGGTTTTGAGTATACAGAAGTGCCATGTTTATGCTTATTTCTGGAGAATCTTACTAGACGTATAACGCTGAGCTAGACGCAAATTTCGTATCTCCGGCACGTAGAGCAAAGAGTGGAGGATTCCAGTGCATTTACATCTACCGTTACTACGCTATGCTTTCATCTCAATAAGTCAGCATACTGAGCAGGAAAAGGGGGATAAATTTGGAAACATGAGGCGGAAGAGAGTCTACAGCCTGTTAATGGGGAGAGGAAGCAGCGTCTTAAGTTGAATGACCGTATGCACGCGGCAACATATGGTGGATAGGTGGAAGAAAAATGAGCAAGGCAGGTGTAGTGCTCACAGGGTTATTATCCAGCGCTTTATTGCACTTGGTTCGCATCTCAAATCGGTTACGCGAAACACTGGGCATATTTTAACCTAGAGGATCAAATCTCTCCATTTCTTCAGCCAGCGCTTTCATAATTCTGTAATGCGTCGTGATGTTGAACATTTTCAATAAATTTGGCAACTATGACACCTCCCTAAAAACTGAAATAGATACCTCGGGTAGAAATTATGTTTGAATTTTGCAACAGATTTTAAATAAATTCTCAAAGTAGAAACACAATACAACAGGCACAATACAACAAACGATCGACTTCAGTGAACCCCATTTTCACCTTCAACTTGGTTGTCACGTCGCATTTTATCTTCCGTTTCAACGGCGTATGATTCTCCTTTAACGATTCGAAAAACGACGCGTCACAGCAAATTACCTTCAACGAGATGCAGCCTCCGTTTCTCATCCTCTTCAAAAATAATCGCTTCCTTTGCCTTCTATGGTGCGTATAGTGCCGACGTGCTTAAGCATCGCGAATAGTTTGAGGCAGACTTCAAAAGCGAGGAGAGAATGCTGAATTACTGAAGTTTGCCGCTTGAAGTTGTTGTTCAGCTACTTATCAACATAATTGCCATAGATGAGGATGAGAGATGTCAATCCTAACGGTGAATAAGGAAAAAATGCCAGCTGTTCTTCACACGATGAAACGACCGCATTTACGATTATTTAAGAGTTGAGGTAAGTCGTTACTAGCCTACAGATAAAGCATTTTCAAATCTACTTTAGAGCTCGTCTTATTTGCACGATTTATGCATCAATTGAAAAACTCTCCATTAAATTTTGCATTAGCTCATTGAATTAGTGAGAGACTCGGCAATTGTTATTTCCGTCGCTGAAATCTATTGAAAAGACGACTAAACAAACGATTTTTCTCTAAGAGTCTCGATTAATGCGACTATTATCGAAAATTTCACACGACAGTATAGACAGCAAACGTCTTTGGTCGGAACTCCTTTTGCATAATTTTGATTTCTGAAATTGTTTTTTGCTGGTGATGATCACAGAGGAGCTAGAAATAGCACAATTTTTATTTGCAATGATGATATTTGCAGTGATATCTTCGCAATTCAACATCATCTTGCTCTCCTTTCCTTAGTTCCTCACACCTGCATTCCTCCAATATTCCTCTCGTCGAGAGAACGAAAATGTTATGGGCGCCCCTCACAATAAAAGTTTCTTTTCTTTCTCTCTCTCTCTCTCTAAAAATAGCATCGCGATAAGCATCATGGTAGTTCCAATTTGATTTAAGCGAATCTTAAAGAATCTAAGTGCAGCAAAAAACGCGAAGGGTCTTCTAATATATTTAATGAATTTCACACGAAGACTGTATGTCTTAGAGATGATCCTGATTAACTGACCAACTTGCTTCATAAAACCATTGTTAATCCTTCAGCAATTATTTTATAATTGTTCGTCGTTTGCACAATCGGGGTAATATATGTAATGATTTCTGGTACTGAATCGGTTCTATGCAAGCCAATCGCTACAATGAGCTCGCCTAATCGCGGCAACGTTGTAATAGTTTCGGATTTGAGTAATAAATGGGGATTACCTGTTTCGCGCTCGTGTCACATTAATGGCATTATTGATGGAGTGCCGAGAGGAAATGAATTATCCAAGTGGTACACTTTGCCTCCTCTTTTCGAGGTGTGAGCGGCAATCGTTCTCCGCCTTACGCGGCTAGAATTTCGTTGCCGTTCAACGCCTGTGAAATGAGGCATTCTGCACACCGAATGCATAGAATCTCTGCCAATTTGTCACTCACAGCGGCTATTCATTATGCCACAATGCGTCCCTAGTACGCTCAATCGGAATCGTTGCTCATTTCGTCAATATTGAGACACATATAACGAAGCCAGTTGTTTTATGCTTCATTGTACTTCTCTTCTGGATCACTGATTTCTGAGCGATTCTTAAACGTTGTATAGCTATTTCAGGTGCTATAAAACATGCAAACTGCAAGTGTACGCTAGAGCATAGTCTAGTTGCACCATTAAAAGCAATAATGACTTCAATATTTTCTTGCTTCTCGGTGTTCTATATGGGTCAATGCGTGTAGAGGGCAGTAATCCTTTTTTTTTACAACTTAAAAATGCCAACTTGCATACATAAACCGACTGTTAACGTGAAGCTCGTTTCATCTACAAAAGTTGCATCCGAAAACTCTTCAAGAAGCTCAACTCCCACTTCCGATCGAGCAATGCAACGAACGCTTGCCAGGAAGAGAAAGTGTCATGTACATTTGAGATTGGCTGGTTACGAGCAGACTGTTGACCATACGCCTCACACATGATAATCCCGAGTAGAGATCTCCCTGGGCTATAATTAAAAGAGAGGCCTCATTAGGGGAGCAATCGCATATTGCGTATGTAGCAGGCTGTAATGGATCACGAAGCAATAAGAGTAATGAAAACTGGAGCTTCCATCTTCCTCCCTCTCACTCAAGAGTTGCTTCGATTTAGACATTTTCGAGAAGGCAGAAGCTGCCTGCTCTAAAATTTCCGCAGAATTTCTTGGCATCCAAAGTGGTATTTGGCTACATTAGAATTCAAGTACTAAAACATGAAATTGTGATGGAGTCAAGGTGAGACCTATAATAGCGCTTTGTCTTGGAAATAGAAGCCTAACTTTCTTGATGGCTTGACCTGAAATGCTCGATTAAAATCTCTCATCGGCTGAAAATAGCAGTGCTAACGCTATATTGTTTCTCATCTTGTGAGCACTAAGGTTTCCAAGACCTGAGAAGTTGTTTTTGCAACGGGCACTCTCATTTCGTTTGAAATTGTGATTTAAGTTTGCGTAGATGTTTTCTATTCGGCTGTACAGTTTACTTCACACATGACTCAAGATAGCAATGTACATTAAAACTGCTACCGATGAAAGTACCAGAACAAATTTTTACATTTGTGCTCAGTAAATAACAAATTTAAATATTTTAGTGACTCCTCTCTGATGTGTCGACGGAAGCAAAAATGGTCTCATCCCAAACAAAACACTGCACACTGCAAAAATGAAAACGGATGTTGAAATGCTTTCCATTAGCCCTTGATTGACTCATGAAGGGAATTCTAAACTATTGGAAGTAAAAGATGTTTAGAAATGCTAACTCTTGAAATGATTTAAAATGTTTGAAATTATATAATGCTCCTAAATTTTTTGAGACATTTTCGATTATTCTGGAATCCATGGAAGTCCACAGCAGAAAAAGCGATACGAATGAAGCGTCTGCAAAATATCGTGTTCCACAATGGTTGTATCAGCAGTCGATGCGGGCGAGTAGGTCGGAATTAAGCACGCTGCTTAATGCAGTCTTCATTCGCTTGAACAAGCGATTGTCCATCAAATTTGCTCGCATCCAAAAGTTTTGAGGAAACATTGAAAAATCAACACTGCTTCAAAAACAACTGCGATCGTTATCGTAGATCGATGACACTTCCCTCACATGCATTTTATATGTATTAGAGAAAACAGAGGCTTTACATATGATGGGTGATCCATTAGGGGCATGCAAAATCATTATGGAAGATTGCAGTGTTGACGAGGATTATTGCTTGAAATTGTTCAGCTGCGAGCAGTGCATATTGTAACAAAACTAGCATATGGCAGGAAGTGAATAATATAAAATGCATAGAGATTTGATATATATCACCGCAAATTCAGGAGTACATGATGGTGTTGCTTCAACCATTGACCTTCCATCCTCAGCTTTCATGCGCTCTTTTAGCTTCTGGTAGTGTGTATTTACACCTCATATTTATTCTAGTGGTGCCTACGCTTCACCCAGCAACGATTTTCATTGTTGGGAAGTTGTGTAAATGATCAGTTCTATAGAAAAAGGGCATTTTCACCTACTGTTTCAGTTATTACAAGTTCATCTATTGGTTCTACATTCCTGGGTGATTGGTATGTTTGGGGAGCCAAATTTCGGAACATCAGATCTAGCCATCCTAAAAGGCACGAGCTTTCACTTCCCCTCTCGCTCCCTCCCTTAATCTTTTCTCTTTTTATAAGTGCCTGTTGACCTTCACTGGTTTACTCGAAAAGGTCTGAAAACAGTGCTCCATAAGTGTGTCTGTAGTTTGAAGGCAATGTTAGGTTCATTACTGTAGGAGTGCTAGAATCATCGCTTGATAGAAAAGCTGAAGAACAGCATGCGGCACTCAAAGGTTAAGTAATAAACGATTTGCTTTCCTAAGAAACAACATCCTGGTTGGATGCAAACAGTAAATTGGCTAATTGGGTTCTTGGAGCTTGTCGCAGACAACGACTTGTTCGTTTGTTAGTATTGTTTAAGAACCTCGTTGATCGTCAAGTGGTGCACATGCTTTGAAGTCGCCGCACATCGCTTTCTATCTGCTCATCCGTCACCACTGATTTACACAAACGATAGCAGATTAGCCAAGAGTGTTGCTTACAACACTGCGTAACAAGATGACATGAAAAGATGGCGATATAAAGAGGCATAAATTTGTTGTTTCTTGAATAATCTGGAGCGATACTAGAAGTTCGCATTAGCTGACGCCTTCTTAGCTAATTAAATTGTATAAGAAAGGGCTACACATTAATGTGAGATATGCATGCACTCGTTTCTGTCTTCAAACAAAATAATACTAGCTTTATCCTGAGTGATTTTTGCAAGCTTCATCAGTCAAGGAATGAAAGTTATTGATTAAATCATTTCATAAAATGCATTCACTGCTATCGAGAATCGTTTTTAAACTTTCCCGTTGTTCCAGTGAATGAAAGCAAAGATTTGCAGCATTGTGACACCTCGAAATCAATTTTAGCTAGAGATGTTGAGTGCGTCACAATCGTGGCGCATTCATGAGCAGTTCATCAAATTTGACGCGCTACAATCGGCGACGGCAGATCTATGCTAATTACATGACGATAGTTATCTAGCAAACAATCAGATTCGTTCCGTCGCGTATCCGCTATCGGCTTTGTTGTAAACGACGTTTCAACTTCCAGCCGATTTCCTGCAAAACTCATTTTCCAAACAAGACAGATTTATGTGGCAGGAACTATTATCCCTTTAAACGTGATGTTTGTTATATAATGAAACTATTAATATGACGGTAGCGGCAATATGCACGCAACACTTCGAGAGTAGACGAGCATAAAGTTTGTACTCTTGATGTACTAATTATTTTATTTATTTTTTCAGTAACAGCATGTATTCATTATAATCAACAATGGCACGTTTGCTTCATTCCGCTTGCTAGTGAACACTACCAGCGAAAACTGCGGTATTCGCTTGATAGAAAAAAGACTGCAACATGGCTTTACTTTGTGAACGAGAACATTTCCTTCGTCCGCCTATTGAGATATTAAGCACTCTTCCACAGATAGTTGCATTTCACTTATGACCTTAATCGAGAAAAAAAAACACAATTCTCACTTCAATGGGCGCAGACATAAAACATTTCCGCTGTTCTTAGGTATTAAGTCTGTTCCGACATTGAACTCGACTAGGCTTAGTCATAGTTCATTTAATCATTACACAACATAGAGCATATTTATTACCTTACTCATCTTTTTAGTTATCCGTGAGTGGGGACTTCACAGGAGTTATCACAGATTGCACTGCAGTGTAAAAATATTGATGTCTTTATGACGTTCGCATTATGAGGAATGGGAATGCAAGCCATGAAGTTCCCTCTTCTGACTATGCGAAGGCTTGATGACGAAACGAGAACATTGCAAATTTTGCCTACAACGCGTCATTTCCTTTTAGAAAACAGTGAAAGATGTAAAAAGGTTGTCCACGGAAGCCTTCATATTCGCTCAAGTCATCTCAGCAGCTCCAAAGCGTTTTGATTATTTCTTTGTAAGAAAACCCTGAAAAATACTAAGCTCTCATCATGCGTCTTTAATTGTGATAGAAGAGGCCTTTTTGATTTCTTCACTAACGTGAAGTAACGATGGATGCATGTTTTCTCCTAAGTTAGAACTTGGTAGGTGCGTATGAGGAAATTGTTTTTTTTTCTTTTTTTTGGTGTACGAAGAAAATGTTGGTATTTTGTGAACCTGCAAGGTCAAATTAACAGACTACAACAGTGAATATTGTGCCAGCTCCTTTGATGCGTTCTCCCATTCCTTTGAATTGGAAAATGCAACGCATCGATATTACATCGATGTCAAAAATTGTTTGTAGCTGAATTCATATCGCAAAATGAATCTGTGATTGCGAATGGAAGTAAAGCGAGTCATTCGAACACGTTAGGAAACTAAGGAAATATGTAGAGCGACGAATGATGGATCAATGATGGTTATGTTTGAAGCGATAACATGAATTGGAAATCCCAAGTTAGTCTTTCAATTAGCCAATAAAATAACGATTTCTCGCAAGAAAACGCCTCATCGATAAATCGCACCACTTCGATGCGTTCTAGTTTATCGCTTCGGAAATGCTTTTCAAGAGAACATCAAACAACAAAATCATCGTCCATTGTAATTTTGGAGCAAAACAGTCACAAGTAAAGCGTTGAGCGGCAATGCTGAACCGAATACTTTTGAGGTGAAATCACTGAAACCAAAAAAAGTTAAAGTTTTCACCGTGCCATCAATCACAATATCCTCTTTAACAAGAGGTGAGCTCCTAAAGCCATTTCCTTCCTTAAGCATCATTGGTGTGCAATGTTCAGAAGGTGTTTAAATTTTCTACCTGCCATTTCACCGCTCCTTTTGTAACTTCGCATTTTCTAAGATAAATTATATGACTATCATATCTCTGCGCACATTAGCAGCGTAACCACCAATTTGTCAGGTACCTTCAATGCTTAGATCAAAAATTTTTGCGAGATGCGAACAGAAAGGTTCAGTTCATGTCAAAATTTGCAAACTTCATTTCCTCTCATTCTTCCCTCGGTAACCATAACCTTAAATATTCGAAGCGTCCAGCACGGGTACTATTCTTCAAAATGAATTTCAGCTCACCTGAGGCAAGACAGACAGGTACCTTAAAGAATTCACAGAGCATCATGATACGTGAGTTCATAGTACGACGGTGTGCGAAACTCAGACAACTTAAGAAGTGAGCGCAAAACTGAAGATGCATATTACTTTAAGAAGGAAATCTAACATCACTGCCTTAAAATATGTTATAACAAATTCTCTGTCTAAGCCTCAGTCTATGCTCAATCTACTCCTGGAAGCCCTTCCACCGCACAATTACAACGATATTATGAGTTGCAGTGCCGATCTTCGCATTCAGCGCCTTCTTGTCCACTAAGTAACTTTCTCGACTGTCCGCTTCCATGTTACCGAATTCAAAACACCATTAAGCTTGAGCCATGCTCAGTTTGCGCAAGTTTTTCTCAGAAAAATTAGGAAGTTATTGTACGTAGCATTTCACCGTCCACTGCATGAGATGGAATGTACTTCGCTCCGAAAATCTGCGATAACCACTCACTACCTTCATTTTGTGAATTCTCGCGTATACATATATATAACTGCAATTCTGTCACTTATTTTCGGAAAATAGTGAATATGAGCGCCATTATGCTCGTAAAATTTCCGGCCCATCTCTATGCTTGCCCAGCGTCTGATCGTGGCACAGTTCCTGAGCTCATCCAGTTTGCAGCCGCCTTCCACTCTCAGTTCTGCTGATTGAGAGAGAGGCTGAGGGATGAAGACAGCTTTTCCTTCAGTTGAATGTGACGCGCTGGGTAAGAAAATCGAGTTTAGCGACATTTCCTTCCTAGCCGGGTAATTTTCCGTGCCGTCATCGAATTTTATAGATTTGATTGAAAAATGGATGAAATAAAGTCATTTTATTCAGTCCATCAGATTCAAATGTAGGTGTCAAACATGCTGGACTAGTCGGACGATGAAATTTGCAGTGAATAAGCCATACTTAACATATTCTGTGCAGAACGATTGATTAGAAACGATGGAAATTTCGTGTAACCTGCTGCAGTTGATCTCGAATGAATGCAAAAAATAATGGCACTGAAGCAGCGACTTTCAGTGCAGTTCTGATCGATATTAAAATGATAAAGTCAGTGCTTATGAGGACGATTCCTGAAGCTGTGATCAACACAGTGGACATCAAAGCATTCTCCAGAATAATATGCAAACAAACGATCAACCATATAGCTGTTAGCGATGCCCCGTGCAAAATAAGTACCGCATTTTGTTTTGTAGCACACCGCGACATCTGAAATGGCAGTCTTTGCTTGTTCACTACTCCGCAGTAACAACCGGATAACCACTGGCCTCACTTTTGCATGCGTAAAGGATGTGCAAATTATGGCCTTTCTTTGACAATTGAATATGCAGGAAGAATTGTATAGACGGCAAATTTGTGTCTACTAGGCAAAGCGTCCCAAATCTGCATGATGCATTAAATTTAACCAGCGCAAAGTGAGACCACCTGTGGAGCGTTGTTCCTAGAGAGGATCTATTCTAAGGCGGCGTGTGAAATTATGCCATATGTAGATCGCCGCAGTTTCTAGAGGTTACCGCATCATGCAGGCACAGAATACATCAGTCCCCACTAAATCCTCATTACATTAGCAGGTAGCTCATACGTGGAAATAGTACAATGCTTTAGGCTGAAATTTGCACTCCAAAAGTTCCGCTTTGCTCTTCATCGCAATTTTCTACAACAGGAATCTATCATCTATGTATTACAACTGATACGTTCAAATTTTGTCCAGTGTGTATGCTTCAAATATCTACCAAGAGCATTTTCAACCGTAAGAACGCTGTTCTAGACACCGGCTTAGAGAACTATTTTGAAATGCGGAGATTAGTCTCTCGATGACAATTTTCCGCTACTCGATGATACGCTACCGCTATCGATAACAATACGCAGTTTTAGCAGAGAAAAGACTATGGAAGCCTTCAACAATGATGTTTTTATCCCATGTGTTTCGACGTTTCGACTTATAACAACCGATGACCAGGTCCTCTAAAGTGCGCATACTTAGCTTCGTGCTTTGAATAAAACGCTGGCTTCAGTAACTTAGGAATCAAAGAAACTTCACAAATAAGTTTTTGTGAATATTATTTGGCACGTATTTCCAATGCAGGACCTGACATCTTTTTTTTTCCTGTGCATTTGGGATGCTCCCTTCGAGATGTTTTAAGCTCACTTCCAGCTAATTCTGTGAGCTGTGGGTAGCTTATTTTGACATATGTTCTCATCCTTCCTCCACACACAGGTTTGAAAATTTTGCTTGCTGCTTCTCTCGCACAAATCAGTACAGCTTTCAAATTTCCCTAATGTTGTAGGGAAAATTTCCCCTCATGAGCGTTTACCGTATCAGTGTTAGTTGTGTTTACTACGACGTTATAATACGGTAATATTTAAAGCAACATTCTGACATGAGATCATTGCATACGCGTGAATCATGGTCATTATCATTACACAATTCAATTGGAAAATGATGCATAATCACAAAAAACAAATGGGACAATTTACCAGTTAATATAAATGTTGACCAGTGACATAACTGATCAAAACGGTCGATGTACCCTCAATTGCGCAGCAAATTTTTTACCCGACCGACAAGCAAAATTTTGGGCTTGCACCGCATATTTTTGACGAAATTTTCTCATTTGCGTTTTGCATATGTTAGTTATCGAGATGTGCTAAGAATTAGTGGGTTGCTTTCACCAGCGCGATTTCGATTCTCAACAGCGAATAAGAGAAGGAGCTCAGGATGGATCTTGAAATGCCATAGGCCTAGAAATTATCCAGAAAATGATGAATTGGGTTGCTGGTAGTTGCATAATGGATTCAAGATTATTCGTAGAAATTTTCATCGCCAAGTTTTCTCTGAATCGTCAATTCGGATCACATGATAATACACTTGTGCATGTAAACACATGTAGCTATAAAATAGTGGCCCTTATAATTACAAGCTTGTAAACACCGCAAAAAAGGAAAATATAGCTTATGCAAATGTAGAACATGATGACGGAATATCATTTGGGCAATTGCACTTACAATTTGTTTTTTTTTTGGCAATATCCTTCGGTGAAGCAAAAAAAAGTCCTACCTAAATTTCAACAAATTAAACAATGCTGCAAGCTCTTAAACATTCTATGAGGTACTACAATAGTTAAAAAATTTGTTCAGTAAGTGTTAGGGATACAACTCATAGGGAACAGACAACGTACTAAATTTGATTTGCCTTAAAAGAACACGCAAAGATACTAGACAGATAAGAATTAGCATTACGAGAACAAAAGTCAGAAGCAAATGATTGGGAAGTTTGTGAGTAAAAAGCGAATACGGCGTTGTGAATGAAACGCAAGAAATGATGGAACTCTCGGTGAGAAGACACGCATCGTAAACATTTAGTGGGCGTAGGTTGGATATCGAGTAGAATCTCGAACCTGAAGACACTGTGAACGCCAATGTTGACTCACTGTTCTTCAAGGTTATTTGAAGCGTTTGGTTGTAGTCTGCCGGCAATGTTAAAAGCACTGACGTTGGTTGCACTGACGTAACGTGGAGATATAGCTGTGGAAAAACGTTGAGCTTGACGCCTCTAAAGGCTGTTCCGTGCTTTGAATTAGCAACACAAACAAATTCACTGCTGTCACTCAGTCGCACTTCTTCGATGATAAGCGTTCGAGATTGTGACACAATCTCTCCATCCGAGTTCAGCCACCTCACGTTCGGCTTCGGAATGCCGTTTGCGATGCACCTAAGCACCAGTCGCTGCGATTCTCTAGCATTAACGTGTTCTAAAATGTAAACAATCCTCGGCGCGCATTCATCAGCAAACTGTGCATCCTTCAGCAACTGGTGGTAGGCCGTATTCATATGTCGACAAAATATGCGATTCGGTTCCGTAACAATGCCGTCTGAAAGTGCAATCTGTAGCCAACGAATGTTGCAATCACATAGCATCGAATTGCCATACATGGTGAGAGTTCGAAGCGAAGGCATTGCTGCCAAAAAATTGAAAACGCTTGTTATATTGCCATTATGGAGGTAGAGTGTCGAGATGGTTGGCAAAGCAGTGAATGCATCGGCGTCTATGAACGATAAGGTGGGATTGCCGTTTAAACGCAGTCGCAGCAGCTTTGGCAGATCCTCGAAAGCACCGTCTTCTATGACCGTTATATTGCAATCTGCAAACAGAAGTACCGTAGGGTGCAAAATGAGTGACGGAAATATGAGACTATGGAGGAGGAAATAAGACCAGAGCACTTCTGTTTCGCTAATACAGCGGAACAAAATGGCCGTTTTCGCTGACTTTATGAGCAGATTTTATTGTATTGCAAGCGTGCCTATAATGAACATGCCGAAGCCACGATACTCTCAAGTTGCTAATAGTTTTCAGCTCTGTTATGGAGCCATGTGAGTTTTCGCCGACTTTATTCCGATGAAATAGAGGTAATACAGAGAATAAATTTACATTCTGATTGCATTTGCCATTTGTAATTTTTTGCATTTGCGGAAAGGAATTAGCAGTAAAGAATAAAGACAAAAAATATCGCTTGTCGCACTCTTCCAGCCCTTGGATATCGTAAATCCTGGATGCAACGCCCGAGATGCTAGTTGTAAGCATGTATGTAGCTGTGTTTAGCATGTCCTGAAACTGCGACCAAATTTTTACGTTCAGCATGTGCTCCAACAAAAATTATGCAAAATCTTTCAATCCCCTGTTACGGACGCGTAATTCGCATTTTGCTTCAAGTGCGTGTAATCGCAGTACAGTGGTGTTGAAAACAAAATCAGCTCACAGCAATGGATTTCAATTTGTTTATTTTCGTTTCGCAGTTGCCAGTATTGTTAATATGATCACTCAGCTTTTACATAAGATGAACCAAAAACGCAAAAATCTGAAGGAGAACAATAGCTTGAGATAGCGTACCTGACAGATTGATCTCTCTCATTTCACTCATTGCAATGAAATCACCGCCACGCACTGTCTTAATTGGGTTTCGGCTGAGGTCGACGGTGGTCAGGGTTGTTGCAACCGATCGCAGCGCTAGATGTGGCACAGTGGCAAAGCGATTATGCGACAAATGCAGTGACTGCAGCTGAGTGCATTCGAGTAATGCTGTCCTGTCGAGTCGCACGATGCTATTGTGTTGAAGTCTCAAACGACGAAGCAAGGATAGTTGCATCGAGCCACTAGCGACGGCACTTAAGTAATTGTGCTCCAGCGAAAGCTCCACCAACTTCGGTGTGAATTGAAATGATGGAAAATTAGTAAGGCTATTCCAGCCCAAATGAAGCTGCCGAAGATTTCCCAGACCGCGAAATGCATTTTCAGAGATATTAGATATGCCGTTATTCAACAGAAACAAACTCTCCAGATAAATCGTGGATGCAAATGAACCGTCAGGCAGCGAAGATAGACGATTGCCACTCAAATCCAATGTTTGTAAACGATTGAAACCTTCCAGTAATGGTATTCTCGCTAGTTCATTGAACGAAATGTCTAAGACTCGAGCATCTGGAAACCAAAATTTAAAATCGGATGGAATCTCAGAGATTTTATTCCATGAGGCATTGATCACCTGAACATCGGCTGGAATGGTTTCAGGATCTGGAAACCGTATCAGGTTCCTGAAGGAGCAGTCCACAGTGAGAATACTACTGCTAGAGAAGCAGTTGCATTGTGAGGGACATCGCGTATAGTTCCACGTGGAAAAAGCTGGAAATATCATTGCTGCTACGTAAACGAACAACACCATAAGTGGTGACATAGCTAAAATGACAAAGTGACGGCACGTGTAGCCTTTTTATAGGGAAAATAGGGCGTGGGAAACAGGCGCGGTTCGACCCGCACAGGTGGCCTCATGCCATGGGAAAGTCGAAAGGATCTGCACCTCCCTCGACGACGATCTCCTCAAATGACGGTCTCTATGCACTTTCCTCCCACATTCCCTCTACAACGTATTGTTCCTTCGGCAAATCAGCAATGAGTCTTTTATGGCGCAATTTGTTGACATTTGACGCTCGTATTCTTGAAAAGGCCAGTAAACTGACAAGGTACATCTTCGATTTGGTGTCAGCAGAACTTGATCTTTTTTCTTCGCTCTCTCAAAAGTGGTGACAGAATCGACCATTAGTCGTCAAAAGCCATACCGGAAACGTTATTGGATCTTTTGTCCAAACGGCATGTGTTATAGTAGGGAAAAGAGTGAATTTTTGATGATAATGAAGGCAGTTTTATTAATGAGAGCAATAGTAATATTATTCGCACTCTACAGGCATATGACAACATTAATTTTGAAAAAAAAAACACTGGTGTCTGGAAGGCTTTCCGCCAAAAAGACTTGATGCCGCGTTTCGATTTCATAAGAAGACCTCTTTATCCCTTTCTCTCCTCCCCCTCTCTTTTTAACGGAACTGACAGCAAACCAAAGTTAATACCGAAGCAACGTGTTCCGAAGATGACTATTCTGGCTTCGTAACCACAACGGAATCACTAACGAATTCTCAGCGGCGTGAATGAATTGATCGGAAACGGGAATCTCATTACACTAACAGACAGACATATATTGTAAACGGTCGATTAGTGGAGACTTTTACAAATAAAAAAACATAATCTAATATTTAGTGCTTGTGGATGCGAAGAATGATGCCATTAAGGGAAGTCGAACGTGCAGAGGCGATCGCTCTCGCTTAAAGCGTTCGGCTTGCTTTTCACTCGAATTGTAGTTTTTGCCACAAATGTAAATAGCAGATGCTGGTTCAGTGCTATACGTTGATGATACAAGCTTCACGTTAATGTTGTTGTGGTCTCAGCTTCTCTCATTTAAATTCCTCATTACTCACTCGGTGCTATGCAACCTATTTTTCCATGATTATCTTTCATGCCTCCTTGGAGAGAAGGGCACTGCACTCCCTTTTCTCTGCAAAAAAAAAAAAAAAAAGATTTTCTTAAAATCTGCTGAACTTTCAAGAGTGAAGGTGGTTTTCTATTCCAAGTCAATTTTCCACTGAAGGAGAAACGATTTCAATTCATCCATCCAGGTGGCCATTCATTATTTCATTGATGCAGTTCGATAAATATTCAAAGAAAATTTGTCGCTAACTCACACGGAACAATTTAAGAATGATGAACTTTGTAGAAGGCTATTTCCTGCAAAATTTCGGTCGTTTCATTTCAGCCTCTTCTATCTGATCTTCAACCGTAAAGTATCACAGAGCGCCAAAATGAGAATGGAGAAAAAGCTTTTTCTTGGATTTTATATCTCAAGTTAGTTAAAACATCCGTGCATCCACCACTCGGCAATGTTCTTATCAAAAGCAAACATGTGATCTTTGGTCGAAAGGTTGATCACTGAGTTACTGGATCGTCCATCTTCAGCCATTGTCGCAAGCACGTGCCATGCACCGATCGATATTCCTTGTGGGTACCACACCTATAGTTGTGCAAATTCAGCGATTATCACCTATGAATCCACGGCTGCCGATTTTACTCATAAGCACACCGCCAACAGTTGGCTAGCCTACTGCTATTGAATGAAGATCAGTATGCAAAAGAAAAGACAAGCGCAATTTGAGAAGTTCGAGCCCACCTGGCGCAAAAGGTAATCGAGTTATTGCTAAATAAGTCGCCTAATAGTCAAATGAAATACAATTAGTAAGAATACTCGCGCCCGAACTGTTGTGAGTGCATACGATTGGATTAGTGCAACAGCAAGAAACGACTCACCTCGTAGCGATGGTGAAATGGGCCGGCGTGAGCGAACGGCAATATACGAGATGGTAGTGTTGGAATTATGTCGTTTTTGTTTATCAAACGGAATGAATATGGTACCTTTAAGTTGAACAGTTCGCTAATTAATCATTGGTCAATGTGAAAGCCCACTTCATTACTAACATAACAACTTTTTCACACTGCCATCAGGCTGTTTTATCGAAATAATCTCATAAACCATAGCAAAAATATCAATTTAATCGCCTCATTGGATCGCCAAAAGTGGAAGAATGACTTTATTCGTGTCGACTTCTTCATTTGAAATGATTTGCTAGCCACCACACAACATTTTCAACCATCTCTTCCCAGCAATAAGCGGGTGGTAGAGTGCTGTCATTGAACATCTATTTTATTACTTACGGTTTGATGAGCGCCTATGAACTCTTCATTGCTAAGCGTAAGATCACTCAGCCTAAAACATTCATTTTTTCTTCTTCCATATATTCACGACAGCGTTCTGAGTGGCTGCTAGGAGCCAGTAGCACGTTTAGGAAAGAGGAGGGAAACGGAAAAGGCTGACGTACCATTCTTTAAAAAAAATCTTATTCTTGCAAATTTTTAATTGAGTCTTTCTTGTGAAGTTTTTATGGAAAGGTGTGGATAACGTTTATTTCGAAATGTTTCAATATACTGCGCCCTTTGGTTTGATTTCGAAATGTGGAAAGGTGGGTTTGTTTCTCTATCGCTTATTTTCTCCCATTTCTTCGGCTCTTAAATGAAATAGATTCCTCAACTGGGCCTCTGCAAGGGTTCGCTTAGAGCTGTCGAATTTCGATGGCGCTTGGCTCTAGCAGTTTGCGTTTCGACGAAACCATCTCGATTCTGAGAAGTTCGTCCATAATCTGGCTAGACAGACATCGATGCATAGAATATTTTACGTTAGTGGGAAGATCCTGAGAAGTGTGACTTTTTGGCAGTAGGCATCCCCATCATCCGAATTAACCAGGCGATTGGAGGCATGACTCACCAGTTTGTCGTGATTCTGAGCATACAGCGCATCTGACATACGGGGTTGTCCGAATGTGATCAATCTAATCTTGTCTTTGCGGACGTAGCCCTGCGCCGATAACTGAGCTGATGTAATTGAAGCGAGACCAGAAGCGATCGAGTGACCAAAAACCTACAAAAGCATTTTTTTTAATAGCGGAGTATGAGGTAATTTGGCACTGGATCATTTAATGATGCCAGTAATTATTTAACTACTTGTTATAGTTATAGAATGGAAAAAACGGTGCATCGGCATCATGCCCTTCAAGCATCAAAAATTCGATGCTATCCATTGGATTGAAAATTCTCTCAGTTAAGTTGTCACTTCTACAAAGAAAACTCTTCTTTTGAAATTCTAACAAAACATCACCTAGAAGGAATTCCGCCTGCATAGCTTCACTTCACTGTATACGAACTATTTTTATCTGTGCGTAGATCTAAAATAGGTGCAACGTGAGAGAATAAGTTTACGTTTCACCATTGAGTGTGTTTTGGTAAGTTGGATGACAAACGCTCGTTGGAATGGGCAACCAAAAACCGAATAAGTAGCCAACTGAAGAAGACCTAAGGAGCTCTGTAAATAGAAGAGCGAGTTAAGGGCTCGGATACAACTTAACATAAAGGCTATGCCCTCGATTGCAGCTACTGCATGAAGTCTGCATTACTGTATTTTTGAGATATTCGTCCCTAGTTTGTTAGAAGTTGTTCCTGCCTCCATAGATTGCAGAGAAAACCCCTTTTTTTACACCCATACATAAGTATCACTGGAAATATGTGCATGCACAAAGACACTTGCAATCTTGCGTTTTTAGGATGCTAGCACATACTGTTTCGTTTTTTGATGTCGTCAATTCGATATTTCCACATTGCAGATGCCTTCCTAAAACCCGGAATCGTGTAATGTCATTCTAGCTGATGATAAAGTGGAAGCGTATGTGCTCCGAATATAGCTTCCATACCCAAAATTTCATCCCTCGATTCCTGTCAAGCAGATGTCGTATGTCGTCCTCCATCTTGTGCCACATGTTCGCAAACGCCTCGAAATAAAATTCGTAAATCGAGCCATTCAGTGCTTGCATATAAATCATTTTTGCAAATGAAATATGCAAAACATCATGCATCACCTGAAACGTTAGTGCCGTCAAATGGTAACTTTTTCCGTGCCAAATGCAAGTAGTATCACTTCCTATTTTAAATGCACTTTTATTCCGAAATACTATATTTTCTACTGTCCTCTAAGAACGCCTTGTATTACCAGTTCTCATGTTCTTCCAAATTTCCCTCTCTAATTTCAAAAAATCAAGCAATCACGCAACAGAATATACTAGCAGGCTACGCTTGACTAACGCTTGACTTATTGTGACTTTTGGGAGGGCGTTCGCAGTACACAACGCAAAAATCAACTAAGATTTAAAAGGGTGAAGAAAAATCCAGACCTGCTCTTCGCTGGAACCTCGAAAAACTAATGCAGCAGCGCGATCCACTGGGAGATGAGCGAGGTATCCAAAACACTCTCGCTGGAAATAAAAATTATTGCATAGAAAGCTGAACGGCAGTAGAATGAGGCTATGATTTCAGTCTTTAAGACTTTCAAGAATGCGTAAAAAGTGATCTCAAATACCTCCAATAATTCTTTGCCACATTGTCGCAGGTCCGATTTCGATAAGGGATGTTAACAAAAATTTCTGGAGATACTTTCGTTTATCCTATGGCACTCTGGCCACTAAGTTACTTATAGGCCTCTGCTCGAAGCTTGCTGATAAAACTGCAGTCTTTTAGGAGCGATGACAAAGAAGTTTAATTACTTATAACAGCATCAAATATGAGGAAAAAAGGCAATATAGAAGAAAGCATTTATGCTGCTGGCAGCTTTTATTCAGTTGCGCACAAAGAATAAGACAAATCACTCAATCCGAGCAAAGAGCTACCGTGTTATCCATGCAACGAACTGCATACGTACCGACGATAGTGATACTCGGAAAATGTTCTCGCAGGCACCTTTTCATCTAAAATTAGAATAGATGTCTGAACTGACCACAGCCTGCAACATTCATTGCAGACGGAGGAAAGATGGGGAGATGGAGTAAAGAGATTGACTTTTCATTTCTATTGTCTTCAAAATAATCAAGCAAACTACATAGCGATTTTCATTATACTTTGGCCCCTTCACTAAATATAAAAGGTGTCTGTAAATCTATATGTATTTGAGGTGCAGCATGAAACGAGCATTCCGCACCTACAGCTGTAATTTTCAACGAAATCGAAAAGCGTCAATGAAACTGCGGTCAGGCGTCCAAATCAATTTTATGTTTTCCATTCCTTGTTTGTGATATCAACTTCGGTGTAAATCGAAATTTTTTGGGAGAGAATGAAAAACACGAAATGCTTTAGCCTTCAGCAAATTCTTCAACTACTGCAAATAAAAAAAAAGGCGAAAACATCATCGACTAGAGATTGAAATCGTTGTACGTTGACTTCAGACAGACGTAGATAGCTTCGAATTCAGCAATTGGCTCTACTAAAATAAATGCTTATAGCGGTGTTTCATGCTCTTAATATTTTCTTAACCTAGCGAGGGAATAATAACTAAGTTTTTCTTTATTTCTTTATCTGTTTTTACTTCTTCCTTGAGACGAAAAGCTTTTGCCAAATATTTACTATAACTCGAACTCAGAAATTGGTAATCTTCCAAATTTCAGGAAGATGCATGTTTTTCGTGAATTGTAATCTCTACTTTCTTTGACTCATACTTGGTTCAAAATCATATAGTTCACAACAAACAAAAGTGAGCACACTTAACATTTGCGTTGTGTTTGCCATGGCGGCTGCTACCATAGGTAATGCGATACGTGCTGCGAATGATTCGCTATATGTGGGCGCCATGGACGCATCAACTGGACAGTTGTAGGAGATTTGTGCTCGTCTTATAGCAGGGCAAAAATTCATCGACGGGTGGCATTTGTTGTCCGCCGTACACCACCTTAAACCCCATTCCAAATTTATGATTATGTGAACTGAGACGCCACCATCCTTTTTCAGCATTGACACTCTGGCACTTCACTGGGACGCCCTAAGGCCTTTCACTAGGACGCTCTAAGCTGACTAGTTTCATCGAAGCTTAATAATAGCAAGTACCCCTATTGCAAATTAACTAAAAAACTTAAGTTGTCTTGAATCTTTTGCCAATATTAGTAGCGAACTAAAGATCATGGGGTCCTTTCAAAACATCTTGCAGATCTGCATCGACAGCGGAATATGGAACTTTGTGCACATTCTAAAGGCAATAAGTAATCTTATTTGAATGTGGGCTGCAATCTACACGCTTAGTACAGTAACAAATACTTCGAACAACCTGCCATGGTTGAGCATTCGAAAGATGAAAGATTGGAAGTTAAGAAAACGAAAGTAAAAGCAGAAAGGCGAAGAGAATTAAAAGAATGTCGAAATCTGTAATCAAAAAAGATGACGTTCGACTCACTCACACTCTCCGAAAGAAGAGCGCTTTGCTGTCTTGCAAGAGAAACAATCGTCGAAGTGGTCGCACGAAGGGCTTATTGGTCTCATGGCATTACTTGATTGGATCGATAGAAGAAATACAAAAGAGAACATCACCTAAAATCCACGATATATTTGAATCTCATGAATTCTTTGCAAATCAACACGAATGATTGCCTGAGTTAGCGTATAAAACCATGACATGATGCCTAAAAGATAACGATCCATTTATGCGTAGAAATCGAGTGTGATGCCTCGAGCCGAATTTCGCCTGAGAGGATCACCTCGCGAAGGGCGAATAAAGTGAAAGCCATTCGGTAGGGAGGACCAATAAAAAACGACGACCAATTTGCCTAGGAAACTGTCGGGTAACCATTTGGCTGGATAGAGGATTTTCGTCAGCCATCAGTTTGGTCGCAAAAAGAGATCCCATTCAACTAGCAATTGCACAAGCGACCTTGACTGGGTCAGAGAGAAAGGTAGGATTACAAAGCAATGCAGGTATTCTTAGGAAGCGAAGGTGTGATTTGCCCCGGTGTAACCCATCAGGTACATCTGGAAGAGGACAGAACTCAAGAAAAAGCAAAATTCAAGAAATTAGTTCTCGTTAAGGAACTGGTTTATGAGCTGGACTGTGGTAGCACGCTATACAGGACAGACTTCGGTTTCTCATATTTCGAAAAACACACTCCAGCAATTTGTCTTTCAGTGAATTCTTTATCGCAAAAAGGGGTTGGCTGTATTCGATGCGACAGCAGAAATCGATAAATAGAACCATTTCAAGTCGCTATAGCATTGTCAGTAGAAACTCCTCTTGGTGAAAACAAGTGGAACTCAAACATTATTACATTGAATGGAATGTGAATGGGAATGAATGAGGACTCAGCAAAACGGATCAAAAATGAAAGCAAAATCATGAAACGTTCAGGTGAACTATTTTACCTCAAGGTAGGGCAAACGCTGCAACTGCAAGCAGATATTCTCGAAGCCGTAACTCGAAGCAGTGGGTAAAAAATCTATTCCAGCATACTCTCACAGCCTATCTTACGCTCATCAATTTGTGGCAACAAAGAACATTTACATCCACAGAATAATATTGTCAAATTTCCTTAACAATTGTTGCAAAAATGATATAATCAAGTAACTTCCTATCGTATTCGTGATTTCAAACAGCCTCCAAAATGCGTATCCTTTAGAATTTTCACATCAGCTTTTTTTCGTGGAATATAACGCTTGCATAAAAACAAATGGAAGGAAGCATCACAGCAAGAAGTGAAAAGGTGTTTAACAGTGCAAAGCAAAACGAAGTACTGAAAATCTCAGGTGCTTTTGCAGCACAAAAAATCATTCAGTATTTGACTGCATTTCGTGAACGATGCAGAAAAAAATGATGAAATTGTGCTGGCCATTATCTTCCCTGGTACGGCCACTTCAGCGTATTTGCGCAGCTTCGATGTCGACCTGCTCGATCAAGTAAACATCACTACCTTATACCTATTATGTGACTAGTTACCTCATCAGCTCTGAAAATAAACTTTTACCGTAAATATTACAAGTAAAATATCTTTCTCACTTGCGCAAAAACGTCGGTAGACAATAATTTATTATTTGCACTGATGCAATGAACCTGAATGAGAATGTACTCATAGTGGCGAACGAACGAATGAGGCAACTAGAGGCTAGATGGCTTTCATCTAAACATGCAAATATCAACGGCACCTGAGCCCATAGCTCTCTTCCCTCATTAGTGCATCTAAAGCACAAAAAAAAACGATATAATGGAAAACTTTCCTCAGACGAACTCAAACTCTAGAAGGGGTTCCATTTGAAGGGAACTATCAGCGTACAAATGGGATGAAGGTGTGTGTTGCGATGAAATATGCTGTTCTGTAGGCAACTAACTCTACGTAGAGCTACAGGTGGGATATATGCCACAATATATAGAAAGTTTGGTAAAAATTCCTTGAGAGCAGAAACCTAAAGCTTCGCTTGCCAAAATTTCATTTGCTGACGGAAACAAAAATTTTGAAACTTAAGGAAAAATTAAAATTTCCAAATGCTTTGTTACTTCCACTGATGCAGCTTGGCGATCGTCTGAGGAGTTTCAGCCTTTGACCCATCCGCGGATAATCGAACCTGCAGTGGCTACAGAAACAAGAATTCTGGAGTCACTGCATGACCAGTGGCATAAAGCGAGGGAATTTGCACTTTATCAAGGATACCAAAGCGATTCGCACGCGATTGAATATAGCACTTATCAACAATCAAAACTCCATCTTCCGAGGCATCAGGTTACTTGGAAATAGTTTAACAATGAGGAAAACAGTGCATAAACCAACAGCAAAAAAATATGTAAGATGACTGAAAGGTGCGAAATCAAACGTTGAAGAAATTTAGTGGGTCACCAGTTCTAGGGTTTGGACTCATCACTAAGATTTTTGGGAATAAATTCATATGAAAATGCAAGAAAGAACAGGCGATACCACTGGAATATTGACAACTGGCCTCGGCAAACGCAAGTTTCGGCCATAGATCTGAGGTAAATGAGTGAACACATAAACTACAAAGATAATTTGGCGACATTGCGCCAACCGCCAAGCATCGAAAACGCCCTAAGATCGCCCGATTTGAAAACTGTTCTAAAATTGGCCAGCTATCGATACTGTATCTTCATAATGTTCGCCAGCACATTTCAGTCTTAGACGAGCTTGTCGCTTTCTTCTCTAATTACAGCCAGATTTCTGGCCGGTGCCTGATGCTCCAAATTTCTCTGTGAGTTCGTTTCAATTTACCACTGTGAAATTCGGCCAATTGGCTAGTAATCAGCTCGACATCTAGCGAAATGTGGTCTTATACTCAAAGGTACAAATGAAGATCCTTTACGAGAAACAATTTGTTTAGAATTGAGTTTATAGGTTCAGCATTCTTCGAAGGGATATCTTCTAGGAGTAAACATTTCAATTGCAAGCCACATAAGCACCATCAACCTAGAATCTTATAAAGGCAAAGATCGAACGTTCTTTCATGTTGTTATGGACAAGGCATCCCAATCAAAGGTGCTACATGTGCTTCAGGTGAAATTTAGGTGTATTATGCCTTAATACAATAACATGCTTTTGAGCTGTAAATGTACGCTCAAAAGGCAGAGCAACCAAAACCAGGCTGATGTAGCAGGGCAATTTTGTGCGAGAAATGAATTAAAGTTGTTACTTTCCGAGGCGCCCGCCATCAAAGCTAGCAGTGCCAAATTTCCCTTTAATCGACACTAAAGACAGGTACCTTGAAAAACACGCCAGCTAAACCATATGCAGCCAGAAAATATCAACCTCCAAACTCAGGTCGAACACGACCTCTCAATCTCATAAACCTTGAACAGCATGTGTGAACACGACGAGCACAAAATATAGCACCCTTGACCAAAGAAAGCTATCTGCTGCGATGGCAAAGAGAGTCATTGCGAAGCTGGAGCATGGTTGGAACCTAAGGTCGACATGACGAGATTAAACCACCACTGAATTCCAGAATTCGAGAAATAGTTCACTCCGTCGCGAAACTGGACAAAGTTTGTTTCATGAAAGTTGAGCCTAGTCCGGTCACTACTAAGCCAGTGTCGTTATTAATTTGCGATGACAAGCTTACATGTGTAGGCAACATGTGCATGATTGGCTCTGTCGTGGAAGTCGAAGTCGTGAATGTGTGAAGGCAAGCTCTATGAAACTTGTTGAAAGTAGGCCCAGTTGCCAGCCCACTGCATCAACTGATACTTTGATGCTGCACCCCTGTTTTCATCTGCTGAAGTGGCGTGTTGCCTTCACTTTCAAACTTGAAACGACTGAAATTCGGCACTTGATCGGCGCATTGTTCTCCCATTTGATGCGATGAGACATGCGTAGTTTTTGCCACCTTTGCTCCTGATTCCCTTATCGTTCTCCTTTTACCACCTATTGGAAATGATTCCTAAGCCTCGAATAATTTTACTAAAAGTGCATCTTTAGACCCATTCCGTCGATCGAAAGTGTTAATATTGCCAGTCCTCCAGGAATCAGATGGATTAGATATGAGGTAATTTCAATCGAAACTTAACTCTATAATGAGCTGTTTGGCATATGAATCGAGTAAATACATTCTGCTATGAGACCTTCACGTTCCAAATTCTCAAGTTAAATTCTCAAGGAGATCCAACGAGTTTTTAAGTCCGTAACGGTTTCAGTGGCCGACACAACTTCTCTAGAGGAGCAACTGTAGTTTCAGTGAGGTGTTCGTATTGCTGTATACGTGGGTCACTGTATTAGTGGTGGGCTTATGCTGTCATGGTGCTACGTTCACACAGTCACATCGTATCAGATTTACACCAAGTAGGCTATCACATTGGCAGTGTAGTGTTGATGAGGGACTAGAAGCATTCCGTGCAAGTGCACCTTCTAACGAGCAAGGGGGATAAGAATTAGGATTGTCATTAGCAATCATTTGCGTATGGAACGTGGTCAATAATCCAAGGAGCGATCGATTCGTTCGGTGCAGTTTTTTTGCCACCAATCGCCAATCACCACGCCGAACATTGTGATGTGATCATCGACATCCAGCAATAGATCTGCGGTGTCGTGACCGAAGCCATCCTCGGGTATTGTTGACACGATAAATCGTGCGCCTTGAGACATTCCGTCCGGATACCAAACCTTCAAAATACAGTATATTTGTAGGTTTTCAAAATTGCATTTCAACACTCGATGTTTTCTTCTCGAATTATCACCATTAAAAAGAAAATTACTTCGCTTTATATCGCTACTCCGCGGTGAATAGAAAAAAAGGAATCACAGCATCCAAATACTTCTTAATATGAAAAGCTATGATCGCATACAGTCTACGAAACAACGTTTAAGTGGCCAAATTTCAGCCTTAAAACATATCAAGAAATTACAAAAGGATATTGTTGTTGCAGAATAAGCTCACCTCATAGCGATGATGGAAGGGACCAGTCTTCTCCATTTCCGACATTCGAGTGGGAAGTGATGTGAGTCCATCATGCCTATTTATTATGCGAAATGAATATGGCACCTAAATGATTGCAAAAAATTGGACTTCTGATGACGAGGAAGCATCAATATGTTTAATACTTATTCGCTTCTTTAAATTCCCAACCATGCTGCATTTAAGGTTGTTCTATTTCTTCATGGACAATCCAGCTTCTGATATATTTCTTCCAATAGATGAAATTGTTAAGAGCTGATATCGTAACATAAAACTTTCATCAAAGTCAAATGGCACAGTACTCCTTAAAGTTGAAAAATTTTGTGAAATATGCGCCAGTAGTTTTTCCATATCGATCAACTACCACTTTTTGATTCAGGTGACAAAAAAAGCTTATTATCATTAGCTGCCTTGAAACTTTTCATCTCTCGAAATACTGGAAAATTCGATATTCGATATAATACAGAAACGGAAAAAGGCATTCAGTCTATTATCGCTGAGAATCACATCCATTGCATAGCGTTCGCATTAACTATGAGATGTTACTATTTGATTATTGCAGCACCAAAAAATTTACCTAGTGTGCTACTGTTAATATGAGAAAACCTATTGTTTTGCTTGCTATTTCCTTCAGATGTTAGAGTTTAGTGCTACTTTTAATGTGAGCACCGTTCCCTCTGCTTAAACCTTCGCACTTTGTTGAAATAAAATGAACAGGGTGCCTCAGTCAGCGCATACCAAAGAGATATGTGCTAAGATAAGTGCAAAGATATGAACAGTAAGTACCACACTCATATGCAGCAACCTTACCAACTCATCGTGGCGTTCAGCAAATAGGTTGTCAGTGATTCGCGGCTGCCCGAAAGTAACCAATTTTATGCGATCGGAGGGCACCAATTTCATAGCGGAAACAACCGTTGATGTTATCGATGCAAGTCCACCACCGAGAGAATGACCGAAAAACTGTAAATATATTTTGCTTATGAGCAATTTGCTGAAAAGAGTAATTTTTGCCCAATTATTTCGATTCTTTATTCGGCTTCAATGAACACTTCTAGATGGTGAATTGTCTAGAGTTCTTTATTTGATTATTAAATACAGCCTTTTCTGTTCTTCTGGTGAAGTCGAAATTTCACTTTTAAAAGCGTTATATTCACTATAAAATGGAGATCTCTTCACAACAAAAAAATGTAATTAACCTGTAAATAATTAGTATAAAAATTTACCAAGCAGTGACAATGTAGCATGACATTCTGCAGCTACGATGGAAATCAAAATGAGATAGAAGAATACTAGTAGAAAAGCTTCATTTGAATGTACATTGTTCAAACATGATGCAAAAGAATATTAAAAAATGCATTTAAGAAATAAGTGCATTTTTCTACATCCTTTCATTATTTCTTCTTTCTTACATTCAGTACAACAGTGCACATTGCTCATTTTGAGAAAACCTAGTAGCAAAGAAATTCTCACCCAAACTTCGGGGTTCTCAGTTGCCAGAACAGCATCTCTTAAGTCCGGCTCCATCAATTCCCAAAATTTTGTAAATGCGTCGTGATAATATGCATCAACTGAGCCACCAATAATGTTGATATTCCGCGTCTTCTTCTCAAAAATGAAATTAACAATTTGAGGGAGGACCTGAAATTACTTGATTCCTCATTTATTCAATGCGCTAAACAAGCAAGCCCTATGGTCGTTGCTCAGAAGCGTATTTTGCAACTAATATTCAGCGTCAGTGTAATTCATTTTGCGCAAAAAGTCAAAATTAAAGGCATTCTTAGTAGCAGAGAGCGGCATACTGTTATGAAACTTCAAAGGTGCAGTGTTCAAACCAGTCTAAATTGCTTACTGAATCGTATTGTCGACTTTAGTCTAGCCAGCATGTGTACGCATTAAAGGCGTTAGTTAACCCAGTTGCCACGAAACTACCATTTTTGCAACTTCCAACTTTTTAGGTTCAGATGATTAACATATTTTTTTCTGACGCCTATGCTGTTAGAGCTAACAAACATAGTGTAAATTCGTTAATGAGATAAACTCAGTCTTTTCATCACCGTGCGCCTCAACGATTAGAGACGAATGAGAACAACATGGATGCCCCCATCCAAGTTGCAGACAAATTCCCACCTGATCCGAAGTAGATGCCCGAAAAGCAATAATGATGGCATTCTCGGTCGGCCAATATGATATAAACGCGAAGCACTTTGTCTGCAAAAGTTCTTTATGTAGTGGAGAATTTAGTTAATGTAATGGCGACGATCAATGTTGTGAATCAGCATATTGAAAAAATGTTTGGTTTTCCTTTTCAAGCGATCTTTAGGGAGTTGAGGACGAGAGAAAGGCAGTGCGACAAACAGTTATAACGCGTATATCAATTCGGAGCGGCATTTTGCATAGCGCGAAAAAACTGTGACAAGCATGTGACAAGTCGGAAAATATAAATAATTGTAACTTGGTTCATCTACATCATGACTAACATGCATTTGAAAAAGAATTAACATGTTTTATCTGTCCTCATTACTAAAAAATTAACAAATCCAACGTGAATTTAAAAGCACAAAACTTTGAAACTTAACCAATCTTCAGCTAACTATCCCCTAAGCACATATTTCGAATTTCTTATATATATATATATCCATAAGCGAAGTGAACAAAAAACTAACCGTGTTGTCGTAATTGCAGGGCACTGTGTAGTTTGTAAGCAGGTGCAAATCGTTAAAATGACTCTCCAAGCAATCTAGGCGCTGAAATTGTGAACTGCTACGAAGAAGACCAGGATCAATTAGACGGATGATTTTGATACGTTAGCTATATAGGCGCATGCATTGTGTGTCGTTATTGAAAATCTTCATCTAAAGCTCAACTGTTTACATTGCCCGCAATTGTAAATGCAAATGGGAATTGCTACATGAAACACTGTTCAATATTATTTCACTATTCGGAATTTATCAATCATTTTAGGCGTTCGACTGAATTTAATGTCTATAAATGTAAAACTTTCATCATTTACGTACATTTCTGCTTGCTCGGATTTCACCATAACCGTGCATTCTGCTATGTAATTTCTCTATACCTAAAGACCGAAAAATATTTGGGTGAAATTTGCATTAAAAGATTTTCTTCTATAGTCAAATAACATATTATCCCATTTGCAGTAATTATGAGAAATTGTTTTTATTAATGCACATTTGTGTGCGTGTGAGTATCTGCGAGACGACTGTCTTGATTCTGTTCCACTTCCCATCGAGATAAGTAAAACTATAATTATAATTTTTGCAATAACAAGCTGGAACAAGTTTTTAGCAAAAGTTCAAAGGCCTCTCGCTTTACAATTTAAAAAAAAACTCATTTTTTAACTGAAATGTCCTTGACCCGTATAAATTGCTCTATGACTGTGCTCCGAAGTCTTGACCTGTTGGGTAAACTTCAAAATTTAACTTCTATTTCTTCCTCAGCCAATCAGTAATTTCCTTAAAACAACTTGTCTGATGCATTACTACATTGAGTGAATTTCCTATCGCATCCCATACTCTTGTCTTTTTGCGCAGCCTTAGTAGTTCAGGTCGATTGTCTCACAACCCTGTCTGGATGACAAATATTTTTCAGAACGTCTCACTCAAAGCCACAATTGTCCTTAACCTGTGTGGAACACTTCGTTACAGCTTTCCACAGTATTGGCATGAGGCATAAGCTCAGGAGTGGTCGTTTATATTTCATGATCTACCGCATAAGGAAGGCAAATTCCTTCAAATTCTGCGATCGAAGGGTATCACTTGCCTTGGGATACCTCCAGCATAGTTTTACTGCCTAATCAAGAAATACATTGGTCTTATTTCTGTAAAAACCTTGTCTCAGCGTTGCTAATAACCTATGGAATAAAGGCAGCTAAGACACACCTAATTGATGTTCCCACTTTCAGGTGGAAGTGATCGAACACCACCTATAAATAATTCGAACACGATGCATCTCTAGCTAACCATGGAGTAATAAAAGAGTAAGACTTTTTGGGATCTGTGGCTGTAATTTTTAAAGGCGCCTTATAATAGTTGGGTCTATTTCAAATCTCACCGATTGATGGTCAGGTGCAGCAGATGCAGCCATCATTGGGAGCGCAATCTTCTTCGCAAACGTTTCGTTGTACTGTACAGTTGTGGTTGTATTCCACCGACAATTGTATGGTATTTGAGCCCTCATTTTCGGTGGGCATAAATTCAGTGATGTATAGCAAGCGTTGTCGTGGTGACACCAACTGGAAGTAATTTTTCTATTCGCAATATTAACGAAGCCTACAAAAGTATTTTGCAATACCTGGCTGCATATGTGTATCCATGAGATTTGGAGCAGCTTTGAAATACTTTTATTAGTAACGATTAAGACATTGTAATTCCTTCCTATTTCACATTTATCGGTTGGTGGGCAGCATTTATGATTTGATGCGAACACCTATCGTCCTGCTAAATGACTTGCAGCAACCGCAACAATGAGTCTCGTTCAAGGCCCATTAATATTGTCAGCCTGTAGATCTCTCGAAGCGGAGACCTGTGTTCCCTATATTAAAAATCACTGTGTTTTATTTGGACAAGTATTAAATTTTCTTTCCTTTCCAGTGCCGCAATATTTTTTGTAATGTGCATTCGCAGTTACTTTTCACTAGTTTACTTCATTGCGATGCTCAACTTCGCTCTTCTGTTCTAAACATTGATGCAATTTTAGCACTTACACACAGCTGCCTAAGGAATCCATCGAGTTCTCGCATGAATTGCAATCCTTAAATGTGGAACATTCGGTGGGCGAGCCCATTCTAGAATAGTTGCAGTGGACCCCGCAAACAAGTGAAAGAAGCAAAAGAAAGAACCAAGTCATATCCCTGAAAACAGAAGATCATCATAATTGTTGACAACTTCAGCACGTGCCCTACGAAAATCTTTCAACTAAAATTCGTCTGTGAAAGAACTTTTAAGCGTTCTTCAATTCTTCTGATCTACCCTATCGATATAACTGTGAATTTAAATCCAATTATTCTATGCAAAAGTGCAAAAAAATATCCTATGTGAAAGATATTCTTTTAGACAATAACGGTGAAAATCTCTCCAGCCATTCAATTCCGCATTCACGAACGGAACAACCATTTCCGAGCAACCCCTGTACAGCTAATGCCTGAATCAGGTATACCTTGCGTATTTATATGGCTTTTGCAGGCCCACAGCTCACTGATAGCGCCACGCTATTTGGTAGTCGCCGCACGCCACGAGCGATTCACTCGATCGGGCGACGCCATGTTGCTTACCGGAGACTGTGACGCCATCAGCCAGTACAGGATCGGTTGTGTGCGATGCCTGCATCAAGATTTCGTTCTCACTGTCAACCCAACCGCATGCTGAAAAGCTATGATGACTTGTGATTGGAATCTGTTGCAGTCTTGTACTCAAGCATGCAACTTCATTCATCGGTCCCATTGCTTTCTGTTACATACAACTAATCGAGTTTAATTGAGTTGCTTTTTATGAGTAGAAATAAAGCGACTTTATTGCCATCATTTAAATTAATTTCACGTTGTAAATCAGCGTTCCAACTAGTTCATAAATGAGCTGCAATCAATAGCTTTCCCAAAAGTGCGTTGAGTATATTTTCCACGCCGATTGTGTAATTAAGTGGAATTCAGTTAGGTTGCCAATGAGAGCACCTTTTAAAAATTTGAATTTTCACATTGTATAACTTATTTCACATAAATTTTTGCCTTTCAAATAAGTTGCATAACAAATAACCCATTTCGTACCCACCGATTTTTCATTACATCACATAATGAAATCATTTAATTTGTTATTAAGATGAAAAGATTTCTGTTGCAGAGAGATGTGCATTCCTTTAACAACTTCAACTAATTTCCCAATAATATTTTCGATCACAGACCATGCCTACCTTCTCCTCTTATAACATTTTTTGGAAAAGTTTTTCAGGCCACTTAGTTGGTGTAAGTTTTTTTAGAGTTAAATTTAGGTGTCACGCCGCTTCCACTGCAAACATCATTGATGGAGATTCAATCGGGAAGAATTGGCCCCAACAGAATAATCCAAATTATGGCAATAATCCAAATAATCCAGATGTATCAGTAGTCTTAATTACTAATCTTCTGTAAGATCATAATTCCTATCAATTCAGCTATCTAGCAATTTCGTAGTGAGCCATTACAGTGAATGAGGTAGCGTACCATGGTAGCGCCGTTCGCTTGCGTCGAACGCTTAGCAGAGAAGTTCACGTTTTGGTGTTTCCGCTCCACTTAACTTTTCCAGGGTAATGTTACATTGTACGACAATCTATTTTAAACAATATCACTTTCGGTGTCTCATTTAATAACTTCCTTCCTATGAATCAAAGGGCTCTTTAAAATTAGGCACCTGAATGGACACACCTTTGCAAAGCATTCGGTTTCATTCTCAATAGTTGTTGTGTATCAGAGCAGATGGAGATAGCAATGAGCATTTTCGAGAGCATTCTCGCCGATAACGCTTTCATTTTGGATGCATTCAACAGTACTCTCAAGAGAAATTTCTCAGAGAATATTCGAGGAACGGAAGCAGTATGAGAGTATGCAACATTTTTTCCATGAACAATTCGTAAGAAATTAGTGAAATCCACCTAATCACTCAATTCTATTTAACTTTTCCATTGCTCGTGAGGTCAAGATTTTGTCTCGGGTCCATTTACCAATGGTCATAAGCGCAAAAAGGTCGCTGCATCAATAATATCTATTTTAAGTGTCATATTAAAAGGAACGTCCGGTGCCTTGACCAGGTTGCTAAACAGAAACAGGATTAGTATCAAATTAAACAGTGAGTATTTTCATTCAAATATTCATTCGATACAAAGTTTTGTTCAGAAGAAACATAGTTTTCATTTGGGAAAATTTGGTCCACAAAGAATTGCTCAAAGTTGTTCAGAAGTGATCTCCAGAAGTGAATGAATTGAAACGAAATTTGCCTTTTAGGACATCTGGGCTCATTAGTTATACCCAGCAAATCGGCTTGTAGTAAAATTTTTAAATCCTGACCCAAAAATATTGAACAGACACATACCCAAGCACAAGACGCTTAACGTTCCAAGCAGCGGAAGCAAGCTCCGAAATACTCTTCTCAGCAGTAGCACTTTCTCGTATATTATTTGTTGACAGATGTTTGAACACTCATCCATGTATATTGCTTTCACCTGTAAGGTTTGCAGGCTGAGTGATTTGCAGTAAGAGAGATGCTTGACGTACTTCGAGAAGGTCGCATAAAAATGCGTAAGCGTTAGGGTATTTAGTTGTTTACTTGCAAAATAATGACAATAGGCAATGCTAGGAAATTATATTCACCAGGTGCTACTAGGAAAACGTGACAGTACTCGACGTGCATATTAATCATCACGATGGTCAAAAACATACCAACAGCGCAAACAACTAGGAACGTTTCGTTAACCATTGAGATTATCAGTAACAAAATTCATACAGCAATTTGATATGCAAAAATCTTCACCCATCACATATGGGCACGTAGGTAAAAAAAAATGGAACAAAAACATGACAAATGTCAGACGAATGTTATTGCTTTGTACTAACTAACTACTGCTTACAAATAGTTTGTTTTCAATGCATTTAGGGCTGCGTTAGCAAACGATCTTGCTTAGAGCCATGATCTGGTGATTTGTAGATGTTTGCGTTCATGTTTGTATTTTGGTCTACTTCTGTGTTGGTGTTCATTTTCATGACTTCTTCAATAACGTTCAGTGTTGTATTAGTTCAAAAAGTGGCTGACAACCAAATATTCCAACGACAAAAAAACGCCAGAGCAGCAACGCTTTTTGCACGAAAGTCGTTGGCTGCGATCAACTAAGCTCTGCTCAGTCAGTGTTGTTGATTTCGGTTAACATCGCTTCATCGGCCATACCATGCTTCCTCTCGCAGTGTTATCGTCCCACATATCAAATATGCGCGCTTGTGTGATCTTTAAAATTGAGCCCTATTACAAAGAACACAACTGGCGGACGCTTTGCCAAACATCACTTGTTTTTAGTCTGCATAATTGACCACATACGGTTTTCCTGCCAAATGGCCAAAGCTAAAAATGTAACTGTCATAGACTAGCACATTCGTAGCGAACGATGAAGCTGATTAATCCCAGTTTTTTGGATGCATTGTTTTCGCTTGTCCTTCAGCAGGTCTTACACCCAATTTCGTTAATCAGGTCCGTGTATTTAAATAGTTGACGCTCAGCTGCACGACCGCAAAAATTTCAATTTCATGAGCCAGCCTTAGTGGCGTGATTATCATTTGATCGCAGTAACACCGATGCAGCGTCACATTATCAGGTCACTGGATCATATCATTGCGAAAAATGCGGTTGCTGGGAACCTACTTCTACAGCTAGAACTCTGCGCTTGCGGGGTTTCTGCTTGCATAATGCAACCTTTACTCCCCTTGCTCGCTACCCAAAAGATAGTCTCTCGAAAAGGTGTTATCCATTTTCTTCCGCTCTTTCCCTTTCCCTCCTCCCTTCACTGAAAAAAAGAAACTGTTTTCTGCTTTCGTTGTGTCTCACACTCAAGCCGTAACATTCCACGCAGTTACTTGCATCGTGTTGTTGTTCGCTGCGCCCACGGACCTGCAAAGACATACCACAATAGCCAAGCAATAAACCGAATATTAAAGTAGATTCAGAAAGTACCCATTGTGATGGTGAAGATTCATCTAAGAATAGCAGCTGGAATCGAGTGATTGGCGTGAATGCTGACAATCAACTCATGATCGAGACAGCAAATAAATATGCAGAATTGGTTGTCGTGGAAACGTTTCGCAAACTCGACGAATCTACTCCATCCTCACACTTTTTGATGTGTAGCCTTCCAAGAAAATCCTCTTTTGGTTTCCCATTTCATAAAAAGTTGCCCTTTCCGTATCACTTTTTTGCAAAATTGAAATGGAGCAGCTTCATAGCTAAATTCGTCGATGCGATATCGAGGATGCGCCCACTTTCAAGTACGAGTGACTTTTTCCGCCAGCGCTTAGCGCCTTCTAGTTTGTCTTCCAGACTATCTATGTGTGTGGTCTTTTCCTCAGCCCAGTGATGATGTGAGTACATGCGATCTTTTCGCACTCCGCAATTCTTATTGATCAAGTTGACTTCTTCACGTTGAATAAAGCTCATTTATTTCACACCTCTCCTCACTTACCTGCATTGAAGGTGCTAACAGAGGTATCAGAGTGTCTCCATTTCAAACACTCGCAGCTTTTAAAACACCTAACAAACACTATTCACGTGGTGGTTTTCCATTTTGTAGTGAAAATATGCATGTGTAAATGAAGAATTATGTTCAAGAGGGTTCGCCATATACACCGCTGCAATTCGTAACATTTGATTACAGCTCCGGGATTCTTTATGTTGAATGAAAAGCAAAGGTATTCCTTTAGAAGCTCTTTACACAATTGCACTTTCTGATAAAATGCTCCTACCATTGTATAGCATGCAGTATATATAAAAACCATTCAAGTAATTGGCTGTTAAAAAGTTATGCAAATTTTCGGTTCCTGACATCGATTATGTTTAGTGTGTTCGGCGATGTTACGCTTGCTCAAAAAAAAAAAATCGATAGACTCAAAAAATGCAGAAAAAAAAAGCATCATTTTGACAGCATGGAAATTTTCCAGTCTCCTCTTGCTCCATTATGCTGAATGCAAAGATTTTTTTCCATGTAACGAAGCGTCCATTATCTCTCTGTTCGCATCGGTTTACAGGGATAGAATCCATCAAGATGTTTGAGGTGCTCATACGGACAATTGAATTCTTCTCTGTGAGCACATCAAACCTATATAATATGATCTGGAAATGTGCTATGACAAATAAAGGAGGGGTAATAGTTCATATAGACCTTTGATTCAAAAACAGGATTCTCATCAACTTGACTGAAAAAGGTTTAGTAAAAAAGCTTCTTTATAGACGTGATGAGTAGTGCAGATAGAAATCGTATGACCGTGAGATGAAATTGACGTAGTTTTCCAACTTTTTGGACCAATGGTAGGTGAATGGCGTGTTGAAGGCATTTTGAGTCAATGGATAAAGTATGCAGTATAATATGTAGCACTATTGCAGCACGTTGGCAACCATGCTAAACTCTTCATGAATGAAGAAAATTGTTCGAGGGTCGTCCAAATGGTCACTGTAAAGTGGGCAGTAATTCTATGAAAAGTCGAATAGAATTGAAGCGGAGAAAACTTTTGGTTTTGATCATATTACGTAGCTATGCACGAGAACCTTGGGCAAAAGGAGAATTTCAAGGGCACCTCTTGGTCCATCATTTTACAAACTTCAAGCGAACATTTGTGAACATTGCAAGGTATGAATCTCTCAACTGAACTTGCATGCTTTTGCAGGCATAGACTTTTATGACATTCTATTGGAAAACGAGTTGCCGAGTGCTAATATTAGTGTGTAATTCAAAGAAAATTTTGTGATATTTGCAACATCCCCTTGCATTCACAGAATTATTCTGCTATACATAGCTTTAAAAAATGGCCCGAAACTCTGCGTAAATAGCCTATAAATGATGCACCCTTTTATAGCATTCATGGAACGATAACTCATCGGATGAGAACTTTAATTGATATGCATTCGGTGAATTACATTTCAGCACATCGTTGCAAAAGGCTGTATCAGAAATACCTCACCATGCACAAATTTTTATGCTTAAATGGAATTTGCAATCATTGAATTGAGAGATTTTATGTATGCTTCTACGTGTCAAACGATGTCGTTTAATCTCCTCATATATGCTATTATTAGGCAGATGTATTTAATTCAGATGATGCAAAGGACATATCAGATGAATTTCATTGCTTGCGCATTTTTACGCTCTCTAGGGAGCCACCATTTGAACGCGAATCACAGCTTGCTTAGTAATTCTGAAAATATGCAACAAGCAGTCACTATGAAACCTCGAGTAGGGCTTAGGGCTCTAAATTTTTGAAGTTTGGAGAGAGAGTAATGTGATGTAGAGATTTTATTTTGCTGGAGGCTATTACTCGCAATGCTTTAACAGGCGGAAGCAGTAGTAAATAACATAGATAAATAGCATTATGTATATATGCAACCAAAATGCGGATACACATGAAAATACTACTGCAATACTATAAATTTATAAAAAAGAGTTTCAAACTGTTGAGGTGGGTATATATTCTATTGAGTGTTGTCTAACTGGGTGAAAAAGATTCGAGGTTATGCGACAGTTCATGCCTTCACCGATCATCAACCAAGTCTCCTAGGTTTACTTCCACTGAATCTGTCTGAGGTATGAACCTGCTGTTAATTAGAAATTCAGATAAAATGTTTCGATGATTTTCAGACGATTTTCAGATGAATTCAGTTGACCTTTCTCTGTACACTTGCAAAATGCACATTATGAGAAAGGTGAAGTCAGAATTATGGCACTTACGAAAGCATAGGATAAGACAGGCGCAAAGCTCATATTTTAAAGTTTCCTCCGGTTTCCGTTTGCGTGGCCAAGCAGTCTTTAGCAATGCGATCCATCTCGCAGTTGCAGCTTCAGAGTAAGAGGAATGGCGATAAACTCGTAATTTTCGCTTTTGATGCAATTACAGAGGCAAACAGTTTGAGCAATAAAGTATGTTTCGTTATGAAATTGAACACATCGTAAGATCGTCATGAGATTTTTCTGGCAAAACTGCATAAAGAAGTACATTTCAAGTTGTGTCGCTCACATCAAAAAATATCGTTTAAAAGCTAATTCAACAATCGAACATCAAAGCTACTGAATATTACATTTTAGATTGAAATTTTTGGAGTGAAATCCGATTATGGCATAAATGCCGAATAGTATTTAACATGCACATCATCTAACGATAACCGCTCAAATTACCAAATAACCTCTTGCATTACTGAAGTTAGTGTAATAACGCTAATGGAGGATTTATTGTGACTGCTAACAGTTTGCCTCACTGCAATACTATAAGCATTACCCTATGTCACATCCAAATGTTCGACTGTTGGTGTTTCTTTGGCACTATATTTAGAATTGTGAATACTGCGAACCCATAAGGGTTTGTCATAAAATAACGCTGCTGTGCACAGCGAACAGATAATTTTGATGATCTTTTTTTGCATTATCTGACCAATTAACTGTTAGGACTCTATGAAAAAGGGTTGCTTCTTATTAAAAGCTTCTTAATAGGCCAGAATATGAAATAGTGCTAAATGGCTTTTGAAGTTATTGTCGATAGGATGGCGTGCGAAATAGCTAAGCGGGAATGTTCGATTTGTTGCTAGCCGAATTGAGGAGAATTGGTATACAGGGAAACAGTTCCAGTGGCCATTAGCTTCCAAAGTATGGGAAAAAACGAACGTCTTGAGATTGTAACGCTGAAACGGTCGTTGAGAATGGATGAACAACTCGTGCATGGGCCGCCAACAGTTGCTATATCTACGGAAGCCGCTATATAGCCCGAGGCGAGTTTTGAAAATCACAGCGCATGTTTGCAACCAGCTCTTGCGTGATGAACACCAAACGAAGACGGCTTTTGTGAGAGGGGTGCAAAAAGAAGGGCGCATCTGATTTTAGCCGTCTTTAATCGGCCGGCTCAGAATGTCGCCGAGTGTGCTTCGGAGTCGTGCGACAATGAGCGCCGCAGATTTGCTTTTTTTGTGTTGTTACGTTTGCGTGTCTTTTCTTCTAGTTTCACATAGCTGTTGCTACCCTCGGTCGCTATATAAGTAGATTTTTTGCCACTACCGCTGATACAAGCCGTGGCCGACGTACACTTTGAACTTTCGCATGAATCGATGCCACAAATGTTATGGGAACTTTCTTTGAAAAGAAGAAGCGGACCCTCCAGACGGCAGAGGAGAGACAAAAATAGGGAGGATGAGAGAGAGGATGGGAAGGAAGCGGAGTTGAGGTGAATGGAGCTGTCCTCAACGATAGTTGATGACTGTCTTATCCTCATCACTAGGCACGATATACTTATTTCTTTTGCAAAAAACTAATTCGCGTTCGTATGCGAAGATAACTGCGCACAAGTGTTTGTTCATTTGATAGTTCGAGACATAAGTAAGGTGCTGATGCAATGATAGCATAAAGAGTCATTGCGCGTTTATTTTTCCATCTTTTGTTTTGTTGTTTGCAACTATACAATGAACACAGAAGTGTGCTTCTTGGTCATATTATATGTCTTTATCCAGTAGCACACCAACAAATTCTTCAACGTTTATCACTTGCAAGAATCGTTCTTGACTTTATGTTGCCTCATTTTATTCCATCCTATTGGCTGCTTGATGTTTTAAACAGTCAACGCTCAAACTCAGCATTACTTCCTCTCCGTTACCTATTTGTTAGCATAAGAAGGACCATTACTTTTTTCTTATGCCAAACGGCCCATTAATCACCGAAATAAAAATCTGTTTGAAGAGCAGAACTGTACTGCGGAAGAAATTTAGTTTTCCGTAGCTCTTCAAAAGACCCGCATTCACACCGCGATCTGTTTGAGCGGAGTCCTGAAAGTTCTTCCCTTAGTCAAAGATTCCGTCGAAAATGTTGATTGATACACTATAATAGATGTTGTTCATGAATGGATTACCACTGACCCATAAGCAATTTTGAAAAAAATATACTCATAACTCCATATACGCATGTCTTATTAGATTATACAAGGCACAATGGATAGAAAAATGATCTGCCGGTTGATCGGTTACTCACAAAGGATGCGTAAATTCAAACAGCATATTTCATCTTCTCAAAACTGACGTTGGTCTCCTGAAAGGTTGGCCTTGAGGTGTAGTTTTTTGACTCTCTGTTCGCTTCCAGTTATAACAAAATGCATTCAATGTGCACTTTATTTGAAACCCGCTCAAGAAGTTCTATTTTGCAGCAAATGGCCGTTGCACTTAATACTGCCATTTCGGAGCCGTTTCCGATTAACTCACCTATCAAGTGTGACGTACATGTCGAATACTCGCCACTGCTTCTTTTAAATGTGAGTTTTACTTGGACAATCACTAATACTGATTATTGGCAATGTAGTGTGCTCATTAAAGCGGTCAGATAAGCTCGCGTTCAGTGTTAATAGGTTTTACTTTCTTGCGAAACAAACTTCTAGGTATTTTCCATTGAGTTTCTCAAAGTCTGTTTTTCGAAAAAAACTACCATGGAAATCCCTCTTTGAACCGTTTGCTGAAAAAAAAAATGCTGCCCGCATCTTAGCCCCGCCTTTATGATGTTTTTTTTGCGTAGGAATTGTTTACTCTTCAATCCCTCCACAACTAAAACAGCCAAATTTTAAACCCCGATTGCACTTTAAAAAAAGCGCACAACAATGCGCACTTAAATTCGTTCCATCTATCAAGTGTGCTACACTGTGACGTTCACTGTGTTTGCTTCCTCTGTTCAATTGTTCACTTCAAGTCTCATCGTTTGTATCTTTGTTATATGCGAGCGCTTGCTTGCATTTTATCAGTATGAAGAGACCTTTTGTTTGTGGTTATAAGTGTTCACTGAAAGCTGATAAAAATCGATGAAATTGTGGTTGAAAAAAAAAACGATGCTGCTGTATTTCTCTGAAGGCACATCTCGGTGGTTAGTTAGTAAGAAATAGGGGAGAATTTGCTTTGTGCAATAATTTATAAGGAGGTTGAAGCAAAAAGTATTTTTCTAAAGTAATAAACAAAATGGTAGTTCAAGTGGGCACGGATTCCAAAAGAATCCAAGAGACCTCAATTTTGATCGAGTGAGGGAGAATGGACCCTACAGAGTAACAAATATCGTCCATTTTAGTAGGAACCGGTTATTAGATGAGATAAAATTTTCGTTACGAGTAGCCTTGCCAACTGTTCCCAATTCTGGCTTGATTCCATTTATCACTGAGTCACACCATATGCAATGAATGCATTTATTTACCTGGACAAATGCTCCAAGCTTTATATTTCTTGCAATGCTCAAGAATACGCTAATTTTTAAGAGGCCCCGTTTAGAGTGAGTGACACATAGTTTTTATGCCTTTGCTTTTCTCGCCGTCCACTCTGTTTAGACAAGTACATAACCGCTACTTGTGCATGCATATAATAAAGTACTAACCAAGTTTGCGGCGCTCATATTGCATCCTACTGTATGAGATTTGGGCTCTCTTATGCGGCCATTTGGAAGAGATCTTAGATACACTTGATTGTGTGAAAGGGATTGCATCCGTATATATTTTAAAAGGCTTCCGTTTTTACTCGTATTCGAAGTGAGTTTCTATTTCTCATAACTCTTTAGCAGGATCGAATAGGGCTTCTGTTCAAGGCTGTGGCCACCATTTTCGTCTTAGAGGGATACTGCACCAGTAGACATAGAGCTAGAAAACTTCTTATATGTCCAAATTTATGGTTATGAAGGCCGACATTTTAATTGATACCAAAAGTTTCTCCAAATATTTGAGAAAACACAAAGTGTTCATTTCATCACATAACATTAAAAACAGCTGCTTTGTAGCACTGTATTAGATGACTTCATCGGGTAAAATTTGGATTTTTGTGACTGGTCTCCTTTGAGTAACCTTAGTCAGAGTATTAGGTACTGGACAGTTAAAGCACTGTTAACAAATTTTAACCGTTTGCTGACAGCATAACCATATATTGTCGTGATGCATTTCCGATAACGGAGCATAATGCCTCATTTGGGTTTCGGTTGTATGAGTGTATGGTTGTTTTGTGCGAAGAAATTGGCATCTTCATTAACTAGCAGGAAGCCATAAGCAAAAACACAAGGAGCGCTATAATTCTTTGATTGTTATGAAAGAAATAGAACGCATACGATTGGTCTGCTTAACGCTGTTGCAAAGAGGTTGTCGAAGTGGTAGTCGACCACGCGTAGGCAGCGATGTGCAAAACCAGAATTTAGCCAAAACGTGCATTTATCCACCTGATGCATCCTCCATCGTTTGCCATTGTTAACGCTGAAAAACAAAATGCAAAACAGCACTCCATCTCCGTCTGTTCTGGACTTGATGCTTGTTCTAGAACGACATCGAAATTAGGTAACAACTATCAAATTGCATAGGCAACCCTGAACTCTAGTTCCGAATCCTTTTGCTTTTATAGGCAGTTGACTTTATGCAAAAAATACCTAGAGGGAGGATACAGCCAAAGGAATTTTGCTGCTACGTTTCAGAACATTTTGGAGCTAATTGTTTTTGCCATCTTAGGTGTTTCTCCGTAAAGTATCGTATCACCTTGTCTCGAATCTCCACTAAACCAACGTTCCTCAAAATTTTCAGAAGATAAAGACGAAAGACCTCATTGAAAGTTGTAACCCTAATAAACTCTTTTTCTTCGAAAACTCCTCGATTAAGCGAGAGAGGTCAATTCAGGTGAAACAAAGATAGAAATGTTCCGTCGATGTCATCACTAATATTGCACTTTGCTATCTGCTCGCACTGCTAGCATTGTGATGTACATTGCTTTGCTTCCATATTGTAAAGTCATGTTGTAGAAACCATCAGGTTGCACTGTATTAGTGGGTCGAAACTTCTGTCATATTACATCTCTACTCTTCATATGAAAAAAAGACTTGTAGGTAATAAAACCTCCTCCAAGTTGTGAGGAAGCGTAATGTATGTTACTTGAGGTCATACCAATAACTTAAAAGCTTTTCTTGCCTTGAAACTTTTTGTGCTCTTGCACAGAATTAATTCGTGGGTTCACCAGCTGTCGTTCGTATAAAGACTAGCCTACTTGTGCACGTTTGGATGTAAGTTTCGGTGGACCGCTCTTGAGAATTGTGTTCGTAAGCATGCTGTTTGCATGACCCAATTCGTATTACCACTCGTGCATAAATAATACAGAAGTGCTATGAAACAGCTATTTGCAAGTATGCTGCCCTAATCGGCCTATTCTTTGCATTTGCCGCATGAACGCCGTTTGGATGACATAATAAACCAACAATTTTAAGCACTCCGCTGCCTTTTTTGCCCAAACCACAATGGAAAACACCTCTCAATATTGTTTTTTAGTTTTATTTTACAGTCAAACATTTCTTTCAATGTTTTTTCTTGTCTCGGCGTCATATTGGCATGTATTGCATCAAGTAACACGGATTCTCCTTTGATATTTGATGAACGGAAAACGATATGGAATCTGCCGAGTAATGCGCTGTAAGAAAATTTCTTGTTACAAAATTGAAGTGCGTATACATCCAATATGAGACACTAGTACATGGAGAGGGTGGTGTGTAGGATGGAGGTCGAAAACCTCATTTACAATTTAGGGTGTATGAACAGGAGAAAAAAAGAAACTATCAAGCAATCGTTCAAATAATTTTCTTATTTTAAATTATCGCACGAAAAGCAATCAAATGACTTCACGTGATAACGCCACTCAATTGACATTCCTACAATATGCGGACAGTTGCATCTCTAGATCCATTTAACAGAACTAAGAATAGTAAAACTGACGATCTGTTGGCTCATCTCGTTGATTATGACATCAGAAAGCTGTCTATAAAATGTGGTAGATAGTATGAACACCTCTGCGAAATATCATATTCGAAAAATTCTCATCTGACAATTAACTTTTTGCAACAATGGCCATCATCCTATGGGCTTCACTATAAATTAAATTGCGAACGAATTCCAAGTATCGGCTTTGTCGTCATTTTTTAGTCTATTCAAATTGCTAATATTCTGTGCATGTATTCGTACAAGTTTGCTTAAACAGCATCTCTCATTTTTGGAGTATCACATAATGATACAAATGATTGCATCTTACGCCCACAAAGTGAACTGAATAAGGAGATATCTAGCGAAGATTCTTAGTTACTGAACGAGGATATCATTTAATGATATATCACTTATGGGTTAGGCACACTACAACTTTTCACGCCCTAAGCAGTGGGCAAACGAGCAACAAATCTGCCCTCGTTAATATCTAAATACGAAGCCACCTCTAAGCTCAACACTGTTGATTGCGACAACGAGTTCGAATATGCGATTGTGTAATGGTGCATGTCCAATTCGCATTCACCGACGGCCATTCCACAATCACAGTCACAATCGCTGAGAAATGCAATGAAACAATTCTGCGGGTGTGTTTGCAAAAATGCACAATCGCTGCGTAGTGTTGTCGAAGCATCGCATAAACCGGTCACGTGGAACGGGGAACACCGCCACGTAATGTTGCTGCTTTCATCCGCGTCAAAGAAGCCGCACGGCTTCGAAGATTGCATTATAAACGAGCAGAACCCGTTGTAGGGCTAGTTACAGTTGCAGCAACACTTGAATATTCGTCGAGCGCACTTCCACTCTGATCGCAATGCCGAAGCAGCTAATGTTTCATTTTGCACTAATCAGTCGACGGCACTTCATCAGACAGTGCTACCGCAGTCAAGTGCTAGCCATCTAAATGTTGCTTAAACAATACAGACCATTTGAGTACATGAGCGAAATTTAGATCACCTCAACATCACAATCTAATAGAAGTTTCAAAAAAAACACAAAACGTTTTTCTGCCTCGTCAAAAGAACAATGCAACTCGAGAAATCGCTTAATTATATTGAATGATGAGGCAGTTTCATTCCGCTGTTACATTCAAGTATATATTTAGAAATTTGTTTTGTTGATGAAATATTTTGAAGAAGTAACCTTCATTGTTCGACCTCTTCGCCATTTATTTTCGATGGTCGAGCAATATAGAGAGCCTAGCGTTTCATTTTTTAGACGGTCAAATCAAGGATTTTGAAGTGCCCAATGTGCTCCTAGAAATCAGGAACTCTTGCGATAAAAGAAGCCATAACCAATTCTTTAGACTTATAAGGTACGCACAAATGACTAACCCACGCAGTGGTCAACTAGCGGTGAGAGTTTTGCGATGTCTCGCTACGGCAGGACGAGTAAGTTGCAGGGCTCCTAGGTTGCAAACATGGCGTGCAGATTTGAAATTCCTAGCTGATATTCGAAAAAATAGTTCACTACTGGTATCTGAGAAAAATTAGGATATTCAAGGGTTCCTAAATATTTGACTGCTAAGCCAAGCAATAAAAGTAGCATTTCAAGGGATATTGCAATATATTGATCCTACCACGTTTTTAAATTATCCGCCGTCTATTGAAGAGCTTCGAAGTTTTAACGTTGCAGAAAAGAAGAGCTCTGAGCTGTAAAGCTTCAACAAAAATTGCGACAACAGATGTCAATGGCTCGCTTATGGCATATTGCTACCTTAGCTGCTGTCCATTTTAAAAGCGCTCTTCTCTTTCAGGGTCTAGACGGGTATATGACTGGACCTACACTGCCCGCCTATCCGACAACTCCAACACAAACGTCGTTCCTACCGTATACGCCGTTACCAGTGTTTCATGCTTCACAACTCTCGCAGAATATTTCTTATCACAAATGCGCATCCTATCAAGTAGACAATTTGACAAACAGCCCTCAGTTTGATTCTACATCGCAGACCTCTTCATGTTAGTTCCCAAACCATCAAACGGCAGTCACAGGTGTAGTAATGGTTCGTTAGTATGCTAACTTCGGGAGCAGCAACAGACAGATGTATTGAAACACAATTCAACACACTGACCAACTTTTAAATTCATTGGTTGAGCCGCTAACCTGCACAGCGCATAATTGCTGCTCCACATCACCGTAGCTAGAAATCTCGGTTTCCAACTTTGAGCTGATTGATTTATTTAATTCTTTTTCTTCTGTTGCATCAACATGCGACCCTCCCAGTAGTACCCACTTCATGTGGATATGTACCTAAAGATGAAAGGTGTTACTGGCAACACCTCTAATCACCCTTTGATTCTTGGAGCTTGAAGGTTCATTTAATACCTAATCGAAGTAACAATTTTTTAGTGAATCATTTTAGTGTGGTAGTAATAGTAATAATAGTAATCTTTATTTATACAACAGAGTCGTTATGTTTATGAGAAATGTTAATAACGGCAACAGAAAGAAAGCAACAGCGAAAATACGTGATTATCACATGCAACAAGAAGCCTCACAATTGTTTACTCGGCTGACAAATTTAGAATGAGTGTTCGTGCAGATCTGGATGACAGCTCAGTCTTTAGTAGAGACGCAATTGTTCTTCGCTTTTGAAATCTTCGTAGAGCATTCATGACTACTGCCACAAGGTAGTAACCAAAGATGAATGAGACTAGCTAAAGTAGCCAAGGTCAAGTCGCATGGCTGCCACATCAATGTAACAAAAGGTATGTGGCTTTCAAATGTCTGATGATTTAGAAGGTTTGAGAACCTTTTGGTAGGCCTCGAAGCCACCAAACGACACGGCAGATTCATCGGTCAAGGATGAAATCTCATTCCTTTCAGCAACACTGGACTTGGATAAGGTCGCGACGTAGATGAATGGAGGGGAATAGAGGGAGTTATTTTTGAAATCCCCGCCTGGAATTGTTTATGGGCAGGAAGCCCATAAATTTTTTTCTGACGGATATGATAGATGTCGAGAATGAAGCATGCGAACGGACGGATAGAAAGGCAACCGCAGAATTTGCAGCATGAATTTTTTATTAGGTAAGGAAGCACAACACTCAAAATAAAGCACCAGGCTTTATATGTTTGCGCCCGTATTCAAACGGCATAGAACATTTCTGTGCGCTTTTACAAATTTACATATGCACATCATGTGATGGAAACTCCATGTCTGTGAGCGTTTTCTTCATCTCTCAGCAGTTTCAATTCGATTACCGCTAAATTTAAAACCACGAAATTTGCATTAGTTTCCTGTGTTTCTTGTATTTCCTTTCCAGCTGATTCACTACATCTTAAAAGCGTCGAGGGAATTTATAATAAATATGTCTTAAAACTGCATGAATTTTGGAAGATTTTTACGGATCACGACAATCTATTGATAAAATAAAGAGAAAATAGCACCAGAGAGGCTGCCAGTATATATAATTTCGCTATCATCCTTATCGAAGTAGTCTGTTTTCCAGGTCGAGTGATAAAACAGGTGCAGTAATGAATTTAGATTGCATTATGAACGACTGTCATCTGCGCTATTCTTTTGAACAAAAAAACTCCATTTCGTCGGTTCAATAGGTGCAAAATGCAACTGACTGACTACAAAGTGCATGGAGACTTTTAGACGCATTTATATACTGGCAAATCATTTCAAAATTGATAGATTAGTTTCTGTGTAGGTAAAAAGGCCCCGCTATGGTTCGCGTAGTACTATCTAATTTCATAATTCTGGTTTCATTGGTTTCCAAGTTTAAATAATTTAGTGATTAAGGTAGATAGACATACTTAACGTATGCGTTGGTAGAGCTAGGATGCAATTTTTGCACAGCGTGGAGAGGTGGTAGCGTAGAGGCGTTGAAGCGTAGAGTCGTATAAGCGTGGATGGGACCAGCTATAATTTCTCCCTCTGTCCTCAGCTGAAGCAGTTGGCGTGGCATTTATAGTGGCTTTTGATGCATCTTTCCCAGCCGCATCCGTTGGTCATCTTGGTGGGGATGTTTTTGGTGAACAATTTGGAGCGTGTTGTAGGAGAGTTCGAAGCCTTAGTTATGTTGGTCATATTGTTTCGACTTTGCAGCTGTCGTGAATTTGGTAAAGGAGGAAAAAGTTTTAAAATGGCTCAGAGCTGCTACAGAGGTACATCGTCTCATGCAACGGTTTCAGCAAAAAACAAACTTGGTCGTGCCTACAGTCCAGGACGACCACTAGCAATGGCCGATCGGCAAAGGATTCTTCAGCTTTACGAAAAAGGTCACAAAATCAGTCATATCGCACGCATTATTGGCGTCACTCACAGTTGCGTCTCTAAAATCATGACCAGGTTTGTAGTAAATATCTTCAACTAAGTACAGAAAATTTAAAAATGAAAGATGCTAAAATTTCTGTGATATAGAAAAGCGGAATACTGCTGTTGGGGTGTAGAAGCTGGCGAACAAAAGGTCGTGACGGTAGTTTTACCGGAATAGCAGCAACGTATTCCCCACATAGAATTCAACGTTAGACGCCATTACATAGGCGAAATTGCTTATGGATTGCACGAACTCTTAAGCAGTCTCGATTCTGATGAAGTTTTTTTTCCTTTTATTTGAAGTGCTATTATTTTGTTGTGGGATGTGCGGTAGGAAGTGGAAATAGTGCTGCTTGAAAAGTCGACTGAGGATGCGAAAATGCCCAAAATAATTCGCTGAAACGTGCAGACGGGTTTTTGCGATTTTCGGTTATTTCGGGTCATCGCCAGCTCCTCTCCTTTTCCAAAAACAAGAGTTTTAATATGGCACTAAAATAGGCATCGCTTATTTTTGCAGGTGCATGTGTCGAAACGAACTAATCCAAATATTCAGCAAAGCTATTGACCTCTACGGTTGCTTGCCAGCTATGCAACGGCACACCTCAGATTTTCGCAGCGATTTCCAAAACAGGAAATATGTGTGCTGAACTGGAGTCCCTTCGATTGCAGGTATAGGCGAACCGGTTCGATGTATCCACGATCTACATGCAGCACAAGGTTGCGAAGTTTTGAGGCGAGCAGCGAAACTTCAGAGAGCGAGAAGATGACTCCAGAATCAGAAGTGAAGAAGAAACTTAGTGGAAACGAAAACGTCAATGTATCACCCACCGTTCTTATTCATCGGCCTTTTGCCATCAAATCGTACTCAATCCAAAGGTACTTTAGCAAGTTATTCCTTGGCTTGATCACCCAGCATTCTCTTTGCATTCAGTTTTTGCAAGCTGCACTAATTGTAGCTCAATTCCCGAGAATTCGCTATTTATAAGCGGTCAAGCTAAAGTGCACAATAAGCGGAATTTATACTGGAGAGGTGGAATTGATGTGAAGCTCAAGCACTCGAAACCATCGGAAATTTGGTGATTCCCCGGCACATTTCTGGCGCTCAAAAAATAGTGCTGCTAAGTGAGAGTGGACGGCCATAAATGTAACTGCTCATCGTTCTGGTGGCATGTTTAAGAGTTGTAAATTTGCAAAGAACCGTAGCCTGGTTGAGACAATTGTGATATCAGCACGCCATAGGAGGAAACAGTAGAGGCACCTAGGGACATGTTAAATACAACGATTAATCGATATCTCAACAAGTGTTTTCTTCGTTTTCAATACTTTCGAACAGTCGACAATATCGTCGCCTTTTATGGTTCAATCATCCACTGCTGAATATTTTCCCTTCACAGCCAATTTGTCATTTTACTGACCAGCTACCAGAAAGTTCAGACCGAGATTTTCAGTGCTATTCAGAAGAAAGTGTTGGCAAAAAAGGTGCTTAAAATCCATATCAAAAGGACTATTTTTGAGATGGAAGAACCATGTTCGAGAGCGCATTATGAGCTTATAGCAATCACAACCTTTGAAGAGCAATGCATATGAGGGAGAAGGAGAAGGGTCCATGAAGAGGAGGTTATAAACAGCGAGGAATATAGCAAATGCATCGAGCCACGTAACCATTGTGTGTGCACTTTCAGCCTTCTTTTCGAGGCATAACAGGTTCGACCAAACGATATGGCCGTCTTTCATCAAAGCTGTGATAATCAAAATTTGCCTGTATATATTTGAACTTACATGTATTCAATGATGTTCGTTGTTGAACGATTCTCATGAATGATATTTTTGGTAAATTTCACAATTCTATTCAGTAGAATCCAATCGGCCTTCATTCTGTAAGAGCAATCATGAAATTTCGTTGCCGAAATAGAAATTAAGACACTGGCAGCCGATGAAAGTTACTACTAAATAAGCACAACTTCAAGCGTAACTGTAACCGCCGCATTCTTCGTAATACCATTCGAAAGGATAATTTGATTCATTTAAATGAACAGCAGCATTTCATGACGACTTTAAAGTAAAGTCGACAGCTTTATTAGCACTTTCAACGAATGATTTATGAGTGGATTTCAGAAAAATTTCACATTGAAAAAGAGCGCAACCACTCACATTTGAACGGGACTATCTTAATAGCACAATTTCGTGTGATTTACTTATCAAAACTAATGGAATAGAAAGCATCAAGAATACAGATGTGATACCTGTTTTTGCATCTATGGGCGTTGAAAAACTGCTACCAGTAGCTAATGTCAAAAAGATTTCATAAGGACAAAATGCTCACATAAGTAGGGCTTTTTTAAGCCCAGTGACCATCTCGAGCCAATGTCGTCACAGTAAGTAAATACTGATGATGTAAAATCGCGGTGGCTTAGACCTGATAAACGTCCGCAGGTGGTAATCAGTCCGGTCGATGTCTATCGCACAGAAGGCCCTGCAAGTAAGGGGAAGATGGTGGCTCGAAGACAGAATTCCTGAGTAGGAAGTGCCTGGTTCGTCTACAATGGATAGGAGCTTTCATTTAACAGTAACAGGAATCGTTCCATTTAGCCGATTGAAGCACCCTGCAACAATGGTTGATGGGCATGCTGAATGAGACTTGTTGGTGAGGTCATTGTCCCAAACTACGGACATTTTTGAACCAATGTTCAAGGATGACTTCTTGACCAAAGGCGTCGCAGGATCCCGGTAACGCTATTGCAACGGTGAAGAAAAGACTGGAATGGTATGGCGGATTTCCCTTCGTAGAGTAGTAGCAACAGGAGGAAACTCTGTGAAGCAGTGTGTTCGAAGAAGATAGGGTGAAGGCGCAGAGGTATTAGCAAAGAAACAACAATTAACTGCAAAAGATGATACCCAGATATAATGAACATAATTAGTAAACATTACGGAAAACGGAACGAGGTAGAGCTGAACGGGGTCAATGTCGATATTTTAAAAAGACACTCGCCCAGATGCAAAGTGTCAAGGCTTGATAGAATTAAAAATTAAAATGCTGAAGTCGCAAAAAGAATCAGATTGCAGCAGGACTGTGCTCTCTTTTTAACTGCATCATTTCAATGGGAAAACATTCCGAGGAATGGAAACTTGCAAATGTAACCGTCCCTTACAAAGATAAAGACGAGGTGAAAATGTGCTAAATTGTAGGCCTACATCGCAGCTGCTATGCGTATCGAAATTTTTTGAACTTTGTGGTTGCGTACAACTTCATATTGCATTGAAGCCGAAAGTCGATGTTTTCGGCATGCTCTCTGCAAGAACCGTCCGATAGATATTCACTTAATCGGAATCATAGAAGAAACAGATCGCGCAGAGGAAAGGCCATTCAACCTCGTACCAAGAAATCTTACAACAACGTCAAGTCTTAGATACTCCCTTCAGCTGATAGAAAACAATTTCGAATGAACGAGAACATATCTGACCTATTAAGAGATTACTTGACGATGGACAAAACGGGGACATGTATAACCTATACACTAGTTCTGATTAGCAGAAGCACCAGGAACCAATGAAGCCAATTCACTATGATCATTTGAACTACTGTGGTTTACGTTGTACCGTCCGAAATTTCGAAAACTGAATTACATTTATGATTAACACTTGCTGTAACGAGTCGAAATTTTCGTGAGCTATATTAAATCATACTTCATCATCAGAGAGAAATCCTGGAGTGGGCTATATTATATCCAACTACTTTGAAAAATTCATAGGTTGTGTTTTGCTTCACTGCGATAACGTACCGGCAAATTTACAACGTATTATGTCGACTGTCACCTTCCAGAAATTTGCATTTTGCCCGCAGCCGTTTTCACGTTTTACCATTTCTGTAATAAAAAAAGCTCCACACAATTATCCCCCCCTCTCCTCATCCCTTTTCTGCATCGCTGCAACCTACCTATTTGAGAACAATACAACATTGTCAAAATCACTCCCCCATCATTTCTAAGAGAAAGCCTGTGCGAAAGCAAGCAGTTTTTAGAAATCGCCAGCAGCTATATGGAGGTACGCACTCCACCGCGTCAGGCTCATACACGCTCTTTAGATGTCAGCCACATCTATTGCATCAAAAAGCTCCATCCATTCAGAATGCAATGAAACGCCAAAACCGCAAATTTTAAAATATGGCTAGTCTATCGCAGTTTCACGAGAAGAATAAAATGCAACAGCATAAAAATGTAAAGGTGATTTTCTGATAAAATCAAGCGTCTTCTAAACGTACATCTCTAGCGAAGACCTCCACGGGTTCTCGGTATCCCCTGCTCCATGGGTGGTTTTCAAAAGGCAAAAATCTCTCGCCAACGTGCATTAAGTACCCTCTACTACTTTGTATCTCGCATGTGCTTTTTCTTTCCTTGAGTCTCATGAATTTATTTACCATTCTTTGCTTATTTTTCTCTAGCTGCTTTCATGCGATTATCCGCAATTTATATAAAAATGTGTCTGCGCAACTGTATTTGTATGTCTATATTGATGTCAGTATCATGCTGATGTACACTTTCTTCTTCACGTGCAGTTTTCTTAAGTAATAAGACTAAAGACGAGTTAGCCTTGATTCAATTTTATTTATCTATCAACAGTGCAAACGACATCGGCATCACGCAAGTAAAGAAGCTCAAAAGAGGTCTTTTACTAGCTAGGTTCATATACAGTATAACAGATTTGAATTTGCACATTTCCCAATGGGTTCAAGGAAGAAGCCCGATTTTTTGAGAAAACGCTGCACAGAAGCAATTTCAAGTCATCGATGTGCAGATCATTGTCGAACATCACGTATTCAAAGACTGTAACCTCTATTGCTTCATTATTAACCTCTTGTGCACGAAGACAAAAATCTAAGGAACGTGGGTCTAAGCCACCCCGATTTTACATCATCAGTATTTACTTACTGTGACGACATTGGCTAATACTGAAGGTACATTTTGAGAGAAAAACTTGTCACAACAATAGTAAGTGGAGAATGGAGAATGTGAACAACCTACTTCGTTCAACACAACAACACGACTTCTGGATCATTCGAGGCTCTCGTTCAATTGAAATATCGCGGACGTGACAGTCAGTATTACTAGTCATTCAGTTAGTTTTTACAAGCTTTATGAGTGAGTGCATTACCAAAGTCGAATGAAATTGACAGTTCAACTAAATGAGTAAAAAATGCTCGACATTTCTTTTTGGCTGTCGCTTAGAAATTGTACGTCTATTTCTTCTAAAAATTTCTTTAAATGCATTACAAAGGATTATCTTGCCTCCATTTCGAATAAGTAGTTCGTCCCATGAAATCGCATATTTTCACCGATGGTACTGTGAACGATAGGGTGTTAGCTAGCTAGCTCCTATTTCGTGTCATGATACACCGAATAAGTGAACTAGGCCCATGAAGTTCTGTTTGAATTCCCATGAATATAAATCATTGTGGCTAACGCTTTTTGCCGCACATTTCACTGAATCCACCACAACTGCTATACGCCAAGTTTAAACTCATTAATGAATCTACACACCTGCGGTACCCTCAGCTTTTTTTTTTATCAAACACTGCAATCTAAATCGCTAATAAATTTGAGGTCTGTGTTGAAGCAAATGGAATGAGTTCATTGAGGCACAAAGCAGAAAGCAATCGAGTATTAACAGCTGAAGCCACGGAATCGTAGATAAAATCGTGTCGATCATTGGAATTACAACACCAGCATAAAAACCAACGCGACATTCTCGCCTGGCCGATCCAAAGTTGTTTGCAGCGCTGCTACCTTTGTCATGAACGTTTTAGCGATAGGCTGCTCACCACAAAACAAAAATTATGTTTGCAAATGCCGCCTCCAAAACCCCACCTCGTCCCTTCATCAGCTTAATTTCATTTGTGGATTTGAGCAAGATCTCAGTAAATAACGAGAGCTTGCTTTCAAGAAAATTACGAAGACATATCTGCAATCACTATTTCAAGCTTTCCTTAAGCTGGAAAATAACCACCAAACTTACTTCTTCTCAAGCGTATCCTTGATGCCCTTACCAATAAATATCGCTCCTTCCTATTCAACGTGCCAAAATACACTTCAATCGCCCGCTTCCAACATGGCTTATCCAGCCACCGCCGACTTGCGGGGTATGGCACCGAAGATGCAGTCCAAGATATCTACTTGTGACCTAGCATTGCAGTGATCACGTTTACTTGTATAGCCGACTCTCGTTTACGTTTCTTCACATAACGCCACTGATCAACTTTGTGCTCTTTTGCCGTCCCATGTGACATCTGAGGCCTATATAAGTCGGGCTTCTGCCCATTCGGATGTCTACTCGTGTTTGGAGTCCTTGGTGCTCCCCACGAACTATTTCTTTATCTCGATTTTGCTCTGGCATACCTCCATCGATAGATGGTTATCAACTCCTGCTCTCTGCCTACACTCGATCCCCTCATGCCGCCATCACCATTCACAGCAAAACTGAACAACGAAAACCTGCGCCAACCTAGCGGATTTTTTCTTCTGGCGGAAATAAACTCGATGTGGCTTGATAACAAATCTACAACCGCAGAACTTTGCGATGCCCAGAATCGTCTATTGGTCAACCCTCGTGGAACGTACTCCTCCCCACGAATTCGTCAAAGAAACAAAACATCGCCACTGGATACTACACCACCGGATAGTGCTGCCTCATAAAGACTTGATCTCGGGCCCCCGAAAGTTCACTGGTTCCACAGAACTGTGCAACGCCCTTGATTCCGGTGGTCCTTAAATTTCAAATTCTGCTAAGCAACATGAAATACCTCGCCCAGCTGGTAATTTACTGCATAACTCACATGATCGCGCTGTTGTGCACACAACTGCGCGGCTGTTGTTGACTGTTGCTGACAGATGGTTGCTCTCTCGAAACTTTTTTTCAATGCTCTAACCCTCTACCAGCCACTAGATAAACCGTTAGCCTCTTATATCTCGCCCCACAGACAGAAGCGCGTCTCCCCACGATCTGTTGCCCTTGCCCAAACAGTGCGAGCTAGCACAAGGGCAAACACATCCTACCGATTACCACCGCCTCGAAACTTAGCGGAAGTGGAGGATTAATGTGCTACAACATTCATACATCCAAACCTGAATAAGTCAGGCACAATCTTTCTTATAGCTTCCCAGACTTGCACTGCTGCGACCTTGGAAATTCAGTGATAATCACAACTGAGAAGTTCGAGGTCGCCTGAGAATGAATCGCCGAGGAAAAGCGCGCAAACACCCCAAACTTCTCTCACAAAAGTAGCAGACTTCATGCTGCAGCCATACCGCTGAAGTGCTGTCATAGCTGCAGCAAGACGTCAACAGCAACGAGCTGAGCAACCGGATACCGACGTCCACCAAGCAACTTGACAAAGGTTAGCGCATTCAGAAATACCGGAAATAATATCAAGCAATCATTCCCAGCTAATCTCTCACCCACAGCATACCACGGCCTAGCTGCATCACTCCTAAATTTTTGTAGCAAATAACGCGTGAGGCATATCACCAGAATACTGCCCCAGCAAGACGCTGCACATGATACTACGCAAACAGCACAAACAACCATCCACCTGCACATATTAGCTGCTGAGACCATTAAAAAGCTCGTGTAGTTGAAAGAAAAAGATCAACTACTAAATTTCACTTTGTTGCAAATGGCTAACCACTTCCAGTCATTTGCAAGCGGCTATTATAAAGCTTGAACCCCTATCAACAACGAATAACTCAAAAACTTATGGCCAAGCACCTGTCTCCAGCCGCCCACTTGCAAATGTCCTTGGTGTTCCGGGGTTCCCAAAAATGCCCGACACTCCTAATACCAACGTGCACTGTGCAGCCACGCCAACTGCGTCATACTGCCCAAAATGAATGAAAATGCTGAACACATACAAGCAACACGTGAAGTTATTTTCAGGAGGTCAAGAAATTTGAATGGAACAACCGTAAAACACCAAACACCCACAAATCGCACGCGCCTGCTAGCCGAACAGGGCGGAAACTGTGACTGCGGTTTTAAAAAACAGCCGAGAAAGTGAGATATGATGTCAAACTATATAAAACGCAGAAAAAGCGAAAAAGTGCAATTACGGTATTAGATTGAATAAAACATAGCAAAAATCGTGGAAGCATGAGCGGATGTCACAAAGTCTGAACGTAACAATGAGTAGACAACATGTAGAATCAATATAAGTCTGAACATAACAGTGAGTAGACCATATGTGGAGTCACTACACCTTCTGAACTCGCAAAACAATCAGCAATGACAAAGAGAAAACAGCGCAAAGAAAACTAATTACCACACGTTTCCCTTTATCGACATGCCACCCAAATGGTACTTCATCGACATGTTGCGGCAAACAATGATCGGCAAATACGACGAAGATAGCAATGTTCAGAACACACATGATAGTGCTAGAACAAAAACAACCCAAAATCACCAGAACAACACAAAAGCACTGATGAGTGTTTCAATCGATCCTTTTTGAAAAACCTAAGAATGTGAACTTGTAATCGGTTCACAACAACCCAACAGCTGATACTCCGAATCCACACAGCATTACAACCCAAGTCTGCCGCCAACCAACCTCTGCACGATTCTACCGACACTCAACAATCCTTACTACTCGCAGTAGCAAAGCTTTGCAATGTGCCGGGACCATCTATGTAAAAGTCGTTCCACCTCAATGAAGTATCTTACGAATTTGTCAATGTTTTACACTTAAGGACAAAAATAAAACACATTGTAAAGCTCATTCAAATGACACAGAGTAAACGACAATGAAAGATTGCAGCAAAGGCTGGCGGCAGCTGATGGTCCTCCCCACCTGCTTGCGGCTCATTCGAATTTCTTCCCCATACTTCCTACCCACTTCCCAACACACGCCCATATCTGCACTGAAGAACGACAGGCAACAGCTCGTATAAACGAGGAAAACGAGAACAGCACAATATCGCTTCGGCATCGAAGTGGGCGAGTAGGCAGACGGTGCCGAAAGCGAAAAAAAAAAAACGAAAAACTACAGTCTGGATCATCATTTGTGTGCACAACAAAGTGCCATTCGATCTGCCAATGACCACCAAATCACCTCCTAATGGCCACCTAACATCAGGAAGTCTCTAATGTCCGAACATGAAGAGACACCGAAGATGAGGGAAATTTGAAGCAGTCACGGTAACACGGAAGACAACAAACCATACAGGGTGGAAACGATTCCGAATCTCCCAGGAGTATTTTTTTTCTCACTGTCAAAAACAATCAACTAAGGATAGAAGATTCGCATTTCATGCGCCCTTCAGACAACTCGTTGTGTACACTTACTTCGTCGGCATAATCCGCTCAATCGTACGCCGCAAGCTCCGTTGTATAAATTCACCAACTGGTGTATCTATCATAAGCATTAAGGAAATTTGCATACAACATTAAAAAAAGCGACAGTCCACATGCACTGCGTTGCAACATCATTATTCTCTTCCCTTCCAGCACAGTGAGTGACCGAATATGAATTCGCACCGCTATTCTGTAACCGGAATGTTAGAGACTAAAGCTGTCCGAAGCGAGTTGCGCTTTCAAAGAAATAAATTGTGAACGAATAAACAGAACGCAAAATGATGCTCCCATTACGTGGCAAAATAACTATGCTTATCATCACGTTGTTCTTCGTTCGCCCAACATTGCTTCAAAGTTCTAGTCATTATGGATTATGTAATCCAAACACTGAGTCCGAGCCGAAACATCAAGTTGCGCACAAACGAAAACAATTACTTCTGAGTGTCGCTCGCCACATGGTGTGCAAAAAAACGAGAATTAGAAGTGCTCATTGCCGTATTCAAATAACTGGATATCCCATTTGCGATATTCCAACCCTGCAATGAAATAAAAAAAAAGTTAAACAGTAACGCTCGAACTAAACAGCCGAATTGATTTGAGCATTTACACAAATGCACGTTCAAAAGCCCCCACCCATAGCACCACAAGGTGAATTCCTTGCGTTACCCGCGATATGCTAGTTCTATCTTTTACTCGTAAGGCGGACTGTCCTTAACCCATTAAAGTCCCCTCCGTGTAGAGTGAAAAACTACGAAACTTCTTAGTCGTACACAAGAAAAATCAAGTCAGTGGTTGTCCCAAAGATAAGCGACCACCATGCTTGCCTGTGTCTGCCTTCTGTCCGCTCCCCTAGGCCATTCTGACACGAAAACCGCCCATCTAACGCAGGCAAATTAGAAGGAAGCCCTGTTGCATCCATTTCCCATGCAACTGTGAAGTAGATGTTACATGACATGACCACTGCAAGGAACAATTGCCTAAAACCGTAACCACTTCTGAAACAGAGTAGGTATAAAAAAATCCTACACCCCTCGAATTCAAGCAATTATAAAAAACCACAGCTCCAGACCAGCACTAAGATAACTGCATTCTATTTCCATGGCGGGCTCAAAGCTGCCATTCTCTGCCACAGCACACCTACCCTCTCCGAATAACAAACTGAGCCTCCAGGGCTTTCAAAATAAATACAGAGAAAAAAGAAAGAAGTCCGAGATTCCTTACAATTAATCACTCTCATCCATCGATTTCCTCAACTGTGAGTCAGCGTTGACGCTTCGATTGCTGGGCTGCGGTGTCGAACTTCGTGATGAATCCGAGCTCGAACTTTGCGTAGCCGACGACGCAGAACTGCTAGAGTCAGAAGACGAGGATGAGGAACTAGGAGAGTGTGAGCGTCTTCTTTTGCGCATCGTCACCTTAGTCTCTGAGCCAGATGATGAATCATGACGGGATCGCCTTCCGTAGTGGCGTCTGCGCACCTCGTCCTCAGAATCGACGCGTTTACGTTTGACGGGTGAACGACGTGGCGAAGTTCGACGATGCCATGAATCTCGCCTTTTTTCTTCGCTGTCGCTCCGTCTGGTTCGTGACGTACGACACTCTCGTGAACATCTCAATTCTGAATTGGACTCAGAGCTTTCCCGTCTGCGATGCTCCCTTCTTTTCTCAGCATCGTAAGATATGTGACCGGAGGAGGAGCGCTCATGGCGCGAGCGGCGCGACCTCGTGTCGTAAGAAGAAGATCGGTGGCGGCATCGACGGCTATCCAAAGCACTTATGGGAGGACCGTGGCCAGTGACATGCCGTTCGTGCAATTCTTTCCCATCCCTAGAAAAACGTTTGCTTGATGACCGCGCGCTTCTTCCGTTTTCTGATGGCGACTTGCTCCGCGTACTCCGACTACTTCTCTTTGCAGGAGATTTCGCATGTGAACCATGCCGACGATTAGAGTGATCTGATGGCGACCTATTTCTGTTCTCCGAATGACACCCAACTTTGTCTTGTGATCGGTGAGAGCTGTGGCGACCTCGTTCTTCAGATGACAGAGATCTATTGCGAGAACTACGTCGAATTCCTCTGTCCGAAGATGACTTATAAGAAGCACGCCTAGCTCCATCCGCAACTGAACGTGAGCGGCTACGTGAGTAGCGATCCTTCGTCGAGTGGCGAGAAGCGGACTTATTCGACGACCGTTCCACACTGTGATCATTCAGTGAGGACGTACTGCTGCTTGTCGAATCATGACGTGTGTGAGAAGTAATCATGTCTGACTCATTATGCGACGTACGCCCGAGTTTCCGCTCTTCCACAGATGAGCCACTCGAGCTACGTTCAGTGCTGTCTAGCGACAACGACCTGCTGTATGAACCTCGACTGTGCCGTCCGCTTTCCGATGCCGACTTACTACGCGACCTACGCCCAGTTACTTCAACAGGATATGGTGATCCGCGCGTCGACGTATGCTTATTAGAAGAGTGCCTCGAGGGGGACCTATCACGCGACACTCTGACTCCTTCAGGACGCTCATCCTTCTGCAGCCTCTGCTTCTTTGGACTCAATGAGCGCGATCTCCCGTGTGACTTGTCCCGTCTTTCTTCTTCAAGATGCAAACCCCCGCAACCCTTGGCATCACGGCTAAGAGGCGAGCCAGTATGCTTACCGCTCCTCTCACATCTGACTTTTTCGTCGCTTGAAACTGAGCCAGATAAATTACTACTGTTCCCTGTGCCTTTCCCGCGTTCAATGCCTGATTCCATGTTGCAGACTTCATCGCCATGTGGTTCGGCCTCTCCCTGTGATGCACACCGCCCGCCATCTTTTGGCATTTCACCAAGCTCCTCTGTCGTTGCTTTCAGAGATGCTCTCTCGTCACCTTCCCCTCGGCCAGCCTGATGCGAATCGAATTCAGCGTTCAAGCCTAACGTGCCGACTCCCTTGCCTTTCGCAGTTCCCACGGCGACTGCGCATTCAAGCTTGGCTGATAGCTGATTTTCTTGTGTCTGCTCCTCCCTAATTCCCTTCTCATGTTGTCCAACGGAAACAGCATTCCCCGAAGGCGAACGGCTTTCTTTTCGAAGAATTTTATGAGGAACTTCATCATTGCTGTCTGTGCTCATAGCACGTGACACTAGGGCCGCCTGGTGCTCTTCCACACGCGCTTCCAAAGCTTTCTCTGGGAACATAGCCGAATGCGAATCTGAACCCTGTGAGGCGCGTTTCTCCTTCTGTGCTCCGCCGCCTTCATTCAACTTTTTCTGTTCTACATTTCGTTCGCGACTTTTCGATTTTTCTCGTCGCCTTTTCTGAATACGTTCTGTCGACGAATCCGAGGAGTCGTGCCGTTGGCGTCGTACCTGCACACGCTCCGCCTCCCGGTTACGAGCGCGGCTTTCATCATCCGCTCGCCTGTGGCGCTCTCTGTGGCTGCTGTCTGAAAAAAAGGTAAATAGAAAATTCGAAGAAAAGCAACAACCACCACCTATGAGACGAAGGGTAAAAGTGATGGCCACGGAAGGCTCAGCTAAGAGAGCACTTCTCAGGGGAAATTATATTAAAAAAAACCCTACATAAAGAACTTTGAATGCGTCATGTCCCGGAAATCTTAACTCTAAAAGAAGGGTTCGAAGATTGTTATAACAGTCGCCGCAGCTACCTTAGTGTTTTTCAACCTAATAACTAACTTCAGTATGCAAACCTAGCTGTGAAATGAAAAAATCAGAGTGATACAACACGTAAGCAAAATTTTACCAACATCGTACTCAAAATAAGCTAACATTTGCTTGTACACTGCTTGTATGACAACATGCTGATCAGCAATCAATCGCTAAGGTTGAACTACACCCAATCGCTTCACTTTTCTCGTTTCTTAATCAACTCCTTTTGCATCGCTGCAGCTGAAGTGGAGAAACTGCAAAGCCTGAATGCGCAAGCACCATTCTGCAAAGGACCATATATGCCGGCTACATTCGTGAAGTATGCACGTCCTTGAAGGTTCCAACGCGACCATTCCATTACCAATAAAAGTAAAAGTACTCGGCAATGAAGAGCATGCTTTGAATGGAAATATTCACTGCTACAATGGCGCTAAGTGGTGAAGGAAATTAAATAGTTATTACATTATGAAAATGCAGCAGCAATAAACATATACCATCTGAATTGTCGCGATGGTCCCTCCTATCTTGCCCAAAGCGCCGTCTTTCATACAGATCGTACTGTTCACGACGAGTCAATCCACTTTCACGTCTTTTTCTTTCTTCATCATGACGACCGCGCCTTAAAAAACCGGTTTTAGTAATTTCAGCTGATACCACAAAGTCCTTCTATTTTCTCATCAAAGACAGAAATATAGCAGCCAATCTTACGCTAATATCGATTACAGTCCGACATCCCGAAATACCAAAGATAAAAGATCAATTGCAAGACCACAAAAATGAAACTTGATACACCTGTTTCGTGACTACAAAAACGTAATGCCTTCATCATGAAGGTCCAAATAATTAGCAGTGTCTCCGGTCAAATTTCTTTATCCGGATGTCGTCAACCGCAACCTTACGCAGTTTTAACTTAATGTTCTTATACGAAGCTCCAGCAGATAGACCACCATCGTCAACACCCTCCACAAACGCAGCAACGAAACATCAAGTATCATGAGTTGCGTAAGTGACTGCAGCTAAGCAAGAAGGAAATTATGGCTGATGGGGATCAGAATATAAGCGAGTTCAAAAATCCTTTATATGAGTGTACGTTTTGAGTTACGCTGAAAAAATTGCATAAGGACACCCTGCCTTGTTTCAAATCACTCTTTCGAGTAATGTGGGCAGGCACGTGCATCAAAATACTTCTCCCCATCTCACGCATTCAAAGATGGAATGGAGTAGCGGGGCGCTGAGTGAGCCAGAAAGAAAAACCGCGGTACGTATGCAGGAATGCCCTGACTACGTTGAGCGAGATTAGAAGGCCGCGAAGTTCATGCAAAGACTGAGCTCATCTTTTGCCTCAAAACTGTTAATGCTGTTTACCCAAAATTAACTGACCGATATGATCCTCCACGACCACGACAATCATCGCGTTCCTTGCGGTGTTCTCGCGACGCAGAAATGCTACGGCGGTGCCGTAATTCCCGTTCTAAGCCACTGTCACGAGATTCACGCGTGCGCTTCGAGGAATGCTCCCTGCAAAGAGATGTGTAATTTTTACGGATGTGGAAGGCTCTCTTTAAAAAAAAGTGATGCTATACATGAAAAGCCAACACAGCATCCTTGCAAAGAGCCTCACTGTACATGAGTTTTGAGTAACGAAAAATCGTCTCCCAAAATGTTTGTCTTGGACATCCTGAAGAACCTGATTATGAAAAAAGGTAATTTTTTTTCATAATCCTCATCTTCATTAAAAACATGGAATATCACCGAATAACTTAAGTGCAATTATTCCACTGTTGGGCGCATAATGATCGTTATAATCGAGAAGTGCACTCCAGGACGTCCCCACGGCCTACATCCTGTAGACACCTCTTGAAATTGTTCGTTTAGACAGCTTACAGCGGTGTGTAAATCATCTTGCAGATGTGCGGGTTATGCAAAGGATGATCGAAATTTTCTATTCACTGCGGCGTTTACAACATTTGCAGCTATAGGCAGGAGCGCACAGTATGACCGATTGACATATACGGTATCAAAGATTACGTTAATCTGTTCACTCTCCGCATATACGTGCACAATTCAGACCCTCTTGCTGCTTGATGGCCACATTTGAAAATATGAAGTCAATCAAGTGGGAAATCCCGTTCGCTCATGCCTCGTTCGAAGGACGAATGTTTGATTCAAAAAATTATCTAGTTGTTATGTCTAACAATGCAGACCACCCAACGACACTATAACACATTAGACACCTATACAGTTTTGAGAAACAATAAAAGCAAACGTTAAAACTTTGGCACTCCGAAAATGACCGCGACTTAATGAAAGATAAGACAAATTTTATGAACTAAAAGAGCAAGCAGAGTCAAATCTCCATAAGCTTTAACCTTTGTCCTCTGTCCCTGTCTTCTTTGCGGTCGCTACGACGCTGTTTCGCTCTGCCCTTCTCAAAGACCTCTTTCGACCGACTCTCACGATCTTCTGTCGACGAAGATGAGCTGTCGCTGTCGCTGTCACTGACACTGCTTTCTGATTCCGAAGATTGTTGGGCGCTGGCGCTAGACGAATCCTCGGTTGATGACGTTTCAGAAGACGACGATGACGAGCTGCTGCTAGAGGACGTACCACTGCGACGTCTCGCTTTTTTTGGCGACTGCTGCAATGTATTTTGGATGAACAGTAGAAGGACGATTATGAGACTGGATTACGAGATAGAGTGCCTTGTGTTTTGGCACATCAGTGGCACCAAAAACATGCAGCGCGCGGAGCAGCGGCTGCGCGAAACCATGTGAACTCTGACTTTAACACCTATCCTTAGGACAGAATAAACTCTGGTTTCTCCTTCTGTCTCGATTTTCTATATTTTCCAACTCTCGATGGTAATGTTTACGTGAGAGAGCGCCTCTGCTTTTCCCTTATATAGGTGCCTTCTAGACGAAACCTGACATGCGCTATTAAACATCATCCACCGTCACACCGTAAACAGATCATTCAGAGGCGGCAGGGAAAAAAACAGACTGGGTCTAAATCCTATCTCAGAACAAATACACAAATCCACCTAGCACAAAGCGCAAACGGAATGTTTCAGTGAGAAAACGCAGCTAGTCTAATTTTGAGGCTAAAATCCACATACGAAAATCAAAAACAAAATCCTGAACAACAGCTCGCCCATTAAAAAATGTATAAAAAAAGCCATTTCATTCATTGTACAAGCGTTCAAAATTGACAAAAAGCTTTGGACATCACTCGCCGTAATAACGACGTGAGATACTTTCCAACAGCCCTCGATTATAAGAACAGAATAAGGCCTCACTTCTTCTTTCTTTTTTGACTTCTTCGATTTGCTATCTACGTTAGTTTTCTCTCCACCATTGTGTTCTATATCATCTTTCTTGTTAATCCTGAAAGTATTTACCGTGAATTAAACGACTTAGAAAACATCAACCATCAAATACTTTCGACACCACAGTATCAGATCAGGATGCACTACGCTGCAGATGTGCGCTTCGAAAACCTTGCTTCAGCTCCCATCTGAGAACGATTTAAGCTGCACCGTAAGCTTGGGCGTGACCACAAATTGCAACTGAAAATCAATGCGCTGTTTCAATTTTCGACTGTGAACCAGTGTGTGATTTCAACTTAGAACTGGGAAAACACTGCTCTTTTAATTTCAAGTTAGAGATGGTTGGGAGACAAGGTCAATTTTCCGGACGGAAACCTGTCTGCGACGTCATCTGCTGCAGAACTTTTTCTTTGCTGCGATTTTTGATGTTTTTCATCTCACTTTTTACACTGCCACAGCTTTTCTTCTATTTTTGTGATCTCAGTCCACGGTCCAACTGCGACTAGAAAGTATAACCCTCTTCTCCAACCAGCTGGAAAGGTCATGGTGCTGCGCAATGACGGTGGTGACCAAGGGAACGCTCTGCTCACCTATGATCGCAATGACTGTCGATGGTGAGGTATAGCGACAAATTTATAAGTTGCTCACTCGTTTAACCCTCTACAATGTGAATAAAAAACAAGAATCGGAACAAATACGGACGTGAAATAATGACAAGTGAATGAAGAAAACTCTCGCTCTAACTTCTTGATCCATCCTCTTTCTTGCTATGTAAAAACGTTAGAAACGTCCAACTTTCAAACAATGGATTATCTCTTTGTCTGGATTATCTGCTTTGGCTATCGCCGAGCGGATCGGATGCTGCAAACAGTTTATTTCACGGGCTAACCGTCTGTTTTGGTCATTACTGCCAGCTGAGCATTTCAACCACCCTTTCAGTACCTGCTTATGAGTGTATTTGCTCTCTTGATGGTTCCTCACCGCATTCCTACCGGTCGTTTTCGCGACACAACCAATCTACCCATAAAACTGCAGCTCGCTGAAGATAACAACCGTTTTCCTTACTTCTCGAAGGAGCTGCCATCAACAAACTTGTCGTCTATGCCAAGAGCAGCACGCATCCTGTCTCGATTTTGCATCGCCGCTCTCGCCCGTGCATGGCTATCCTTCGCATCCATCTCCGCTTCTATGTCAAGCTCACCAGATGCCACCTGACTGAGTAAAAGCTTCCGATACTCGTTAACCTTCTTTTCAATCTCTGCCTCGTCAAAACCCTACAATAATTAGCGTCAGCGCTGTAGATGCACGCTTGTGATAACAAACACACTTTATATCCTCAACACACCAATAAACATTCTCAGTTTGACTAATTCCTTCACCTCTCATCTTCAAAAATCGATAATCGACCTCTATGCATATAATAAAGCAAAGGGAAAAATCATCACACCATATATCCTAGCTATCATATATTGAGCACATCGGCGCTTTGCTCTTCACCTGCAGAGATCCCCTATTCAAAACCTCTGTCACATGCGAGTATAGATCAGAAAGGGGCCTCAAAAAATGAAAACAAAAGCTGCCCAACCGAAGGACGATGCAGTGAAAAGTAGCACTGGCGCAGCTTTTCTGTTCAAGGTGAAAAAGTCCGAGGAGTTGTGAAAAGGTAGTGAAAGCTAAACGTGCACAGGAACAATAATTAAAAGCGCATCAACAATAAAGTTGAGAATTTTTTGAAAGCGTCGTTTTGAATCCTGCAAAGCTATGAACAAATTAATGATTAAGAAACAAGGAAGACGTAAGAAAATACCAGTGGTAGCTTGTTTAGATTTTTGGAAAAGACTACGTTGTTCCTTAAATGCAGCGCACAAATCTTTTGAGAAATTAAAAAAAAAAAACATCGTGAACTGCACTGCACGAAACCAAGGCCGAATGGAGTAAGCGTTATTACTGACAACAGCTTTTTCTCCCCGCCCCAAAAACACGACATAAATGTGCATCATTTTATTCTTTCTTCTGATTTGCCGAGTTTTTCCGTACACAAGCTCTTTCGATTCGGCGCAATGGCATATTTAATGCGAACGTTGCCTGACCCTGCGAAATCCTCCTCCTACGGTACGCAAGATATAAATCCAATGGCAGTAACCTGCAGAAAGGTCTACTAGAAGAAAGCGATGCCAGAGGAACCTTAAAAACAGAAAAAAATACCAAACCTTATCCATTTCCTTACGTCGTATGGAACGCACGGTTGTTTCTTTACGTTAATTACGCCTAAATAAAAGCTCGAGTAACGCTGATCTCTCACAATGTGGAGAAGACCCATCAACATGTATGATGGAGGATATACCGGCATAAGGGTTCAGTCGTGGATGAAATAGATGACGTAAACACATGTATGCTTACGAAGAAAAGGAAGATGCAAAAAGCCCTAAACAGAGTCAAATGTCTTCGTTTACAGCTTTCAGACTCATTCAAGAGTAGCGCAAAGAGCAAGAAAAAACACTGTACCGCACAAGGGATAAGAAAACATAAATGATGAGAGATAAGTTTAATCAACGACTTTCTCACCTATGTTCACGTAGAGAATTAAAGTGAGAATTTGACGCAAAAATGTTTCGCTCACGCCTGCAATGTTGGAAAATGCATAAGCCTAGTTGAACAGAAACACATCGAACACATCAACACCATCAACAAAAGCAAGCTGCAGCGCAGTTAAGAATGCCCCACTGTGCCCCATTTCTCCCCTGAACCCACCTAATAAGACGTAAAAGAACCGGAATGCTGCTATTTTCGTTAGCGTATCATCACGATTCATAGTGAACACCAACTCTTAAGCATCCTCTCTCCAAATACCGACAACATGGTGCTGCACTAGACTACCCAGCGTTATAACGAAAACACTACAGCATTATTACAGAACTTCAAATGGAATTAATGCAAATGTGCAAACTCCTTACCCAAACGTAACCGATAACAATAAAACATACTTCAAAAATTCGCCTACCTAATCGTTAAATAACGGATGCTATCAAATAAACGATTCTCCTTACTCATCGAGTGATGATGTAAAGCTGCGATTTATCAATTTAAATGTCGCATAGAAAACGAAGCAACCAAAGAATTACCGTTTATATAAAAGTTAGGAAAGATGGGCGGGGAGGAGGACGGGCCACTGCCTGCAAAACATTTAAGCGACAATTTCTGACTATTATAACAGTACATTACTGAAAACCCTTCCACATAATCGAACAATAAATTATTCGCAATAACCCACAACGCGGTTAACGATGGAGACTAATCGAAAGCAACATCTCTTGTTTCACAAACACGTGCCGAACTCTCGCACACTTTTGATTTTATCGTTCCCAGCTGCAGAAAACATTGCAGTTCACGATAACAGTTGAGAAACCTCAGTAAAACTTACGCAACAACAATCGTTCTTCTTTATAGTTCACATTTCCAGACATAAACTTTTGAGGAACACGACAATAAATCAAATTTGGAGTACTGAACTTCTGCCCCTACCCTCACATGAGTCACTTAGCAGTAACGAGCACAAACTGCCAGCGGCTCCCAACTTGCAGATCCCAGCACGCAAAAAATCGGGCCACTGTTTGATGAATACAAGCTAATATGAAGGGAAGGACGCGGTGATTCGTACGTGGCGTGAAACAGAGTTGCATTCAGAAGTCGCCTTAACTGCGCTGCAGATTTCAGACCGTAATACGGCCACACTGACCCCAAAGAAAAGTGGCATACTCTTAGCTAAACAACATGATATAAATGCTCACCTTGTTCTCCATAAGCATCTCGAAATCGGCACATTTCAGTTCAATTTGTCGTTTCTTCATGTGTTCCAAAAGCTCTGCGTTTGGTTGGCGGTTGAGTTCAGCTTCAGCCCTCTTTATATCAGCCTCAGAATTGTAGGCGATTCGCTGCTGAAATCATCTTCCTTTCAAAACAACAATGAAACGCAAACAAATATCACACTTTCAAACATCTATTTGTCGATCGAAGTAGTGTTATCTTCTGAAAGAAAGTGGAATCACGTTGGTATCGAATTCGAAATCTAAGCAGGTAGCGCTAAGCAGGCATTGTGCACAAAACAAGTAATATAATTAACCAGATTACAGGTATTTCTTGCGTACGTATTAACCTAACTCAAATCCATCAAGAGAAAAGAAAAAGCGAAAGATTAATGATGGACTCAGCGAATGACCTCAAGAAAAAAAGGAAAAAAGCCCGTGCTCACGTCAGCAGAAGTTTTTTTTAGGGCATTGAAGTGTTAACTTATCCACCTTCTCCATGAATTTGCACCGGGTTTTCCAGTTTCCCCTTTTAACACTACAAAGCGAAATTCGTTATTGCCATAGGCTCTAAAGTTATCGGCTATGCTAGTCTGACTCAAAAATTCATCAAATCTATAATGCCCGCCCTATCAGCAGAAATCCGAGATGTGAATGTACAAAAAAGAAAGAGGTGGAAATGGGTAAAAGGAGAAAAGTCGACATTACATGCTACACTTGAAATTATTAGGCTAAACGTGTTGCATTGCTTAGAGCCTTCAAAGACGTATACATACAACAGTAACTTTTGATCCATTCGAGTTGAGTTCAGCTGTGCAAAATGCAAGAAAACGACAAAATACCTCACATGGCAAGCAGCTAGTCGATTCATGGTGAGCAGGTGTTTTCTTGTAAAATCAGTTGTGACTAAGTGAAATCTTTGATATCATTTCACAGAACGCTATCTCAGGCTTAAAACTTTCAAGAGAAAAAAAAAATTAAAGTGTGTTTTGCATCTATATCCTATTTCGCGTTGAAATCTTTTAAGATAGGATCAGTTTCACCTGCTGAAGAAATTTGAAGAGAAAAGACGATATGTTAGCATCACTGAAATACTGACGGAAAACCTCTGACAGATCTGGGACCAGAATTTTGTGTCTACAAAAAGCAGTTATAACAGCGGCTGAACCTCACTTAGTTAACAAATCTGAGATATGCTACATATAAACCTAAAGCTCATTAAAGATGAAACCATCTGGAAAACACATCAGCAATATCTTTTCATCTGAAAACGCGACGGCGTTGTAAAAACGACATTTCTGCCACATTAGAAAGAACGTTTCATCTAGTATTCCTCATGATATAATATCAGTGCAGTCAATACACCTGCGAAACCTCTAATAACGACAATGCTCATAAAGCTTTAGGAGAAATGATGCAGTTTAGTGAAAGGCATTCATCACCCTCACCGATATAGCACGCAAACATCACATTTTCACGTGATTTACTGATTCTGCGAGGAAAACTTTTCTAGAAGAAATCAAAGGCTGAACTACTAAACAGGGCAAATTGTATTAGTTGCTGCAATCCCGAGCAAAAAACATCGGAAATTAAATGAAAAGTTGTGCTTACAAGGTTCTGCCAATATTTCATAAGTATATGATTTCTATCTCACTGCAGTGTTTGCGATCGAGAAATACAACCAATTTCGATGCAACAGCTTAAACTTTATTTAATAAGGAAACGCACACCCCAAAAATTCAATTTAAAAACTTTCCCATATAAATCTGTAACAGTCAATGAAGTCAATCCCCACGCCTCAGTAGAAAAAGCTGATTCTAGGGAAAGCCAAGGAGCTCTAGTTGCTAATGTTTAAGATACAAAGGCATTTGCATCTTGCAAAGCACACTTTTTCCTTCTGTAACATTTGCTTCCAATACCTACATACTAGTTTCGAATTCCGGCGTGGGGCGCGAGAGAGGTGATAGGTGTACAATAATAACTTCACTGAACTTCACACATGGATCTCTTGTGTATGGCAAGGCGCACATGAAGTAACGCCTTTACAAAAAACCTGCGAAGTATTGAGCAAGATATGCTTAAGCGCTTATTTAATACGCATTTACCGTTCACATCTTCGATGTTGAAAAGAGAAAGTAGCAGGAATGATCCTATCTTCCAGAATCGAGATTTCACTCAGCAAATGAAAAAAATAAAAAAGTGTATAATGCTCCATCTCCAAATGCAGACACCTGAAATTGCTAGGACTGAGCGGATGTGTGGAAAGCGGTGCAAAAACGCCAACAACTACGACTGCTCATCCACACAAAAACAACGCCGCATCCCATCAACACTACCAACATCGATATTTCCTGCCACTCATTGCTATCAGCATTGAACTAAACGAAAAAATACCAAAAAAAGGATAAATCCCCCACTTACATTTCACAATGAACGAGGAATGAATCTTACCTTTGACAATATCAAGCTGGCTCTGTTCGTCTGAACGTAACCATTCGTGCCTGAACCTCGAGCAGTTGACAAACCAATACCGTTATACATTGTAAGCCCTGCAAATAAAGCTGCTTAACATGGTTTAATTTCACATAAACACCGAAAATTCCCTGCAAGACTTTACTGTCCCACTGATAGTGGCTCGCCATGTGACAAAACAATCTAGTGACAATGATATCAAAAACTCCGCAAAGCCAACCCTACAGATTCTTAAAGCCAATGAACAAGTATCACGTGCACACACTTCCATTATCAATCACGCGTACCACAGCCCACAACGGAAAACTTCAAAGAATCCGAATGCACTATACGCACAAACACTGCAACAAAGGAAGAAAACCACTCACAAGTTCAACGCAACATAAATGAATTAACGCGATTTTAGCGCATATTTTGTGGGCAGCATTTGAAACACAAATCATCAATCACCAAATTTTCGACGAATTCTGCGAATTTATGCTGTTAGTGCACTTTCTATCAACTTTCTTATATCGTTCACTATTCAACCACCCACAACAACTCCTGCAACATCTCTTCAAGCAAGCTTGAATCATGTTGCAGGGTTTAGCCAAAGTCGAGAATTAGTACTTCAAATGTCGCGATTTTTCGATTGTGAGCACAGCGCATTTCTGGAAAACATTTTTTGCCTCTCATTCTGACGATTTTGTCGCCAAACGATAGAACTCGATGAGCTGCCGTCTTCCAAGCACTCTAATCTCAGAAACTTTTCGGCTATCATTAGAAACATTTCAAATTTTTCCCTTTCCAGGACCGATGTGAGAACTACACCTAGGAATTTTGCAATTCGTTTACCACTTGGAACAGACCTCCTTAATGGATTTCATTTCTAAAAAATTTTGAAGACCAATAACAGAATGATCATGATATCAAAGGCAAAATGAGGATTTATGGTAGAATGGAACTGAAACTCTCATTTCCATGAGCAATCGTTGAAAGGTTTTTTAACGTAACAGTGCATCAAAGACGGCGCAGGAAGTGCAACGGGGAATGAGGGAAACGCACACCAAAAAAGTTCGAGAACATAGATTAAAGCATATTAAACGCACACTCATACATCGGCTAACACACTGTGGTACTCTTGCAAACGTTTCACTGCTAAGCAATAGGTCGAAAGCTGAACTTTGCAAAGCTTTATTGGAGAAAGAGTTTGCTTCTTCTACCTAGAAACAAGATAAGCGATATGAGAAGATGTGCGTATGTTCATCCTTAATAGGACAAAGATCTTCATGAAGGACAGAACAACTCAGCCTCGCAATGGAAGCTGACATCTTGGGAATTTCCACAGGTGTGGGACAAACCAAAAGAGGTTTTGAAGAAACGAGTAAATTAAATGTAGAAACACGTAAAAAAGGGAAATTGAGTGCTGTAAGTGCTGTAATGCGTTTCTTTCCCAATCCAACTCTTCTGAAAATGCCAGATGCATATGTTGCCTTTGCGAGTCGCCCCAGGTGAAAGAAGTGCAGGTAATGGAACTCATGAACGAATTTCACAATTGAAACGCTTGAAAAGACATCGCAAATTTCCGAATGTTTCGAGATGCGCGCAACGTTTGGCTTACATCCGGAGCAACTGGTAACTTTAAGATCGCAACCTGTGATGCAACGAAATGGACAGAAGAGGCTAATGCACTACAATCAAAGTCACCCTGTTAATGTTACTGCAAGTGTAACCCTCAACGCGTCTATTTCACCAAAGATACGAGAAGAGAGATTAAAAGAAAAACAGGTAAAAGAAATAAGTGAAAGAAAAGCAGGCAGAATAAATAGGTGGAAAATATGCGAGGAGAAACGGTTTTATAATTTTGTTCATCAGACAAACGACTCCCATAAACTACCGATAAACAGTAAAACTCGCAATAATTCATTCCTATTGTTTCGCTAATTCGACCACCTTCAAAAACTTCGAATAAAAGGATAGTGTTCCTGATTTAGTCAGACTTGAAGCAAACGGAAATTTTTGATCCTTAAGTGCCAACGACATTTTCAGATGTTAACGAATCTACTCGAGAGCTGGCACAGGCAGGCACCCACCGCTGCAGACTGCACCCACCTAATTTCGTTACTCTGGTAGGTTTGAGTTGAATCATGCGTTAGCTTCATTCAGAGCCAACCAAAGTGAGTCATAGCACAGTCAGGGTTGGGAAACCACTTTTAACTCAGCTACGCCCTAAGCCAGGATCCGGCGAACACATGATTTCCCATAAGGCTCTGAGAGGTTGAACCTGACCTAGATTCCGACCGCAACTGAAGTTAACTCAGATCGAAGTCGCCTTCAGTGCTTTACGAATCTATACTACTTCCATACTTAACTAAACATAAGCACAGACACAATGACATCAGTAAGCCCTTTGGTGCAGCAAATTAAAGAAAGCTACGCGCACGAAACACTTAAACAGCACGCGGAAATACGACACTAGATAACAGCGGAATGCAGGTATGCGAGAAGCACGCGGCCATTAATGTCGGTCTTGATTTCAACCAGCCAAGTACCCTTCAATCTAGGCTTCCACTTTTCCATGTGCTATCATTTTACAGACTAAGTGCGCAATTTCGACTACATTCTCTCTCCCTACCTCTTCCCCCTCCCCCTTCCCTGGGCAGCCTGTAGTCGCTTCAGTAAGAAATGTATCTGCATCGCCATCTTTATAGCCTATTTGCAAAACAACCGCAGCTTACTCGGCACCTCTCCCTCATCGCCCCCAAGTTTCCTTTGTTCCAAATAACCACTTAAAAACAGTCCACATCCAAACTCAACTCCTCCAGAAGACACCGAAACATTAACGTAGCAAACACGTCGCTAATGACGCAAAAAGCGTCGCGTCGACAAACGAAACAAACCACACGCAAACCTTTACGCGTGCGCTCTACAGTGCGGTTACGAAATCGCAAAGAATTTCGTTTTAAGACAATCAAAAAAATGCTGCAACGCAATATCCGAGCTGTTGGATACCCTTCTACGTGTTCAATATATAAACACAGTAGAGCATCTCCTATTTGCGGAACGGCTGAGCAAATGTGTTATTTTTATAGCGAGATTGTAGCACGAGTAGTGGAATGCAATGCGATTGTTGAACGCTACATAAGAGACGATTGGAGAAGATTTCGAGTAGCTGTATCAGCATCGAAAGGAGAAGTTATGGGCACTTATTTGTGAGCATCATACATCCGGTTGAATCAGTGAAAAAAAAACTCTTTGTAACAGACGTATACGAATTGCTGCTTCGGCTGAAATATTGCAGCTTTTGTTCTATTGTTTACTGGCAGTTTATAAAAAACTAGCCGACCTACCCAGCTCGATCATAAAAGGGAATTTGCTATAATCTCTCAAAGCACGATTTTCCAGCTATTTGTCGTTGATTCCCTGAGTTGTGTTGGCACTAGTTGCCTCAAAAGTAGAGAGCCCAAGTAATCCTGGATCCCGGCAATCGAGTGACCTCGAAATCGCTTGTCCTAAAAATAATCAGGGTCTTGCTATACTTGGGCTTCAGAAAATCGAGATTTTCTGGACTTCGGAGGTGCCTAATTGGTATTTTTTTTGATTGACGACAATGCTGTTGAGTGCTTTCCTCATTCGCGATCGCAAAAATCGTAAACCGGGAAATCGAGTACCACGCGAACGGTTCGCGAACACCGCACGCATCCCTATTTTGGCGATTCTGGACAACATTTTTCGTGTGCTATTAGCGCTGCGAGATCAGCATCAACACTAGCTTGCGCCTTACGAACGAAAACCACTTCTGTTGAGGATTTAGCTTGCAGTATTTTCACCTCGATTGTTATGTCAGAGGTGATCTATATTGAAGTGGAGTGACATCTACTGACAACATAAAGTGGCACTTTACAAGTGGATATGTTTGTTAGATCAGTTCGATTGAGTGACAAGCAGTAGGAGTTGTTGCTAGGCTCTAATTAGAAATCCAACACCAAAACATTTCTGCTAATTGCCATCTCAATGGACATTGCCAATTGATGATGAATACAGTGCAGTGGGGCGAACATCATTCAGATGTTATGATTTTCGCTCATATAATTCAATCTCTTTGTACAATATTTCGAATTTGCTGTACTCTTACAAAATATTTCATGGTGACCCATATATTTTCGCTTTTATATAAAAATTCCCTCATTTATATGCCTTAATTGGCTCATGTCAAATTTTATATAAGGAATTTGATTGTGAAAAATTTTGTACTCTTTTCTTTAGATGTTTTGAATGAATTCATTCTGCGAGAATGAATCGTAATCATGTTTTGAGATTAGTGAAACGCGTAAAATTTTGTTAATCATCACGTCAAATACTTTCGCTCAAATTGTGAAGACATTTTTTGATGGATTTCACTATTCGCATCGCATATCGTGAAATTGTGATTCGTTGTTTGACTCATTTTTAATATTTTTTCTATTGAATGCTTCCATGAAATGTTTCCTGGATGGCTTACAGCTAACTAGTTATCAATCAGCCTATGAGTTTATGCGATTTTCGGGTGTTTTTTTAGCGATTATATGATTTGAACAATGTATTGAGACGCCCCTATTCCAAATTGTTATGTGTTTCGTTGGCTAGCAAAATATGTTTAAACGAATATTTTATTTTAAGTTTTTATTCTTTAAAATGAATGGGTGAAGAGTTTAGCAAGTGATGAATTTGCCGCATGACTTCATTCGCCCATTGCCTCACTCTTAAACTCATTTTCTCAAGTTTGAATTCATTTCTTTATTTAGTGGTCGTTTCATTGGTTATTATTTGGGCGAGATAAACCGTAAACATAACAGAGAGTGAGATATCATGATGGTACTAAATTCTTTGACGCTGCATCATAAGATAATATATCTACATCGAGAAATTGGTCTACCCTTAGCTAAACTTTTCATTCCACTTAATTTATTGAATAATTTGAGCAGATCGCATTTTACTCTTCGAAAATGTAGCACTGATCTAATATCGATAAATGCATATTTAAATTATTCAATTTAATTCATTGTTAAGCATTTGCTATGGTTTAATTTAGTGGATTCTCGCTTCTTCAAGAATATCAATTCTTTTTGCTATTTGTTATGGCGATGAAATTGCTAAATTAGAATGAAAGCATATCCGCCATTTGCTGATGAACAAAATGAGACTATTGTTTCCTATTGTGACAATAAAATTGGGCAATCTTATTCGATGCGTTTGTTCACCTAATAAATTGGCTAGTGCAATTTGCAGATGTGCATTCGCAAATTGCACAATAAGTGGATGGCGTTCATGTGCTCAAAGAGGTGTGCGTACAGTCAAACGAAACCTCACCAAATTAACGCGCACATTTTCTTGTTATCGCTGATGAGGTCTGAGGTATGATTTGTGTATGATGTTTTTCTTGATATCAATTGCACTACTGAGATGAATTTTTCTAAAATTTTATGCCTGTCGAATTATATTTTTCGTTCATTACGTTCATTTATGTTGTTTTTTTTTTCATTAGCGTATTCCATGTCGTAGATGCGATTATTTCATTTCATGCTTGTTGTTTTCATCATATTTTCAATGTCAGTAAGTGCAACTTAGGTGATTTTTACTGAGTTAGGTCAAATTGTTCATATAAACTCTTCAAATTCCCTTCCACCTTCTCTACCTCGCAATGGAATAGTAGAAATGCAAGATGCATAGCTGCGAGCTTTCGAGTAGACGATATATAAGACAAATAAGGTGAAAATTTTCGATGAAATATTGTCTCTGAAGTAATTACTGAAATTTGTGCTTACATATCATTGAAATAGTTACTGAAATTTGCACATCTTTATCAGTAGAGTCAACAAATTGATGCATCATCGTGAATTCACATTTGCACTTAATGACTAGTTCTTCTCTGCTAATGGCTAATTCAAATAGAGAACGCTTTATTTTCATGTTGCATTTGTTGAGTATTTATTATATGTCTAATGGCAGTACTTGGCAGTACTTGCTAAATATCCTGTGATTTATTTTATTAAGCCAATTGATCGATATAACTGATTCGCTCTTCACTATTTTTGTCATGAACAGGGATAACAATGACATGTTGTCCAACTTATAGAACTTCAATGAATTATTTTCATCAAAATTTTGTGCTTTCGAGCTTTTTTCTTTGTTATCTAACGTTTCTTGAAAGGGTACACCCCCGCTTGTTATCAGAGTCGCACAATTCCGTCCACCTGGAGTCGAGATACAACCTCAGAGATTGGGACTGATGTGTTGTGCCCTCGTATCTACGCGGCTTAATCTTGCGCGCTGATCGAACAGCGACCCACTGCACAACATTTCCATCCTAAGGGAAGCCGCAGTTTATGAGTTGATGCAGTGATAAATTGGCTTGAGGTCTCTCATATAATTTTTATTGTCATGCTTGCCAAGCCAATTGGGAAATGCGCATGAGCCAGTGCTTATACAATTCTGTTCCACCAAAAAGCCTACACAAGAATTCGAGTCTAGGATTATAAAAAATCAGTCTTCGATACGCAACTGCTGCGAGCCAAAGATCATGCCCACAGTTAAGAAATTAGCGACGTTCTTTGTGCAGAGTGAAACTGTACTCGAAGCCCCACTCTCCAGCGTAATTTGTATGATTAGCCTGGGTTATTGGTCGAGGATCGAAAAGGTAGCACAACTCCTTCTTTGACGTTCTTAGTGGTCCTGCTCTTGAACGACGTCCGCTTCTTTCTTCCTGTCTACTTTTGAGGTCTCTAGTTGCGATGTTTTTACCATAGAGCTATACTAGATACTCGTTTTATCTGATTTACTGAAAGTAAGTAATACGAAGACTCTTTCTCAAATCTTTAGATGCCTTCTGTGCATTGGCAAGTTGGTGGAACGCATTTTAGATCAGCAGTTGTAAAATTACTGCTTCACCGTTGCTGGCCATCAGAGCAGTGTGGGCGTGCTAAGTTGCTTTTAATTTATTGCTAAAGAGGGATCGGTTGCAACTGCGCTTTGTTGGCAACTTTTGCTAGGTTACGCTGAGCCGAGCATCCCGAACCTATTTAGTGACATTCTTCCATTTCCTTGAATGGAACTCTTAGATAGATGGCGAGTCTTTTCCACACCTGACTTGCTTCAAATTATGACAGCAAACTGTTTAGCTGAAAAAGCTCTAAGCCTTTGGAATAATGCCTTTAAATTTCAGTAACTAAATCAGCTAGAAACGTTTTCTATTGCCTAAACAGTGACATTTAAATGTATTTTCTTTGATCGATTGCTTCACGCAACGTTCCGTGAACGTTTCTCGCATACTACATTTGCTCACTTTTATTTGTGTGCCAGAGAGCTTTGTAGGAAAGTTGCTTCAATGAGAAACGACTCCATTAAACATAATGGAGATTCATCTTTCTTGTTGATAAATTTTCCGAATATTACTTTAACTCACTGCATTAGGTTAATGCTTAGCTGATAAGTTTTTATATTGGTTGCTTTGTATATTTATCTACTCATTATTAGCTAGTACAATTCACATTTTCTATTCGTTTTTCTAGAAATATGAAAATCTGCATATCATTTTCCAGTCATATATTACTCGCAACTTCATCGATCTCTTTGAAAGTGGTATTTGCCATTGCTAAGCAGAGCATGCGCTTATGTGAGCTACAGTGTCCCTTTAAAGCGGCCTAAAATCCTTCACACACGCGGATTAATGCGCGCATAGAAATTTGCATAAACTCAGGTCATCTTTTCGTTCGTTTGATTTATTCAACCTTTCATTTCTTAAAATTCAGTCAAATCCATTTTATTCATTGATGGAATCTGCCAATTAAAAACTGTCAACGCTTTTGGTGATCACACTGTAATGGTATATGATATTAACAAAATGAGGCATATATTCTGAGGAACATGGTAAGGAAGGTCGCTGGATCACAGCAACGTCGACGAGGTTGCAGCTGGTGGTTAGTGCACGTCAGCGTGTAATTTCAAATAGAGGCTTGGAACTGTGGCCTCCTTAATCAAAAGGCAGAAAGCAACATTGGATAGATGAGGCATCTTTTGAACGGTCGTTTGCAATCGGATATTTTCATACGACAAACAAAGTTTGCTCCAGCGCTTCATAAAGAAGTGGCATGCAGAAATGGGGTGGGCAGTGCAAAGAAACTTCACTGCAATGAAATAGCATTCGATTTCAAGTTGAGGCATGCTTTGTTTATCAAAAACAATTCAAACTTCCATGTCTAACGGTCATCTGACATCTTAGGCTGAGGAAAGAAAGAGCCTAAAGCGGATCTAAGTGCAAAGGGCTGTGGGTTACAGTGAAAAAGTTCCCGCTGAATAATAGGCTGTATCAGAGATTATACAATAGATATAATGAAAAGTTAACAGAAGAGCTCTAAAAAATGAGACTTCCTATTATTATATCGAAATAAATGGGCCTAGATTGACTCGAAAATATTTAGCAATGAATCCTTCAGCGACCATGCCTCTTGAGTGCTGCATCGGATTCTCACATTTTCACGTCCATATTAAACTCCTTCAGTTTCATCTGTGATTATACTCATTTCGTGGACTAAATTCGCATCTATGGCTGTTCATTGAAAAATGCGTTCGGAGAATGGCCGAAAGCATGAGCGAACTTTCCTCTTCGTGTAAGCCTCAAAATCATATTTAAATGTTTCAGTTTTTATATGCCTTTGAATATCTTATGTCGCAGCTTTTGCGCCATCAGCACCTTTCTTGTTTGATTATTGCTGGGAAAAAGTTAATGCGTTATTAACCAGTTATGACTGACTGCGGCAACGTTGAGGCGGACCGAGTGTAGACAGAGTGGAAGAGCCGTTAACCTTTTGTTGACGCCGATGTGCAAGAGCGCAAGTGAGACAGAAGAAACAGTTTGTGGGAAGCGCCAGTGCCCCCAAACACCAATAGAAGCAAAGATATCCGAACGGGCAGAAGCCAGACTTGCATAGGCCTTCGATGACATTTTGCGAAGAACAATAAACGACAATCGAGTATAAGAGTAAATGTGATCGTTGCAGTGTTAGATCATAAGTGGATATCTTGGGTTGGCTCTTTGGTGCCATATCAACATTACGCTGCGATTCTTCATTAGTGCAGCGACCGCAAATGCATAAGAAATTCCCATATGTGACAAATCCAAAAAATACCTCAGAAAAAGAATTGTCGCGAATTTGTATGGGACAGCGCAACTTTTCCACCGGAGCAACAACGGTTTCGTTCTAACGAAGTTGCTTTTTCGCTTTCTTTCTAATGAGCTGCCTTTTTGCTTTCCAAATTATAGCTTGCTTTTTCATAGGGAAAGCATCTATGAAATGATGTTTCACTGAGCGCTTTCGAAAAGGATAATAAATGCAGCAGAATATTTACAAGACTTCGGCTGGATTTTATCTTATTTAAGGGTACATTTAGTGCAGCTTATTTCGAATATACTGGAAATTTTCTCACGATTATTGGTGCCTTTGCGGCTGTTCATCTTGGAGCCGCCTCTTCCATCATATAAGCAAATTTATGCTGTTCATTCAGAAGTAGTTTCGTGTCTATTATTGGCTAGGAGATTCTGCCGCTTCAAATGCTGTTCGACCTAACTGGACTCATAATGGAAAATTATGCCAAACGTAAACGACTCCCGTTTTTTTTTTTTTTTTTTTTTTTTTTTTTTTTTTTTTTTTTTTTTTTTTTTTTTTTTTTTTTTTTTGCTGATCAGCCTGTGGCTCAGAACCGTTAGCCACAAAAGCTTCCACTTCAGCTTTATAACAATGCACAAGGTGAAGTGCATGTAGTATTGCTTTCCTGAGGAAGACTTGTGTTAGTTTCCTATAAGAGCGGTGAAAATCTCAAAAACCTTTGTCACTTGGATCACTTTTTTCAGAAAGCATATATAGTGGTTTCTTGGGGATTTTTTATGAAAATGTTCGGTGTTTTATGCAGAAAAAAAGCTGAAAGTTTTCGTTCTCTGTTGTGCTAATTTGAAGCTCTTGAGTACAATCCACTTTCTGAAATTTCCATTTTCCACTCACCTCATTCATGACGACGTTTGCTGACTGCAGCAATTGAATAGGAAATGTTAAGTGGCATTTTTATTAAGTGACATTATCGTTCTCTATCTATTCACACAGTGATGTGTTATTGAAAGTATTCCTCTATAGTTTTTGTCTGCTCGCGGCTGTTATTTCTACAGCACTAACCAACGTTGGGAAATGCCACTTATGAAATGCAAGATTTTCTCATGCATGTGAATCAAACTAATACATACAGCTGAACAGCATTCGTCGTTGATAATAGACGTATTCTCGCTGCAAAATCGACATTACATTGAAGAATGTCTGCGCTGCATAGATTGTTGCATTTTTTTAATCGATAGATGAATGCAATGTTTCATTAAGAGCTGCTGCGTTGATATGGATAGGACAGTTAATCATACGGTCGTTCGTTTGTGAGTCAATGAAATCGAAATTGATTTATAAGTGCCCCAAATAACTTCTCTTTCCACAATAATAAGCGCTTTTCATGTCTGTTTTAGATATATTACAAAAGTTTTTGAAACTCCAAAACGAATCCCGCCTCAACGCGTATCTATTTGCATCATGCTCAAGTCCTCCTTATTTATTCGTGGCACCTTTCGAAGCCACATCGAAGTCTAAAACGATCCAAGTTTTATATAATTTTTTTCGCTTCAAAATGATCGCATGTGTACCATGTTATGGCCGATAACATTAGAAAGGCTAGTAGATGCAGATGACACTATTATAGATGTACAGAAAGTTTCCATAACTTTGTACATAGATGAAGTAAGGCCTGTAATTCCGTGTGTCACCTTGAAACTAGCTAGAAGCAACTCGCATTTGTCAGGGCTACTTTGGCTCGCTGACAAATACACCGCTGCTGAAAAGTGTGAATTTTAAAGCCATACATTCAGAATGAATGCGAAACGGTTGCAGTTTTATATGGGCAAAATACTGCATGAAATCAGTCTGCGGCTAGCGCAGTATGAGTAATAAAATTTCAACACTAGGCAGTGAAACGTACCAAACTCTTCATATGGGTAAAAGTGTTATTTTATTCGCATATATACAGTTGTGTTGCAAATATAATATTTCCATGGCTGTCGAGAAATTTTATAGTATGTCTTGGATTTCTTATATACTTAAGCAATTTGAAAAACCTTTTAAATTCCTTTTCATGGCGGGTGTAATATTTCAACTGATTAAACCCGTTTCTCTTCTCTGATATAGAGTACTCCTAGCTCTGCTATCATATCTGTGCGGCTATTGCAGTATTGTTAAAAATCATAAATGGTCTTATGCTCTTTTCAATGTCAGCGACTCAAACATTGTAGTTTCAGTTCACATCTCTACTTAATAAAACATTTTCAGCGCCTTATTTTGCCGTTTTTGGTAATTCACCCTAGCACCTTTCATAATTTAGGCGGAATGCGGTGTTTTTTGGCGATTTTATGAATGACAGTAATCATGCATTATTATCTATCAAAGTGCATGCCAACAGTATATAATCAACGATATATTTAATGAGAACAATATTGGTTGCTGCACCATTCTATTTGGCTAAGCCAAGAGCGCATCTATGGACGCTTTACAGAAATCCTAATCTTCTTGATCCAACCGCGGCTGTTATAGATTATAAGCTTTTTGTCCAGAAAACTGCTAAGCTCATAACTTATAGACTTATGGACAACATAACTTGCTTTAACAGCGAAGACTTCCTGGGAGAAGCTAGGGCAATACACGGTTGGAATCTGGAAGACAAAATTATAAGTCAACTATTACGACACACCATTTTATACACTGTTAAACTCCGAGAACTTTCTCAATAGAGCAAAAACCTTAATGGGTACATATTTCAGCAGACGAATATCTAAATACGCCATTGTCAAGATCTCCCACGAGATGTTTATCTCAAGTGGCCAAACTGTAAATAAATTTTGCTATCGTTCTCAGAGTGCCTTCAAACGACGCTTAGAAAAAACTCCCCACAGTAGTACCGGTCCTGTCGTGAGTTAGCAACTTTTTAATTCCTTGTCTATATTCAAATTTCAAGCTCATCGCTATTTTTAACAGGCAAAAAATCTTTATTGTATTAAAGACTGCTTATTGCGTTAATTTTTCCACTATTTTCCTATATATATATATATATATATATATACACTCTTCCTTAGCCGTCGTTTGTCAGACGGTGCCGACCAGGTTACCTCACCTAAATTTAGCTTTTTTGTCGCTATAGCTCAGCACCTGCGCGCATAGTGTACATCTAATATTTAGGTCCTAATGACGTTTGCAAGCGTCCTAAAGACGCCCGCCCATGGCCAAGTATAAAAGGCTAAACGATCACGGCCGAAGAGTTTCTGCACTAACATCACCTCATCTCCGGTGCCTACAGTTTTGCCTGAAAGCTAATATTCCATTTTCTAGTTCTCATTATGTCCTAAAACCTTCGAAATTTTTGTATATTATTACAGTCATCAGTTAAATTCATTGATTCACTCATAGTTGATGGCTCCTATATATAATAAACACTATGAGTTGGGAAATATAAATTTATAAAAGATGCTTGAACCCGGCCTATGTATTCAAGCCCTTCACCGTTTAACGGTAAAGAAAATTGCAAATGCACTCATTGGAGAGGAATATTCAGGAAGCTCTTTCGTTTTGTTCATTCGTTGAATTGTACCCCTCATGTATTCCTATTATGTTTCTTAAAATTTTTGTGTGTGTCATCTTTGTGCACTTGTTTTTTGATGAACTGCATTTGAAGCTTTCTGAAGATTGCCTCTGTTGGCAAATTATTTGCAGTTTGGTTTTTGATAATCAAGATGCCACTACTTTCTTTTGCAGGAAGGTCATTTTGATGCGTATATTACTGGTGTGCGCTTCATTGACCTGCTTGGCCATTGCTCGACCTTTATTTCAGGTTAGTCTCCATCGTCACACCGACTCACTCTTATTTATGTCATTTTCTATGAATTGTTGATTATTTCATATATTCATTCTTACTCGTGCCGCATATATATGATAAGAAAGAGTTTTTTCAAGGTTTGAAAGATATCGCACAACTTCAGTTTAACATATCGCTTTTCAGTTGAACAACCTCGACCGCACAGTGTATATAGATGATTCGCGACCTTTCAAGCCGAAATATAGTGGACCGGCGGTACTACTTCGTCCCGATTATGCCGTTTGGAATATGCTAAACGTCCTCAAGACTTATCTCGGTAGCGAAAACATGTTATCGAAAGGTACGCCTTTTAAAGCTCTATTGGTAGCGCATTATTCGTTAAAATGCTTTTTGAGCAAGCGAGTTGCCTATGTTTCACTGAGTACTCATGAGTGACAGAGGCAATGTAGCTTTACAGCAGTGAAAATGAGAAGGAAAACTGAAATTACCCTATGTCGATTTTGAATCCTCCACCATCTACAATCGCTTCCTCTTCTCTCGTCCTCTTCTTTCCTGTTCTCAAATCAAAAAATCTGCACGACCATCCCAAAATTTTCGTTTTGAACCCTCTCTCTCAACATCTTCTCACAAGTCATTTGCATCCAACGCAAACATGAATCTATGCTTGAATTGTCTGTGAAGCTTTCATATCGACGGATGTTTTGTTATTCAGTATAAATGTTTTTTGATCATTAAATTTTTGCACGGAATTCGCGAAAACGTATTGGAATTTTGGCCAGCAGAATTGCTTTTACAACACTGACCTTTTCTTAAATGAAATCTGATTCTTTTACATATCGAGACCGAATATTTCTTTTGCCAATCTAATATAATGCTTCTGATATTGTTTCTATTTGTGACATGCCCACCTCGTCCTCTCCCTTCACCTACGTCCTTCGGAATAGCTTATCGTGTTCTTCTAGTTGCTGCGTTGATTTATAACAGAGATGAGGTTTGCATTATTTCTAGTATACTTGGCACCGGAAATGAGCATAACTTACTGTACCTTTTTCGAATTTCCTTGCAGGTAAGAGTCACAGTACAAATTCGCCGATTCACTATACTTTTAAACTGCCAGCCCATGTGCTCTTAAGTGTTGTTTTTTCGTGTTGAGTGCATTAGTTTCGAAGCCTCAAACATCTCATCAAAGGCCATAGATGGATACGATGCTCAGAACTAGCATAACGATTGTTGAAGTATAATAGAATGCGTTTTATAAACTTCTTTTAAATTTCAACGAATACCAATTCCAAAAAAGGTCGGTGAAAGCTTGCAAGCAATAAAACACAGCTTTCATTTGAGTATCTTTTTGCTGAGGATGAAGAAAAACGAATGCGAATACCTTGTAATATTATGAGACGAAAATGTTGCGAATTTTAGCTAAAAATCAATCTTTCAGCCTACGGGCCACGTGCTCCTCCAGAGTTCAACCAACAGCTGCAACGATTGATAGGCATGCGAAGCCATTTGTGATAATATCTTGATTCTCTCTCATTTTTTGTCACGCTCGGCTTGAATGAACATTTGTTTTTATTGCCTCTACCTGGAACCACAAAGAATATTCAATACTTTTGTCACTGCATGTGAGCGTGCATCGGCCTATAGAGGAACGTAAGTAGAGATGGTTTCGACATGGAGGGCCACGAATGAGACCTGGAGAGAATTTTTTGGTTCAAAGTTTTTGAAATTTTTGCGAGATAGGATTCAGAATCGTTTTAAGCACCAAAATCACTTCCTCTTCTCTGCTACATCACACATTTGCCTAGAAAAAAAAATTTATTTTCCATGTAGCGATGAACAACTGCAGCTTCATTCGCTCCCACTGACCACCAATGAGAAAATTTTCTGGAAGTCAAAATTTAAATTTCACATTTCTGCACACTTTATCGAAATCTGAGAATAACAACTTTCTAAGGGTTGAGTCAGGGAGGCAAAGCATATCCGAGACTTCCAAACTGGTAAATTGAGGCGGATTAATCGGTTACATTATCGTCGGCTGTCTCGAGGGCTCAACAAAAGAAAGACAAAAACCATTTGGTAAATTTTTAAAAATTTCATTGACAGTTCACATCCATTACTCAAAGGCATCATATTTCGCAACAAGATACGACACTTTCGTGGGCATACCTTGCGATCGCTGCAATGCCTTAGTCGGTTTCTCACTCGACTTCAACGCACTTTCTAATTCACTTTCACCGTTGAACATACTGAACAAGTGTTATTGCAGTATGTGCAATTTGAATGTCACCATCACGACACACTGCAGTCAACAGCTTCAAGTATTCGCAACAATTAAAGGGTTGTCTGTTTGAACGATTTCGAGTGTTGAGAATCGAACGAATCGATGCTGAGCCTCAAAAATCTATGGTGCACAGCACTTGCATCAGGCGAGAGAGAATGTAGAAAAGTATGGGGACGGTGCTCACCTTCGTGAAGTGAAGTTGCAATAATAGCACATCGAATTTGCGCTGAAGTATTTGCACGTGTGCGTGTGGAGGTAAGCATGATTGAAATGAAGAAGATATGAAAGATGTGAGTGCTAAAAATTTTCACATCGGAATCATGGCATTTAAAATCACGCATAATTTTGAATTTCTGTGGTCGCAAATGGATGCATAGAACAACGATGAGACAAAAATTCGAATAACAATGATATCGCTCAAGCTTACGAAACCTTTACGAAAGGCATAAACCGGGCCTTGATTCTATTTGCCTTGTGGTAATAAAGCAGCGGCATGATAGATATTCACCTTCTGCGATTCGAAGGTGAATGGGAGAGAGAAATTCCTTGCCGAAATTAATTCGCAAAAAGCAGCAAGACGAGCAGCTCAATGAGGATCTTCAAAGGCCTTTAATCTGTTCAGAGGATATCCGAAAGGGCCGGTCAAAGATCTATTGAGCAAGCGCAACGCAAATTCGCATAAGACAAGACAAGTATTGAACCGAGTAATATGAAGGAAGCAAAAAAAAAATGTAATATACAGAAAAAAGAGTGATGTGGTTTCAGGTAACATGAAGTGGACTATGGTACAGTGTTGGAGGCCATTAAAACGTTGAAGTTGGGCCATGATAAAACAAGCTGCAAGGAAATTGAACTTACCAAATTCTTCCAGGTCCGAAAACTGCAATGCTTTTTACAACTGCATAGCGAAAGTGGATGTATGCCGATGAAATGAAAGGAAGCAACAGTTATTCTATCGTTCAAAAAAGGTGATCCTCACATCTCGCCCAGCTACCCCCAAATAACTTTACATTCGTTTGTGCTAAAACTTTTTGAAAGATCAATCTACCATTAGCTCTGTACAGTACTCGAACCTCTTATACCACTGACATTTTAGCACTTTTTTCGTGCAAGATGCTCCTTCCTTAAGGCTACGCCTGGAATGACTGAATTCTTCGTTGAAGGGACGGGCGACGCTTAGATGTGATACATCTTATCGTTTGTCCTATACAGCACTGTCAACACGCAGATTCTTTTGCAAAGGCTCATAGACGCCTTCATCCGCTATGATACAGCCCTCTGACTTTTAAGTAACCTGCTTTCTAGAAGATGGCTCGCCACAATGGTGAATAGTGTTTGCTGCAATGAAGAATTAGCGAAGCGTGCGGATGGCGAGAATGGGGTTTCAAACGGACAGCTAGTGACAGACTGCATGCTCTCAGAGCTTGCTGAAATAGTGGAACACTTCGAAAAGATGTGTATGAAACTTGAATCTTCGAAAAAGCGGGTACTGCTCCTCACACCAAATGACTAAGGTTGATTCAGACCTGGAATTGGTAATAGACTACAAATGTACGGGGATGGAAGATGACACAAGGGAATTAGGCCTTTTCTTTGGCCAACAACAATCGCTTTCCGAAAGAAGCAATATTTTAGCCCTCCAGAGAGAAGGGAGAGCCTGAATCTGAATCTAAAGGTCGAATTCGAAGTGTGAAGACTGAATCTAAAACCGATTTGCAAAGTGGCCTCTCAGGAGCGCGATTGAGATTGAAGAAAATCAGATTTAACTCAAATCGAACCAAATGCTTCGAAGACCTCTCAGCCATAGAAGGATGAATCCGACATTCTCTTTATGTGAAACGAATGCCGCTCTCTTCACGAAGAAATTTAGGCCAGGTAGCCAAAGGCTCAATTGTCCATAACTGCCCACTCGTTTTAATAAGTCGTCCTTAAGGTTATAACAAACTGCTCCACTCTGATCTTGGCCCAGTCATGACCACCCAGCTTTTTTTCCATAATACACTGTACTACTATTTCAATAGTCCAGTTACGTATGCACCATAAATATCCTCCAAATATGTAGTAGTGTGACAAATAGTCCAACTACCCTCACCAGCAATATATGGAATTGTGTGGTAGATTTGTTGCCTGAAACCGAAGCAAAAGCTCACATTCACAAAAACTTCTACTTGCAGCTTGTTCATTAATAAGTAATGAAGCGAGAAATCCAATCGTTCACTCCAGTGGAATTACTTTACAACTGTGTGTGGTCTTCACTCCCTAATTTTTGCACCAGCATATTTGGTGCGTATGTAGTGGTGGTTTGCAGCGACCATACGTCAAGTACATTTCATGCAGCAAATATTCTAACAATTTGTCACAATGTGCTTCGTTAACCTTAAAGCACTAATTAGTTGCCACCATTTGGCATGGGATGAAAAAGATTTGAAGAGAAGGCCTAAAAGGATCTTCTAATGTTTGTGGCAGAATGCAACCCTGATTGCTGAATGATCCGGCAGCCTTCCTTTAAAATCCCGCATTGCTACACAAAAGTATTGTAGTTTTCAGTGTTGTCTTCTTGGCTTTTAGTGCAACAACGCGGCTCGGATGACAACGAGGTGCTGTGCACTTTACGCAACAACGACAGTTTTGCTGAGCCACTAATAAGTCGCCTGCTTAAATTGCACACTTTGCTTGTTCATTCAGGCGCACTCGTATTTCTCCTTCTGAGAAAAAGATTAAAAACCGTTGCTCGCATTCATTTCTTTTGAGGTTCAAAGTGGCGTAATGATTTCGTATCAGAGCAATATTTCAAAAGCAATTATTTCTTTTGAAATGGCGAGTTAAGAATCAAAGTCTTGATAATCTAGAATTATCCATATTATTGGATCCATTTGTGGTGCTTTCTAATAATCCACAATTGCCACAGTTTTAGACTTAGTGTATTCTGTGGCAATCCTTGTTTACTTCGAAACAAGCAATGATTCCAGTGCGCTATCATTGTTGCAGAAGAATTGCTGCAGTAATTTTGGTATTGTTCCTTCGAAAAATCACTCCCAATGAATGCTTTCAGAAGCAGAACTTCGGATTTGACTTGACTCCCTCGAAAGAATAGTGATATAACACAAGACTGTAAATATCCTGTAATGAGTATTTAACTATTCCGGTTAATTGTGGGCATGTGAGTCATTTTAGGTCGCTGTTGTCACTATTTTCCTCAACACAGTTCTACTGTGTGGAGAGTGCTCTATTGAATTTTTGAACAAAATTGTAAATGCGGAGGAAGAGAACTTCTGTTGGACCCTTTATTTCAATTAGAAACTATTACGTTTCGCTAAAGCACATATGGCGAATAGTGGCTAAACACAAAGGGGCTTTTCATTCGCCGTTCACCAACTCTTTGCTCAGCTGATCGGAAGTGCCGATGCTGATTATTGCATTCATTGTCGCTCATCGATATCCAAGGTTTTCTCTCTATTTTTCATACACTTCATCCACATACCCATTCTTTTTCATTGCTAACATTTGCATTTATGCACTCATCCACACAAGACACTCAAGGACCGTATAAGAGTGCTGCTGAATTCCTCTCTTTCTCTCACATACGCATATAGGACACACATACACGTGCACACACACAGGCACAGATGCAAACAAATCATCACACGTCAGCTTTCGGCATAAAGACTTCGTTTTTGAATATATCGCTTTGATTGTTTTAGCATTCGATGGCTGACTTGTGGTCATGGCTACTCTTTAAAATGCTGCTAGGTTCCATTACATCACGATGGCTGTGGTGCCTTATGATTTAATTTTTGAAAGCTATCCGTTGCAGTGAATATGACCGTGCTTTGTAAAATGTTGCTCTAAAGAATCTGAGCTGTATGAGCCATCCTCTATGCGAATGGATGTTCCTAAATACTGTCGTATCCCTTGCTGAAAAGAAGGTTGTTTTTATAAGTCTGGCTAATTAAACTTCTGTATTCTTGCATCAGGGCTAGTAGTCAAGCATAAAATAATGAAATATGCCTATCTCTCGCTGAACGCAAATATACAGACTCATCTCCTGACTGAAATTTGCCCCTTCTTTGCGCTAAAAAAGGCAAGAAATCAAGCCCAACCATGGTTATATACTAAGAATTTTGAACAAGTTGAAGTTAGTAATACCGAGAAGCATAAATGGAATTGCAAGACTTAAAAAAATAACTTGCAATCACGACCTTTCAAGAGAAAGATGGTTTGCAAAAAAAAAAATCGACAGTTAATTTTATGGCGTTAAGAAATTCTATCTGGAAAAATCTTTGAATATCTCCTAAACAGATCAGAAAAACGTTCTTTGAGACTTTCAAACGTTGATGAACGTATCTTATTCTCCTGTGGACATCATAAAATGAACGGTACATGAGATGCTTAATTTCATTTATGTATAAATTTGTTGGACATACCGACATAATTTCTCGCCCAGGTAACTGCGATTAAAAATCTAGCCGCTTTTTGGGAGGCAAAGAGTTTCTTTCGCATAGCTTTCAAAACTTCACTGCATTATTTTCGTTTCACAGGCCTTCCTATTCATTCTTCTTCGGACGCATGAAAGTCCAATTTAGCGCTAGCAACGTCACCACAACCTATGTGTCCTCTCAGAGATTCTTTCAAAGAAAGGTCCCCTTCTAAAGCAACTCTTTGCTAGAATCTATAGTTCGAAAAAAGTTCACAAGTCTTACTCTAACTAGGTGAAGTGAGTCCAGATTTTGACACCACTATCTAGCTGTTCACGGTGTAATGTTTACAGTTTAACTGTTAGCCATGTTCTGAAATTGCAACCGTTTTTGCTATCACTACGTGTTAATTGTTCATCGACAAGTTGTGAAATAAATAAAGAAAAGCGAATGATATTCAGCTGCCTATGTCATTTGTGAGCTCTCTTCTTCCGTTATAATAGCGAAATGTTAGACAATTAAAATCACATTGCCTTCTTTTTTAAGTGTCTCATCATTTCGAATGCACATATTTAAGAATGTTGAACGTGCAATTCACAACGACGATGAGCATCTGCGATCATCGTACACTTGGTGAATATTAAACAGCGTTATACATTGCGAATCGACGAAAAGTTCATTGACTGTTGTCGATATTTTTATGCCTCTAGAGAGTTCCTATCCTATCGAATAAGTTCAGCTCTAAAAGTTGTACTTCAATTCAAACTCATAATTTTTAGTAAATGACAGTATCCACCTGAAAGTGCAGCATATTTTTTTATTGAGTGCTTCAGTTGTTGGTTACAACTTGCTGTTATAATGAGATGTGGTGTTTTTTCAACTTTCATCTGTGTTAGGTACTTCCATTTTCCACTGTTTCGATGCAGACTTTATGCGATGAACCTTTAACGCCGTTATACGAAAAGGTTAACATGCTCACTGGAGACATTCTTTCAAGAAGAATACTTCTTAACTATAATTATATTTTTAAAAAATTTCCTGAGGATAAAAAATGCGCCTCTCCGTTTTATAGGTATCTTATGGTTGGTGCTAAGAACCTTCTTTTAGATATTCACTATCAGGGCGCTTCATAGCCTTGTGAACTTATGATGACAGTGAAGTTTCGAATTGCAGTGAGCCCCAATGACAGTCAACTACTCTTTGGACGCTTCATCGTCAACATTCCTTGGGACACAGAGATTATTATTTCGATGGAAAGGTTCTTTGTGGAAATCCACAAGCGCCGAATTACTTCTGTGGCTGCTTGCATATTACGCATTAAGCATATCTTACCGTTTGGCAATGAATCCATCTCAAAAGAGGTTCATTCTATGCTTTTATTTAATCGTAGATGAAAAGTGCTTTATTAGAAGCTGAACGAAGATGAGTAAATTATACAAATTGCCCCAGCGGATACTGAAAATGTTTCAAGATCTGCGGAAATGAACTGTGCGATAAATTGTGGTATAGGAAGTGCTATGATGATCTTAACAGAAGAATGAATGAAGTAATGAAGCCAAAATCAAGTGCGATTTTTGCAAACAAGGGATTGTCGGCCGCAAAAACCATCAAGATTGGCTGAAATATAACACTAATCGTATAAAAGATTGCCTCCTCGAACTCTAGAGAAAAGCGTGGCTTTACGGAAGGTAACGCCATGTTAAGAGACATGTTATAGCCATTATATACGACAGTTATAGCCGTTTCCTTCTGCAGTAAATTGAGCAGGTCTGCAGGGTTCTCCATCCCAAGAAATAACAACTGATAAAATTGTCGCATTGTTTAATTTATTTGCCCCAAAAAGTGGGGGGAAGCATTTACGCTAGTGAATCGATAAGAACTGTTTTTCATAGCCAATTTTTTAAAATATTTGTTCCCTTCATTTTATTGCATATATTTTAATGTGTGAGTTAAAGGCGCAATATTAATGCAAACAGGGTTTTCGAAGACCTCGCTGTATTCTTCAATACGTATAGCGAGTTCATTCCTCTAACGTTCATGCTCGGCTTCTACGTCTCGACGGTTTATAATCGCTGGAGGGAGATTTTCGATCACATTGGTTGGATCGATACGTATGTTAATAGAATAACACATGTTTTAATAGAAGTAAGGCAACAAATGAAGTAGAGCACCATTTCCTGCTGTAATGTTCTGCAAAACATTCGGCAAACAATGTATGTCCTTAGTTAAATAGTCAACACAGATTTGCGCATATGCATTTATATTAGCATAAAGATTCGTTTCTTTCGCAGATAATATACGTATATTTCACCGAATTTTGGTAGCTCGAATTTTGGTGCACCTATAAGTGAAAAGAATCAAAATCAAATAAAACCAATAAAATGTTTTCTCTTTCACCCACTCTTCATTTTGAACACAAAAAAAAGGTTTGACGCATAAACTAGATTTGAAACATAAACTAAGTGTTGCTTTAGCAATACATAATGGAATCATGGAACATCATCTTTCATCATCGTTTACTTCGTCGAGACTTGTTGGAATGGACCACCCATCAATAAATGCCACCTTTCAGACCGGCACTTATGATAGCGAGTGTTGTAAGAGGTACCGACGAGCGTTCGCGTATGATAAGACGTAGCTGTGTGCGTTACCTTGTATTGTTGCAAGCGATGGTCTTTAGAGATGTTAGCACCCCTGTCAAGAAACGCTTTCCAACTATGCAACACATCGTCACTGCTGGTATATTACATTCTTGTTTCAACGCCATTGTGCGATACTGATCATCACAATTAGGCGTCTAAGAACAGCAAAAATTAAGAAATTGCATCTTCCCTGTACAAGTAAAATTTATATTAAAGAACAAAGAGAAACCTGAATTCAGAGATATTACAGCGGTTTTTATGGATCAGAACATGCCCAACGTCAAAATACGAACACACACTGTGTCAACTTTTCTCGAGGAACGATGTTATCTCAGCTGTATTTCACTGCACAATGCGATATGCACATCGTTGTGCTATTGATTCCTCTCACAGGCCGCAATTTCTCGTATATTGAGGCCTCGCGAAAATCGACCTACACAACCATAAATTTGTTGCCGTTCAAAGCCCTATCAAAGATTTTTCATCTCTATATAAGCGAATTCTTGCCATAAATTCGCTTTTCTGTAAAACCGTTTGAATACACAGTACACTTCTCACAGCATCAGTTGCGATGTTTTTTACTGCAATTTTCTGCTCTGGATATCAGCATTTCCGACGAATGCAAAACCGGTCACACAAGCGAGTCAAGTTTTATGACACAGTTCGTTTTGCTGCCTATCAAAAATTACGTTATCTGACGGTACAATTAGATGCTGTCTGATACTATGAATACACAATTTTATGAAATTAAAATCGTTTATTCGGGCATCAATAAAATAAGAACGACGCAACTGCAATAAATCGAGCAGAAAATATAGTGGCAGCAAGCGAAAAAAATGTAGAATTCATGGCAGTAAGAATCAACAACTGGCCATTTCCCATAGAATATTTTTTCAAAAATTTTAAACGCTCTTTTGCATTTTTGCTCTATTTTTAAATAAAGGAGATCATTCTTCTGCAGAGTTCAAAATTCTAAGCGAGTAAAGTGTATTTTTGAGAGATCTTTTGCTCTGAAAGCATTCTAAATTTGGACATTATTCACACTTAGCAAAGATCCTAACTTGCTGCACACTTTAATAATCCCTTCAATGGTTAAAAGATGAATAATAGGTTAAAAACTTTATTCCACATAAATAAAGCAAATAATAAGATGTAAATTAAATGTTAAATTCCACGCCTTAATGTCTATATTTTCATATACTCATCTCCATCAATGTATTTTCGGCAACTTTTCTTGTATTCTTTGATAGACCTTTGTCTTCGTCCAGAAAGCCGTTAGCTTATGAAGTCTTGACTCATTGCTGAACTAATTCTTGAAATCATACTTCAATTTTAAAAACAAATGAGCATTATTCGAAGTAAAGTTGACGCCTAGTTCTGATACGTTTGGGATATGAATATAAAGCAGTCCGTTTAGTCCAATTCTCACAGCTGAAGGCAAAAATATGACGGAAACGGTGAAATTTTTTACTTCCCATTCATACGTTTCCATCCACTTCTTCTTGCTTATATGGCATCGTAGGCCAACATTTAAACGAGAGACGCACTTGAGAGAACTTTTCTGTCTCGAAAAAACATCAGGCCTTTTACCTCTCAGGGTTGCTGACGCAGAATGAGAAAGCAGTAATGGACTCAGTGGATTCACAGTACACCAAGTATTGGGTGCCTATGCAGTGGACCTTCAGTCTACTAAAAATGGCCAGAGATGAGCAAAGAATCGAGAGTGATCACATCTACATTGAACTCGTCGATGTGAGTCCATTTTCAATATATAATCACCGATGTTGCCCCTTCTCGAGTTCATGGAACTATTTTCCCTTTTAGTCACAAGCCAGACAGGTGTTATATTGGTGTGAAATGACGCTTAATGGAACATATCTGGGCAAAAAGTCGATGTGCTCGACTACTCGCCTCAAAATTTAGGCCTATTCCAGTTGCAGGCATTATGACTTGACGCGTCGTTGTGCGTTCAGAGAATAACGCTATTTGCAGCAAGCATGCAATTGCTAGTTGCATTGACTAGTACAGCAGGTTTTTGGATGCCGATGCACAAAAGTAATGCAAAACATGGTTTCGTTTTAAGACTACGCAAAACGTTTCAACAAAAGCATATTCTTTTCAATCCTTTCAACCGAAGCGTGTGAAAAAATGTATCGCTGGGTGATGCGTCCAAAAGTTGAAGGAAAATGCAAAACATTCAAATCAGATTTTGATGGTTTCAGAGTATCAAAGGCTACAGGTCGACCGTTGCTAGTTTGACGCTGTACGACTGGGTGAATGTTCCACTGGTATATACGCAAGTGGTAACACTCGCTGTTCGGAGTTACTTCATTCTTGCACTGCTTGGTCGACAGTTTTTGGTGACCGATCGCGATATATCTAAAGCCAGAACAGTGAGCAGCCCTCTTTTCTTGGATGTACTTTCCCCAGAATTCATTCAGAAGATGGCGAGATATGGAAAAGATTTTGTCTTCGAATGGCAGAAAGCGGAAACCGCATGGAAATGTTGAACAAACTTAAGGCTGTGAACGATCGCGTGAGAATGTACAAGAGTTTTCTGCTGCCTACTTAAGGAGCATCTACGAAATATTGAAGAGTATCTCTCCTTTTCGGGATCACAGAGTGTGGTTCTTTCATTTAAGAAGCAAACCTTAGTACATTTCATAATTTATTTTTTAAGCAAATTTTAGATGGACATTTACGTACCGGTGATGACGATTCTGCAATTTCTCTGCTACTTCGGATGGTTAAAGGTCGCTGAGGCTCTTCTTAATCCACTGGGAGAGGATGACGATGATTTCGAAGTCAACTACATCCTCGACAGGAACCTGCAGGCTTGACACATGAATTCCAAATCCTTTTCCTAACTGTTTTAAATCGTCGCAAAGTCGTTGCTCTAATTCCCTTAATTTTAATGAAAGTCTGTCGAGGCTTATTGCCTGTGGTATGGTAGGGCTCTCATAAAAGCGCATAGGCGGCAAGTACAAAGTTTGGAATTAGTTCACATGAGTGGATTTTTAGGGATTGAAATGCAGATGGAAACCACTATAGGATTTGTAAGCTGATTTAGGATTTGTATGAATGTTTTATTTTTTTTTAGGATTTATAAACAATTGTACGAATGTTTTATAGGTCGGTTTGCTGATTGTCGATGATGCCTTCGATCAGAAACCACAACTCGAGAAGGATATTTTTTGGGGCGATACGACGGCTGAGCCGTTTTACACTGCTGACAGCGCGAGACGGGCAAGCCATCCAAACGTGGGATCATGTGCAGATTAGTGAGCGCAAGCCTCTTCGAAAAAATTCAACTATCATGACATGAAACTGACCAAAGCAAAAGATTTGCTGAATCTATATTGAGTGAGGCAATTCCATATGCATAATTACAGTGATTAAGTGAAAATCAGTTAATAGATGGAATTCGTGCAAAAAAAAATTGTCAAATAATAGCCTCGAATAAAGCGGAAAAGAAAGAATAGAACCGAATCGCTTAAACAATCAGAATTTGTGCTCCCGTCGTCACTATGCGAGCTTTACAATTTCCGTTCATATTGTTTTCTTCAGTCTCTTCAAGGCAAAAGAGCGGAACACATTGAATAATGTGAAAGTGATGTTCTAAGGTGATTGACATGTAAGGAGGCAAAGCGATTGCAGTGCTGCCAAAAACGATGGAGTGATGATCAGGCAACGTCGTCCAACAGTGCATCTAACAAGTGGAGAACTTGCAATTGACGGAGGCATCGAAGCGGTGCCGGTACTTGGAAGGCAAGCATTCACTACTATATACCATTTGCTCTTCACAACATATGATTTCAAATCAAATCGAAGGGCGTGTCATAGTACAACTATTTATAGGCCTTACATTCGAAATAATGGGTGTTTTCCGAGAGTTCGTATTCCCCTGGTCCCCTGATTTCATTGGAAAATGCACTTCAGAAGCACAACTGTTTTCTGTCCTTAGGAGAAGTCATGGACTGGCTCTTTATTTCGTTCGTTTGAAAAGATGATGGTAGATTTCTGAAGATGTTTGCATTTGCAATAAATGTTGCAAAAGAATGGAGAGGTCTGGCGAGAACACGGTAATACAGGTGCGTGGGAACCTATAGAGTATCAAAGTAAAAGAAGTGTCTCTAGCATTCTGATAAAAGAAGACATGAAGCGAATCCCTGAAAATGGTGGTTCGCTGCGGTAGTCACATACTGCCGCAGATTTCATTCCCATAACGTCTGTGCTAGAACGATCTTGAAAGCATGCTATGCTTCAGCTTTCAGCACATTATTTTCTCTAAGAATGATTCAGATGAATTCGAGAATTCGAGAATGAGCAAGATTTAAGCGTACAATTTGAGATGTTTTGCTTGATCCTGAGAGAAAGTTTTTGCTGAACATAGCATAGCTTGCTAATAGTCCATTTATTACAGGTAGTACAATATCTGCCGTGGCACGCTGTGTGATTTACATAGTCGTCGCTCGTCCATGAGAAATGAAGACTAAAACTGTATGAACGAACAAATTTCGACAACTAACAGAATATTTTGTTGACTTCCGCGTGTGAAGCAATTCAGCATTGCATATGAAGGCGTAACACTACTGAAACTGGTGTCCTGATAAAATGTGTGCATGAGTTAGGGCTAAGATGATGCGCTTCCCTGTTACTGTTTCTTTCAGTGGTCGCGTCGAAGATACCGAACCTTCAATTAGAAGGTTGAGCTCCGCTTTTGGCGATAATATCTTCAGGCGTCTTCAGGGGTTGACTTCAAGGAAAGGTCTGTAGTGAAATTTGCTTTGACGTGTTTCCTGACGATAATGTTATTAGAATTATATTATTCATGCAAAGGTTAACAGAATCATGAATCATGCTTCTCCTCGAGATTAAATGGTATTAAGACCACCCGGTCCTAATTTTAAAGTGTATCCTGAGAATGGTAGCGCTGCATCACCCGGCAATTCCTTTTTCAGAATTATTTGCGAGCGTTTTCTCGACGATTTGTTGAGGAACTTTTACCGCGAGAATTATTAAAGCCCTCATGAGCATGTTCATTGTATATATTTCTGCACTTAGTTATGCGAGCTTCAGGGCAGTTGATCGTGTTCATGCTCTAACTGAGCAAACTGTTTTTCACTCTCTAATGATACTAGCTCACTGAGCTCATGCTAACTTCATACAGTTCTCTAAAGGTTATATATCAGAATCTGAATGAAAGAGTTTGTCGGTGCTTTCGTTCTTAGTTGCCTTCGCGAAGAATGCTTGTGTTCAAGTTTGGACTCCTTTTGGAAGACGTCTTGTACTTCTACGTCTTTTTTTCCGATTTACTTCTATTTATTTAGTCATCTACATCCATTTTCGAGCGCAATAGAGCACTGAATTAAGACTTGCTAGGTTGTGTTATTGCGCAATTTTTCGAGATGGCTGAGCGGATGCACGGAAAGATTCTTGATTATTTCCCTATTTTTGAACAAAACTTGTACCTGAAAGTTTTTAGGTTTGCATATCCTTGAGAGGGTTTCCATTCTTTAAGATGTCCAGTAGGATGCTTCTGTTCTGAGGAGTTTCGATTAGAGGAGGTTATATTGAAACCTAAAGAACTACTAAAAATGTCAGTCAACATAAGTAAGGATTTCAGGATTCGAGAAATCCTCTTCATGGCAAGTGAGTTTCTGCAGTGTGCATATCATGAACTTTTCAACAAATTCATTCCCCATCCCCTGCCCTCCTCACTGCAAGTGCTTACGAAACAAAAGCAAAGTTAAGTTGAGTTGTGATCTTATTTATGATCACGTAAAGATAGTTAAAGCTGAAATGTTTTTAACTGTTGTGCAGATATACCCTAAAAATGCGCAAAAGCTGGGCATTCATGTTTCAGCTATCTTCAATCGTTGTGCTTATATATGAGCTAGCATCCACAAATGGCGTGAATACTTATCGATAGAGCCAATCAAAAATTATTGCAGGCTCACTGGCATCGACTTCTTCTTTAGACGCATCTGAAACGAGAGCATCGACACCGGCTGCACAGCAAAAGTGAGTTGGGACAACGCGAAATACTGACTGGTTCAGAAATTTGTTAAGTGGGGGGTGGAGGGGGGGAGGGGAGGAGGGGCGTCGGAAAAAACTTGATAGAATCCTTTCTGTTGGTTAAATTATACGGTTTTGAACTATAGATAAAGAAGGTAAAAACAGAGATTAATTTAGAGCTCGATCGATGAGTTTTGTAAAGGCTGCAAGCAGCTGTAAATTTAGCATCTCAAAGCAGCTGACGCTGTTGTACAAAAACGGTTCATCTTAGCGCCCACTTGTATAGTTAGCTGTTTGAAGGTGAGATCTGCCTTCGGAGTGCCCATGATCGTTCATATGCGCACAAGTCTTGAGCTGTGACGTCTTCATTCGAGCTGATTTAACAGCTGCACAGTTATGCTCGTTGATAGTTGCGAAGTAGAGTACTCCGTAAAGAAGCCCATGAAAAGTATTGCTGCTTATACCTTGAAGGAAAACAGCATATATATCTAAGAGGCTTTTGTTGAATTTTTAAACTTTATATTGTAGGTTTATGCATTCTTCTCCTGGTACTGGTCGTTGCGAGATACCTATAGGTCCACTAACAACGAAACCCGCATCTTCTTCTGCAAACCAAAGAGCCCGCCTTTCGTTTCGAGGGCGAGTCGCACCAACTGTAAGTAACGCTTTCTCCATAAATGACCAGAGTCACATAATGTGGAATAGCAGAAGCATGATGTGTTGGATGTTGGGATCACTGCAGAAGTAGCTTATGGCGAAGAACTCAGGTTCACGCAATTAGAGTTAGTAAAAACATCAACGACCCAGCTGGAACAGGTGCTGATTGAATGTATTGTGGTATAGAAATTTTAATATTCTCTCAGAGCGTCCCCACTCCCTCCCCATCTCCTCCCAGGAGAACTTCTTACTATCAATAACAATGGAATTTGAAGGCCGACCTACCTGTAATAAGCGAAGAGCGAGCAGAAAAATTGAAATCCGACGACTCGAATCTACTTAATATGACCACTTTGCCGCAGAACAACGATACTGACGCTGTCGTCAAAGGAGGTGGGCAAAAAAGCTATAGCGATAACGATGAAGACGACAAAACGCATTGGAGAATGTAAGCGGTGAATTAAGTAAGCAACGTGTGGAGGTGTTCCACCATTATCGTACAGATTTTTCCTATCCAACCTAGTCAAATCAAAAACGAAGTCTTATTCTCGTTCTCGAGAGTTCTGAATTCATTCCGCATAACACACACTTTTGTTTAAATGAGTCTTTAAAAAAGCATGGACTCGAAGAATTAGTGTGTGGTTGCTTAAATTTATGTGAGAGGGAAAAGTGCGGAGCAGTCGATGCAGTGATTGGCGATTAATTTTTCTGAGCTGCCTTAATTTGTGCTGCAGTTTTCAAACAATTTTTCGCAATATTTGTTGATTTGGATGCGATTTTGTCACATATTTTGATGTCATTCAGAAAATTTTCATTCAAACCCAGTCTGTTTTTGCCGTTATTTTGTCCATAATGGATAACCATCAGGCATTCTTCGGCTACCATCGCATGCGTCAGGTCTGTTGTGATCGTACGAAAAATACGATTTTAAACATCCATCGTGAGGAACAGTTCTGTGTAACTTAATGTGCGCTATAAACTTTCACAGATTCCTCAGTCGGTCGTGACACAGAATCTTGTGCGGCTATTAGCGAATCGCTATGGATAGAAGGGACTACCAAAGCGTTCTAGTTAAAAATTTTCTCAAGCGCACAACTAAATCTGCGCTCAATTCAGATGCCAGGTTTCCTCGACAGCAAATACAGCTGTTTCATCAACTTTGAGTGAGCAGAAATTTAAGTTGCTTTTTAGGCGTTTTACGTTATCTTGAGCCCCTATTGCTACAAATTGCATTGTTCCATTATTTGTTCTCCATTTCTCTAATAGCTTCAAATAAATCATCTTTGAAGTTTTCATAGACGCATTCGTTTCTTTTCAGTTTGCATGATATTTGCTCATAAGATGACGTTTAATAATAGCATCCCTTCATTCCTCTCATATTATTTTCAAGAAGTTTCATAAAAATTTGTTGACGAATGTCGGATGATTTTTATTGTTCACATCCGGTTTTTTTTTCATCACTGATGAAAGAATATAGTTTGTTGGAATTTATAAACCAATGAACTTGCTCATTTTATTGTTGTGAACATTGAGCTATATAGAACTTATCATCAATTTCCGCTCATTTAACAATAACAGTGGTGACCTTTGTAGCCTTTATATACCTTTAAGGATGTGCCTTAGAAGAATTTATTGCGAATATCTCGCATACCACAACGACGGATTAATTCGCTCTTATTCTTTTTCAAAGTTGCGTTCGCCATTATAAATGGGCAAAAATCCTCTCCATTTTGCACAAATCATTTCAGCTTGCATTGCACATATTAACAGTAATTTATTGACATGAACAGAAACACTGCTTAGCAAGAGATTTAAGAAAGTGTTGCAAGTCTTGCTAACATAGCATCAAACTTATTCCATTGCTGATTTTATAATCCACAGCTGACAAATATATAAAGCATTCAGTTTAATGAATTTGTAAAGCATAGTTCAATGAGTGAGAGGATATCAATCACCATTTTCTTTTGAGCCTTGTGAATGCTCTCCTCCCTTTGAGCCTTATGAACAATGCGATTCAAGTGCTGAGAACGCAAAGAACTGACTTATTAAGAATTTTAAGAATTGGCGTTTCCTTAGCTATGATGGCCTCAGTAATGGGATCATTCTGCCGAAATCAGATTCTATCGAAGGGCCTTTCTGGTACTCTGTGCTCCTGGGAGGCGTTGTTGCCGGCAGACGGTGTTGGAACTGCGATCGATTCAGTGGAAGCATTTGGGCGCAGACGGTCGTATTTGTCGAAGAGTGCAGTGTTCTGCGACGGTCTCAAGAGAAACGTTGCCAACATTGATATCAGCGCCATTTCCCAAGTCAGCATGAACGACATCCAAACTGAAAATTCAGCCCTTAGTTACACTGGACATCTGCGACTATTTTCGGCCAGATTTGAACAGTGCAACTTATCTGATAGTTTCTGCTATATATGTTATAAAATTGCACAGGATGATAATCACAGAGATCGTGTGATTCTGCGGCTCTACCTCTCATTTGGTTTCGAGATTTTGGGAAACTTTTTCAACGAAATATGATGAAAGCAATGGTGAACGAATAAGACGCACATAAAAAACAGTAAATTCCTCTAGATGAAGATAACCCATGATGCTATGAATATGAGCGATCACTACGGTTCTGTTGCCAGCACCCTTTTTATTTAAACGATCCAGATAAGGCGGCACGATTCACAGCGGTATTGTTGGATGGTTCTTTTGAGAGCCTTCAAAACAGGGTCATCTACGGTGAAAGCGATCGGCAGCTGATTTAAATTACACCGCATAAGGCTGCGTTATAATCGAAATGTTGCATATGTATTTCTATCATAACTCACAAATACGTTGTTTTTTTGTTTGTTTTTTTTCACTACAAATAACGACTGACTTGATGCATGCAGTGGGCAAGAAAACACAAAGAGTTACACTGTGCTTTCGATGACCCGGGCAGGAGGATGCCATCAGCGAAAATGCCGACTGCAGCAGCTAAATCGAAAACAAACTTCTGTATGGAATAAATTGCTTGCGCCGTATCGACAAGGCGGAAAATCACCGAAAAGCGATAAATTTCCAGCTTTTCCTGCAAAACAAAAACATCCACATATCACCTATCAGCTGCGGTGCTATTTGCAAAGAATCATCTGGTTTCGGAAGCTAATGTGAGCTGAAGGTAAGGGAGGAAACCTGAAAGCTTGGCTATACGTGAGTCCGCTGATTATTACGTGAAGAGACAGGACAGAATGCGATACGCGAAGGCTGGAAATGAGCCTCAGCGGGTATTTAGGGATATGCAAGACATTTTTGCGGGTTTTGGGAACCTTCCCACCCCGCCAATGATCCTTGTGTCCTTCTGGCGCGGGTGGCTATGAAAAGTAAAAAAACTTAGTATTACATGGCCCAGTGGAATGATCACATAGCAGGCGTAGAAAGCAATAATCATCGAGATTAATCCCATGGCGTTCGAGATTTGAAACCACCTGCAATTATTGTCGACAAATTACAAAGCAGCACGGGTGTTTGCAGGTGGAGATCATCGATGATCTGTTGTAGCCAATTTCATTTTTATCTATTAAATTTAACTGTAACTCTTGTGACCCTATGCAGAGACCTCGGAGAGTTATTCATCTTTGCCGTTACCTCAAGTTTAATAGAACTTGAGGTATTTATACCACATTGAATAATCAAGTAAGAATTGCTTTCACAATATATACATTTTGCAGTTCTACTTATAATGCATCAATACTATGGAAAACAATCGAAAATATGTCGTTTTCATGTTCGGTGAACAAGTTTTACAAGTTCCAGCTAAAACTTTAAATTCAATGGTTCACCAACTGAAAGTGCCGAACAATCACGCATCTCCTATTCTGGGTGATATTTTGTATTGGTTAACTTTACCAAGATATCTTTCCTGTTAATCATGCAACAGACACGATGATCTTACTCACTTTTGGTTATGAACTTATGAAAATACAATAAAAACAAAAAAGTGATCATAATATATTTTCCACTTACAAATGCGTCCTACTATTGAGCTCAAGGAAGACGATAATATTGGTGGTTTCGAGTACAATACGAACGATTGGTGACTGAAACACAATCCACTCAAGACAGCGCAAATTCCTCCTGAAAATAGAGGAACAATCCAGCATCTAGGAGGAGCGAACGAAAATAATTCAGCATCTCATATATTCATTAAAAGCGGAAATTTTACTGAATGCGGATTTTCACGCGCACACACCACAACGTTGTGCAAGCAAGCATGCGTTAACGCATAATAAAATCACTGTAAGTAGATAGGAACGTGAGCTAAAATTTGAAGCTTTGATCCTATGATTTTTGAAAGTTTGATCACCGTACCGTCAGTGGTTAGAGAGACTCTTAATAGCTGAAGATAAATGCGCAAAGCAGCTTAATTGCTACTCGGTCCAAGTGCGTTCTTTCGCGCGGACGCACAACTTGCTCCGCAGAGCCACAATACTAAAGAGCTGTCATTCTGCAGTTAGCCTATTCCAATTAAGGTTACAGCGCTGTAAAGCACTAAACGAGTTTTACTAAAATGCGCAGCATTTCTCATGCTTTTTGAGGCTGCCGAAATAACTTCCGTTCCAATTAACTCTCCTCTCTTCTTGTTTCTTAGTTTGTTTTCTCGAATAATTTTTCGTTTCCATATGGGAGACTAAATGAATCTCAAAAATAAATGATACCTAGTGCAACACGAAAACTACGTACTTCTTGCCTTCGAGCGTCGGTAAGCAGTGGCAGAAGCAACAGATCGGTGGTACTTGAAAAGATATTTTTAGGCCCTTTGAGAGCAGGTATTCGGAGAGTGCGGCGCGACTGCCGAACATGTTCTTCATTAACGTTACTATTACGAAGAGACATAGCATGAAGTACCTGCAAACGTTCACCTCACATGTTGTGCTTCAATAAGAAATCCGCGAGCAAATTTCCCACCAATTATAATGAAATCGACGAATTCAGGAACATAGCTTTGAATTCCGCCTCATTCGCGGCGAGAAATTCAAGCGTGTTGACACATATACTAATTTGTTTTGATACTCAAAGAAGCAATTTTTTAGGGAACAGCTAAAAAGTTCGAGTTTGAAGCATTGCATATACAAGTACGCGCCGATCGCAAGGTTTTCACTTCCAAACAGTTCCAGATTTTGAGCGGAACTCTATGTTCTACAAAGACCAGCTTTGGCGAGTGTTTTGTCTATCCTCTGTGGTCGACGAAACGCATCAGGCTTTCGTTCATGAGATTCAACGATTCTCAAATGTGTATGCTTTCTTGTTGATCACTTTGAGAGGTTGGCCACTATCTATGCGTCTCTACAACGTTATTAATTATACTGCAGCAGAAAGCTACTTCAAGCAGCTCTACCAACACTTTATTCTAGGTGTGATTTGTCAACGCTATGCATGCCGCGAAGACGGGTTTGTTAAGAAAAATTAATGGAAAAAACACGTCGAGAAATATATTCTTGATCCTCAACTATAAGGGTATTTATCGTACCGTCGTTTGTTCTTTCGTGTGTTTTAAATGATGACATTGAGCATCGTATGTCAAAGTAACGACTCCACCAGCTAATCGGAATAGCAAAAAAGTGCTCTACCGATGTTTCCACACACCTTCCCTCTCAGCAGACCTGAGTCAAAAATATTCGCGGACATGGTTGTCACGGAAACGTTGCGGATTGAACCGTTGTCTGCACAAGCAATGCCGATAAAAGGCTTAAAAAACTCCCACCCCTCCTCCCTCCCCACCTCCAAAAAAAACGACTTACACAAGAGCCACTGAATACATGAAACTTGCTGAACGAGGTATAAACATTCCCACCAAGCCGCACAATGTAGCCACCTGAAAAAAAGGTAGAAGAAAGCCTTGAAAGCGTCAGTCAACGAAGAACAGGCATGGCTTCCATGAACGAATATGTTTATATATGCAAACTCAACTATTAGCATCGAACAGTACTGATGACTTAATGAAGATGAATTTTTGTGGTAAATGGCTACCGAAGTACAATTTTAAACCTGCAATCGGAAGTAAACAAATGAAGATCTACATTCATTTTTAATACAAGCTCAAGTATTTCTTTACAAATTCATCACTAGCAATATAATACAACGCTTTTAGTAAAGGCAGTGTAAACTATATGTATTTTTGAACATCTGTTTGGCGTTTGAAGAAAGAAGTTTTTTTTGCCAACGAGCGGCGCCTTCCTGTAGAGTCGAAAATACAACATCTTTTGTAACGGTTTTAATCGGCATATTTTCAGCGATCGTTAAATCGTTGTATTGCCATTTGATATAGTGGTTATGGTGCAAAAACTACACTTATATCAATTGCTCCCAACCTGCAGTTGTAACTTCGGTATCTCAGTTTGCATATGTTGGGTTGCTTGAAATTTTCTATTCTTTCAATAAACGGCATACTATGTACTCTCAATAAAGTAATGCAAATCACTTACAGGACACATGAGGACGATCCAATAGAGATCAGTTTGTACGCGTTCGTTGCTGATATATTTGAAGACGAAATACAAGTGGAAAACGCATAGCACAAAAACAATCACAGTAAAAGCTGTGCTCATTGATAGGAGAATCACATAGGGGGCACTCATCTCTGTAATTCACTCAAAGTTATTGCGTTAAGAACGAATATGAAAAAATGCAGTGGGTTGGAATGGTTGTGCACTAAGCTCGCAGGCAATTTGCTACAATTAAGAACACAATTTACGTCTGGCATAGCAATTCACTATAACGGAAACGTTGCTAATATAAAGTTTGTTTTTTTATAGACAAGCAATAAGTATTACATAATAAGCGCATGAGCTTCTGAGAATGCTGGAAGGCCAAAGGCAATTTTTTAAGACTAATTTTCTCCTCTCACTTCCTTCTTTCAGTAGGTGGCAAATTCATCTTCCGCTCTTCACAGCTTCAGCAACCCCTAATAGAAATTTGACATGCTCAGCCGACCAACAAAGTACTCAAGGAGTGTCCTCACTGCGAGGATAGCAACTATCCGCGCAGTGATATTCATCGACTCTCTTTCCTCTATTCCCAACTCTTACTTCAGATTTCATCATTTCCACGCTACAAATTTTAAAACATTTGGACGCCAAAAATTTTAAAAAACAACCTGTTATCCAGTTGTTGACATCTGGCGGTGCCATTGGGGTGTAGTTGAGTGAGTGTTTCACTAAACTGCTAAAGAGTTCGGCGGCCGACATTCCTTCGAACTGAATGCTGCTTCTATACTTCCCAACTAAAATCGCTTTTATACACACGTTGGTTCTGCGCACCAACGAGGAAATCACAAATTCACCATTATGTTAATGGCTCTCACTGTCTAATCAGTTCACCATTCCGAAGGCACACAACGCTATTTTTGCTTGGCAGTAGGGTTGAAATTTCATTAATCGACCCACTGAGGGAGCCTCTATGTTCCGAGATACTGCGCCTTACCCTGAGATACTAGTGACACACTCCAAGAACGTTTAACTAATATCAAGTAGCCAACTGGAACCTTTGGCGTGTCAGGATCTCATCATGTCAAATCAGCAGTCCCACATGTCGATCAACACGTTATAATAAACTTGAAATAGGGAACAATACAGGAAACTTTTATCTCTTTCAGATTCAGAGAAAGGGACATAAATCTCTCCCTGAATATTTATCTTCGAAATGAGCCTTCCTTACAATATTGGTAGCCTGACACAATAAGCTCCATCGCTGGAGATTAACAACAGGCCTCTTTACCTAGGTGGTGCAACCTTCGAACGCAAGCAGCACCTCTACCGTAATGATTTGTTATCTGCGCTAACGGTACTTAAGAAAAAGATGCAAGAATGTTAGCATAAAAATTTTATGGGCACTTTTCATGAGCAACATAAGCTAGCATGGTTTATGAGTTGGCATAAGAATAAAGCTCAGCACTTTTCACAGAAATGTACGAATTAGGCAAAAGGAATTCTATCAGAATCTCGGAGGAAAATCTCTTTTGTCATATCAACGATAAACAAATCACTTCCAAGCGCTTGAACATGCTGCGATATGCAACCCATCACTGAGTTATCATCACCTTCGAAGATGGAGTAGAACACCAAAGCACAAGCAACTCCAGCCTATGTAGAGTTCTTAAAGAAGCGAGAATTCAAGCGGTGGATTTGTTTCGAAGCGGTGAAGTGGTAAATGAAAGAAAATGCACCTCATGACAGCCGTGTAACTATGGCAATGGCAATGTTGGCAAGGAATGATGCAAAGCGAGACATTTTTACAACGGACGAATCACCTTCCGTACCGTCAATAATCCCCAACTGCGATCACTTGCAATGAAAGTATAAAATTTTGTAATTTGCACATAATAACATCCAACAATATTTAACTCACATATGGTAGTTTTTTAAAATAAGTTGCATCTTGGAAAATGCATGTACCTTAAGATATTGAACTAGTGGCCAAATATGCATAAAATGTTTCATAAAAAACGAAAATTTCGGTGAGAATTTTCAACAAGAGAGTGGTAATTACGTCGTTCAGCAGTCAGAAGCCAGCAATCGGCTTATAGGAATTTAGTGATCGTCACTTCATTATACTCGATATTTCCACTATTGATAACATTAATCGAACAGTTAAAATAAACGCAGAACTAGAAAAATGCCTTTCTTTTTTCAGATCATCTGAAGTATATTGATCCTACAGCGAATAAATTTTTGTAGACACGGTTATATCCACTCTGAAAAAGTTATTATTATTACTCGATTTGTATATTAAGTTTTCGAATGTCATAGAGTGCTGTTCAAATACTCACATCTTTGTCTTTTTTACTTCTGACACTTAAGGACTACAAGGGATTATTTTTTGGCGTCCCTATAACAACACTTTTAGCTGCTTCGCATGTAGACTACCTTAAGTTGCTAATTAGTTTGTATTTTAAACTTGAGCTAGACAGCAATTAAAACACCTCTATGGGGGCTAGAAAGCTATGAACAAAATTCACATAGCCGCCAGTGTTATATTACATCGTTTATTCGAACTCCACACTTGTGCTGATGAGGAACATTGACGAGAAGAAGCAAGATAGATAAGCCGGAGAATTTTGACCAATTCAGCATATATCACCATGGTTTGCAGAATCACTTCGCATTAAACAATGAGTGGTGAGGGGGGGGGGGGGGGGGGGGGGGGGGGGGGTGGGGGGGGGGGGGGGGGGGGGGGGGGGGTGGAGGGGAGATGGAGAGACTGGAGCACCTTTTGTGCGCACAGAAATAACAAAAGATGCCATCAGTGATGACTCTCCCGTTAAAGAAAGCTTACAATGAGATTATTCACTCTACGAATCTGAATGGCAATTGTTATTATCGGTTTATGGTGATATACCTCAACAAATGAGTAAATATTGTAATTGAATGTAAAGGATATGAGCATCCGATGACAGTGATCTGTTGTCCATTATTTCAGCTTCATGGCCATTGGCGTCATCAATAGAGTGCGACATTTACATACTGAACTTTTCGTATCTTTAAACAACTTTTCGATGTCGACTGACGCACTCAAACAAGCAAAAGAAAGAAAGCATTGATTACTGGAATTACACAGACAAAAGTTAAGGTAATAATGCCAGAAAACATTGGAACAGCTGTCATTAAAATCATAACTTCGAAGTGCAGAGGCACATTAAGCAAGCCTTATATATATATATATATATATATATATATATTTTTGAAATAGGAAGAAACAATTCAAGTCGAAGGATAAGATGCAGTAGTTTTGATACCGATTGGAGTCTTTAAGTGAGAAATGGTGACTCGGAAGCACAAATGCATGACATTTGGGGGGCTTGCAATTCGAGCTTACGTCTACGGTACGTATTTATGAGATTGTTGCTGTGACACGCAATCAGCTATCTAATATAACGCGAAGCATCTAATTGGAACGCTGGAAAACAATTTTCTGGATACAGTTCTCTATTTTATGCACCTTTTATGCTTAGACTGACATTTTCAAATTAGATCTTTAGTTACATCAGATAAGAAGAATTCCCAAATTATGAGACTGCATGAATCACTCGGGAAAAATTCCAGGCTTCCTTTGTTTGATTTATGAGAAAACGATCCTCTTCTCATCCTTACAATCTCGCTTTTTTATAAAACAGTTTGACTTCTTCGATTGGGTTTTCCAACTGCACCGTGATGAATCTCATCATATCTACCACCACTTCATCATGCTTAGGAAAGCTACTAACATTGGTATTTCTGAAGGTCCATTGTTCAGATAGATAACAGCTTAATCTTGCCATAAATGTGGCGTTCCATGCAGCCTATATTGCTCGGACTATCGACTATTCTAATCTCCAGACTCGAAAATAACGCGTTTAAAAAGCGGCCAAATTTTCCCCCCTCACCCACCGAAATTTGTAAATATCGGGTACAGCAGTCGAGTTGGAAAAAGCGGTCAAATTTTCCCACCTCACCCACCGAAATTTGTAAATGTCGGGTACAGCATTCGAGTTGTATAGATTGACGCGGAAAAAAACTTTAAAATTCAGACCGTTCTGCTGAAGGCGCTAAATCGACGACTGAACGTGCCCGGCCAGGTGGAACTTCAACTAAGGTGTGCACCTGAGTTGAATACTAATGAGCCGCTGTAGGTGAACAGTGTACGACTTGCGGTACGCGCAATGCATGAAAGCGCAGTCTTTCAATACGGTCATGTGCGGCGTCGGGTATCTGCGTATCCAAGAGGACGCAATGCATATATGGTGATGGCTGGATTGTGGGTATTTCAATGCCGTATCATGCGATACTTTGCGAGAAGATGGTGACTTTAACGAGTGGCTTAGTGCCAAATAAGCTGCAAGATGATAAATTCTTGTGTGGGTGGTTGTGCCGTGAGCATTACTGCTACACCGAAGATGAAGTGCTACTTTCAGAGGACGCCAGTTGCGCCTTATCATCTTAGTGCCGAATAAACGTTATTTGAGCCCATACAGCCCACCTTGATTCTTTTTTTTTGTTCGTTTCCTGGGTTCCTCGAGGACGCTCGAGAATTTTCGGCTTTTTTGTCCTGTGAGTTGTTTGGGTGAATGTGTTCATGAGTATGTTTTCGGAGGACGTGTTTATTTATTTATTTAGTTATCTATTTATTTGCAGATTTGTTTACATAATTGTTTATTTCAAAATCCTGGAGGTCCAAGCACAAAAACATTCGCCGACAACAGCAGTGAAAATGAGTAAAGCGTCTTCAAAGTAACGGTTCGGGAAAATAGACAGTCAGTAGGTATGGAGAGCAATAGTGTGATAATAGAAACGACTGCATGGTTCCATGCAAAGATATCTATCTCATTGGTGCTATCGCTCGTCAATCGGTGCGTGATTATGTAGCAACCGAGTATGCATACCAAGAGTTAACAGTATTCTTCTGCAATATTTAAATCACAAATTTAAGTGTTAATCAGCATTTCAATTTATCAGCTCTAATTGCGACTAATACATAATTCTCTGAATTGTTTTTTATAACGCTACATTGAGTTTCAACGTAAGATGCCAAATATATGAGCTCGGATTATTCTTCCTATATGCAATGAACGTGAGAATCGCGTTTGTTCGATAGATAAGAGACAAGGGATTCACTGAAGCTATTATCGGCAGCAAAAATGGAATGAATCCATTGGTCGCGTGTGCCGAATTACCAGGCATTAAGCAATTTAAGATTAATTTCCGAACATTCATATCAAAGCGTGCGCGCACCATCAATGTTAAAGCATCTACTGCGAGCACGTTGTTGCCAAAAGCTTGCAGCTTTATAATGACTTTGAAGAGAAGCTTCTTAGTTTCTCAAGCAGCACGTCTTATCTTTCCCTTTGCATCTTATCTTCGGCATCTTAGTGAATTAGAACATGAGAACCCATTTTGGTTGAAAGAGATTAGGCTGTAAGCCGCAATATGTTTGTTCACCTAAATCTCTGCAATCGGCTTAAACTATTTAAGCATATCGGTTGCAATGATTATTGCAGATTCATGCGATCCCCTTTCCCCCTTTGATGCGCTATCATTGCTGTGTTCATCACCTCGATTTTCAGGTTTAGTTATTCCTGCTGAACTAAGTGCTTACACAACTTTTCTTGGAAATGCGATCTAACTATGTCCTCCGATGCATATTCTGAGATTTTGAAGCTTATAACTTGTGAAAATGTTCGTCACACAAAATTGGAGTTTTATTAGAGATTGCTGATTTAAAAGATTATAAAAAGTCTGCGATGCCTCCCGGAAAGGTGTTGGCTGATCTTTTGACAGATATTTCAAAACGAATACTATCTTTTCAACGAGTGGTCGAGTGAAATTTGTTTCGATGCGATAGTTTCGTTGTTTTGATATTTTCGACCGCTTAAAATAGAACTGTTAATGATGCACACGATGCATCTATTTCACTGTTCCTATTCCAATGCATTCCTGAGTGATTGAACACATCAAATTGTCTCAACTGCATCCCGCCCATTGCATAAGCGATACTATTTCAACGATGCCCCCCATAGCTCTGACTAATTCAACTATAAAATTCTGCTTAATTTCTACTATCGTAAAAAAGACCTTCAAAGCTGTGACCACTTTCTGCGCTTTGCATAACAGCTGCTATTTTAATAGTATACGTTTGCCTATAACTGAATTTTATGAAACGAGCTTTCACATACGATGCCTACATTTTCATTGCTTAATTTATGGCCTTCAATTGCGATAGCCGAAGAATTTGGCGCACTATAACGCACAAGTCAAATATTTTAGTGGAAATAATAAATGCACAATACGGTGCTCAGCGTAACTCATCCCCGATAAGTCTAAGTCTATAAACCTGATGTGATGGGGCATTTGAAATCTCTTATAGTGCGGATTACTCTTATCAAATTGTACTACCACAACTTGTACGGTTCGCGACCCGAAATCACGAAATCACAAAACCGACAGGCACAAACAAACAATTAAACCCGCAGATACAACTTCCTCATGTTTTAGTTCTCAAATTTTTACAATATTTCTTCGCAGAAACTTTTCAAATTTTTGTTTTATAATTCCTCCCCTCTTAGATTAGCGAAAGAAGTAATGAACACTATTTCTGTGCATTTTCCTCGCATTTTCATTTGTCCAAGATTTCCAATAATCGCTTGTATTTTCCTACTTCGTATTAATCGTTCGTTGATTTGGTAACCTAAAGTATAAGAATGCAATTTTTATCCCTTTTCTTGACGATGCATTTTTACATTTATTTTTGCAAGTATTCTTTGAATTGCTAGAGGATTCGTTATATGAACGACGTGATATATCGTCATGCACTATTAATTGATGACGCCACATCGGATCTCAATCGACTTGATGATGGGCCATTGCATGCTTTCAGATGCAGCTCGCGAGTATGATATCGAACATAAAGCTGTGTGCAATGCTGGTTGTTTTTGCGTTGCTTCCAGCATCTTCCGAAAATACCAGCTTGCTAAAGCATTTACCTATTCTGAAAAAAGTAATTGCTTGTTTTTCATCTTCTACCACAACTTTGAAATATCATATAATATTCAGCAGTCGATATCCATCCATCTAACTGCTTATTCGCATATGCTTAACCCGCATTCATAAGCTTAGACGATTACGCTCTTCTAATTTCTTATCCAGCGATCATGCCGATTCTCCTGAAACTCCATACACAAATCGACAACTCCACTGCGAATGTGTTTACTTTTCCTTCTAAGCGAGTCATTTATCATGGAATTAAAGACGATTTCATTTATTCAACCGCTCGTTCGAAACGGGTCGCTATGAGTGTATCTCTTTATTAAGGCCCATTTTCGCAACTGTTATCCTGCAGTGGGAAAGTGCGCCAAATCAGCAGGCAAGATACACGCCTCTATAGTTCCACTCACCACAACAGCCATTTACGTGATTTAGAAAAAGATAATGAAATGTGTGTATACGCATGCATCCATACTCTTTTAACTGATCTCATCTCCTGGACAAATTTGCAGATTTGTTTTTTTGCGACCTGACCAATGCAAAATGGAAACCGGCCGGTAGAGAAAATGCAGGTAAAACCTGTATTTTCTGACTTCTGTGTTAATACAAAATGCATTAGAAATTTTCTGACAACTCAAACTATTTGTAACATTCTTGCAACCTGATAAACCAACTTATGTGTTGGTATAGGAGGTCGTTACGTCGCATACTATACTTAACAAGCACCGTATCTCCAATTTCAGCATTTCTTAAGGTAAAGCTAGAGGCCAAACGCACACGTGCATACACAAGTATACACACGCACCCATGCATGCGGAGACACTAGAGTGTTCACATACGCAGGCGCAGGCATTATGCCAGCAAAATAAGCTTCCCAAATGCACATTTGCAAACTAGTATCAAAGCAACTTAGCAGCTGGGAATCCAATTAGCTTCCTCGAATTCAATAACTCCCAGACGCTTCTAGAACGTTGCATGTCTTAAGGAAGTTATCGGTCTCAGCAATTTGCGAAACTTAGAACAACATTCATTTAAAATCCGATAGATAATATGGTCGATAGTTGAAATCCTTGAATGTTTAGGGTGAAAATTGTCCATTCCAAGCCACTTGAACTTTATAGGTTGTCTCCACCTCGGCGATGTGCATAATTAAAATGACCTCACCTAAAAAAAATCTACTGCGCTCTAAAGAGTGAGAATTCTATCACATTATCATTTTTTTACAGTTAAAACACGCACCGCTCTGTTAGAGCATTGCATACTTTTACCTTCATGATTAGCTCATATCAATTCACTCATGATCAGTGACACCCATAGTTTTCTTTGCTGTATCACAACAGAAAAGTTACAAGCACTATTGAGTTTAAAATGCAGCAAAAGGAGAAGGTTGTGTTTTCAGATGTTCTCTGTGCCTTTCGAAGGTCCGCTGAGGAAGTACGGTGCAGAGAAAAAGGTAAGAGAGAATTTTTTCAGTGATTTCGATCTTTTTTTCTACTTTGAGAGCACCTTCATCTCTTTGCTGCGCCATGCCTAGAAGCATCCAGTGCTGTGAAGCATCTCAACCGGGAAGTATCTCAAGCTATGCCTAGAAGCATCTCAACCATAAGGAAATATCCGGCACGGGGGATAAAAAACATCGCGATGAAGAGTTTCACGAGCAAATCGGTTTTGTTAGATGTGAGATGGAGGTGAGATTTCGAATTCATTTAATAGTTTAAAATTTTTAGTTTTCAGATTTCTCGTCCTTCAATCGTAAAAGCTCAAAGCACAAAATAGAAGTACTTTCAACTAAACCAAAAGCAAATGCTTTTTTTTAATTAACGTAACATGCAATCCATAAATGTCATTCTATTTAGTTCCTTGAAAATGCTGGGTTTAAGATTTTACAGCGTGAATCTGCAGCGAATTAAAGCTTACAGCTATTTCGAGATTCTTTGCGAGCCCTCTTGTCGCCTGAACTTCCTATTGTTCAGCGCGTGGTTCATTCCGTCTATTCAACAGTGATTTTTATTTTGCTAGTGTACTTCGCGTCCTTCCAAATGGAATATTTAGGCTTATTACTATGGTCCTTTACTTGGTGGAATCGACAGCTTTGATACGCTCGCTGGTCTTGGTTTGGGTAAGAGAAGCGGAGAGTTTGAAGAAGCGACGAGGATGGTTATTGATGGTGGCACGAGCGTTTTTCCTTTTCAACGTCATATGCGGTTTCCCGATTAAGAAAGTAAGTGCTTGAGACGATTTCCAACGATCCGCTGCATTGATTCAAACACGTCACCTCACAAACTTATCAGTTGGCATTAATCAACTATATATTGGAATATGCAGATTATCTAAGAGTGCGCTAAATATCTGTTGTTTCAGAACTGCTTGCAACTATTCTCTCGGGCATTTTTAATTTTGCGAATCCTTGCGAAAGCGAATTGTGAGTGTGCATGAGTTTGTGTTGCGCATATGAACGCATGTGTGTCTGCATCAATGTGTGTGCTTAACCGTACGTGTATGTCTGTGTATGTGTGCTTGTGTATGCATGTGTCAGCATAGCTGCTTATGTATGCGTATGTGAATGTGTTTGTGCTCTGCATATGTGTCTACCAGTCTAATGGTTTCAACCCGATTGACAATGGAGCTCTTAAGCCTTGATACAAGATTTAGAAAGTGAGTCCCATATCTACCTAACTTGGTTTTTAATGTCTCTGCGATTTTCACAACAAAGTATTGCGTCAATTGTTTAGTACTTTTTGGGAAACGAAATCACTCTAACGTCCTGGGTGACCTGAAAGAGATGGCTACCTGATCGGTCAGCGATACGAGCTCAGGCCGTCCGTCGCATGTAGAAAATTCTCGATTTCGTCACCAGCTTCAATCACTGCATATATAAGTATTAAATATTTACAATTTTTAGCGTTACTCGCTGAGCGTCCGTTTCGCTGGCGGTGTTTTAACAGTCTTAGTATCATTCTGATGGCTGAGTTGGTTTATTCTACGGTAAGCGATTTACGAAGAGAGGAAGAGAGGGTCAGTTGTCGCAATTTCAGTGTTAAATATCTTCCAAAAATAATTGTTCATATAAAGTGCGCAAATCCATTGAATCGTTCTTCACTCAATTGAATGATAAGCAAATAAAATCGTTTCTTTGTTGATGTTATCGCAGAAAGGGATCATCATCGAAATCATATGAATTAAAGAAATTTGTGAAAGCACAAGTAAACTACGTTCTTGCGTACTGTTGTTATGAACATTTTTGAAGAATGTTATTCTATCATACCTTTTTGTGCGCTTTCCCACCTGTTTAGTACATGCTTTTCTTCACTAAATAACGTGGAGTTTTATATTGATGTATGCTATTATTTATGCCGGAGTTACGGAAGTAGCCAGAGATGACAGCCATTGTGTGTCGTCACACATCTAACTATGACGACACATCTCACCAAAGAGATGTATTTTTGGAAATGAACTGCACAGTTGTTTCCCATGTGCAATTTTATGAGCATCGTCAACTCCTGCAGTAGCTACCGGCCAAGACTTTATCACCATCCTGAGCTGACCATAAACCAAATTAGACTTCACTGGAGATAAGCACTTCATCCAGAAAATGTGACTTACTTGTGCGGCGTGATTCGGCACGATTAGCACGAAGTGAAGACACGGCTTTATACGACCGTTTGATTCATGTGCTATGGACCGCTGATTAGGAAATCATTGAGAATGGTGGGGAAAATTGGAATGCACCCTTCCTCGGCATGGTACATTCTTTGAACGTACTGCAGCTGTGTAGAAGAAAGTTGCTAGGAAAGAACATTCAACTAAGTTAAATAGTCTTGAGCGCTGCATCGAGAAGATCAAAACAGCAAAGAGGTGAGCGAACGAAGCGAAACAGAATGATGAAATATGTACATTTCATACAAAAAAATTTGGCGAGAAATAGATTTCGAAGATGATTTGTTGATCTACGGGATGAATAAATAACACAGCAAATGAGCACTCCTGAGGAGCCATTTTATTTCCTCTAGTGTTACAGAAGAAGAAAATCTTATTCAAATTGTGAGAGTAAAGAAAACTGCAATAAAAAGATAAAAAAGAAAGCACAAAACAATAACACACGCGAATATAGCAGCAATATAATTCAATCGTTATAGAAATGCGAAGATGATACATTTAGTGGGTATGTACGAACAGCGATAATAAGGAAACAAAATGACATGAATGGAACTAATCAAAATTCATAGGGGCAGAATAAAAAAGAAGATGGAAGTGGAAAATAAAATTGCGATGAAAATAGAGCGATAGGGAACTCAACAAATTAAATGAGTGATCGTCCTTAAATTATTGATTTACAAGAAGATAACATAATATAAGATTACTGTGTAGAAAATAGCACAAATGAAATTGTATATTCAAGACTGTCACAGTTGTTTTTTTTTTCGCATCAACATGTAGAAGTGCGCAACCGCGCTCAACTGAATGATGCATGGTGATTACATCAATTGTATCTCACATCAACCATCTATTTCCTTTTTTCTAGATTATTTATGAAGTTTCAAATTTAAATTTAGAGAATTTGTGATTGTGTATAAGATGCGTAATATCGAGTTTCTAATCACTTCATAGCACTTTAACAATTTTCTTTACTGCTTTAGCACGAGGTGTGTTTAAGAGTGCTCAGAGGAAGCGTCACTTGTCAAAGTAATTCAAACGACTCTGAATTTGGTTTCATTCGACGAATTTCTTATAACAGCCACTCGAACACCGCAACGACACGGTGCTGCATAATAAAATATAATGTGGATGTTTGCATATGCTCTTCGAGCACTATTCATCCATCTCCGACCCGACATGTCGACCCTTCAAGGGGAAATGTGCGTCGCTTTCCCGATTACGCAATTGTTGCACATTTTGTGTCGCGTCCATCACTCGGCGGTCATTGCGATTATGGACATCAGCGGAGTGTCGCTCTTCTTTAGCATGCTGTATCTTTTTGCGACTGTTTTTCCCTCAATGTTAAGTCGTCCTATGTGTGTCTCGGCTAATAGTTTCCATACAGTAATCGACATCCGCTTTCGTCACTCGTAGTATTTAACTATTTTATTGTTTATCGAATACAAAAAGCTTTCTGGATTTCTTTATTATTCTGCAAAAACTCTCCATGGAAGACTATTTTCCGATCTTCTTCCGACTGTATCATTGAATTCGCTGTTAAAGGATCAGGCCCTTTTCTGTGTTTATGAATATATATATATATATATATATATATATATATATATGCATATATATTTGCATATATATATGAGGGCACAAAAAGTGTCAGTGTAATAGGTGGTAAGGTTATACTTTTCTTTAGTGCAAAACCTATCTTCTTCATTGATTTTGCTGTAATCGATTTACCAGTAAAAAAAAACTGTTGCAATTCTGCCAAATCTTGCTGTTCATGTTGTCCAACTTCCACCAACTACCCTTTCAGCGAGGCTCAAGCTTTAATATCTTATTCCATATTAAATACCGCCCTATTGGTCTCTAATAATGGGGTATTTCTCTTGGCAAAAACAGTCAAATAAAACCAGTATTATAAAGAATCATCAAACCAACAAAGAAATCACAAAATTATGTAAGTGAGTACTAATATGACAATTTTTCAATAAACTCCAATCTTTCTACAGCAATATCTTTGTTGTTCATCTGTAGGGAAGACCGAATGAAATTAGTGCAGTCATCTTTAATTGATTGTCTTTTCAGTGATGCATCGAGCATATGGTTGGTTTGCTTGCTTTATGCTAGTTTTTCTAGCGACCTATGCATCAGACAGTACATCGTCTACGGTACGTCCAGCTGTGAAAACACTCCAACTGGTGCGTTATTCGATTCGTAGTTGAATGAAATAAATAACCGTTTCCTAAAAATAGACTGAATTTTTTCCAAGTCCGCAAAAACTTTCTGCAAAACATGCTGACCAATCACACACTGGAGACGGGTCATGTCACTGGGCGAAGTTTCATCACTGGATCGTCTAATAATGGTTTAGTTGCCTTCGAATAAGAATAAGTCAGCAATCTCTTCTTGAACTTTGAAATTTCAGCCTATCAGTAGGCCGCTGATAAGTACGGTCTTTGTCAGAAACCGTACCAACTTAATGATGACGGAATATGCGCTGAGAAGCTTGAGCAGTTGAAGTTCAAAAGAGTCTGATGTTAATCAAATGTTTTGCATCTTAATGAAATGATGATGAGATTTGAATGCGGTTCGGAATAGGCATCTTCTTCCACTAATATCACATTGCTTGTTGATCGTTGTTTGTTTGTTTGTTTGTTTTTGTTTTTTTGCACGTAGTGGACCGAGGAACAAGGCAATTATCTAAAAGCAACAACGGTTCTTTTACCTAGTTAATCTGCTTTTGAAAGATAGAATTATCCAGGTGAAAATATTTCTGAGTGTAGTAAATGTTAAGTTAAACTTTGTATCGTCACAATTTAATGTCAAATAATTTGACCCATGAAACGTTTTGCAGTTTCCGTGCTTCATCTGCGAAGAGCAAAAGCGATACAAACATAATAATGGCGATGAAAGCTTAGAGGAACTGATCGAAAGAGATGAAGAGGAGGTGCTGTTTTCGCTTCATCTTTTTTCAACACTTATGTATAGCATCGGAAGATAGCGTTTAGCAGATGACCAGCAGAAGAATACAGGTGCTGAAAGTAGCCTATACTAGTCTTTTTGATGTTCTTGGAAGGGACGCATTATAAACGCGTTTATGGGAGTCAGATATGACGCCACTATGTTCTTGTAAGATCCTCAATTAGATCTTCGTAGTTTCTAGGTGCGAAATTTTATATTTTAAATTTGTAGCTGCTTGCCTCGTTCTTCAAATGATCGTTACTACGCCTAATGCTTCCATAATATCCGTATTACATAGAGTTTTGTAAATATATATATCGGCGAAATCAGATTTAATGAAGCATCCAAACCTGATGTAAATGTGACCATCCTTCACAAGCGCCTTGTATTACGTTTTGTATCGAATGCATTATAGCAACGCGGGCCTGTATTACATTTGTTTGTATGCTTAGCTTTCTTCCTGGCAATTTCAGCTTAGAAACCACTAAAACTGAAGCAACAGAATTTGGTTGTAATCTGTACTATTTCCTAGCTCCTTAGACCACCTTGCAAATTCACCGATCAACGTGAGAAAAAGTCATAAATGGCCAAGAATTTACATGCATGGCGCAATCGATCGGAGTTAGAAATGATTCTTTTGTAGACGATTTCTACGAACTATTTGTTCAGTGAAAAATGAATCGGCACATTTGCAAATAATCTTTCCATGTCACCACTTGCAAACCGTTGATTCGAGCAGATCACTCTAGCTATGGTGTAAGAAGGTACATGAATGAGATCACGAAGAACTGAGATAGTTGCTAATGTATAAGCATTCACCTAACTTTTATTTTTCTTTAAGCATCGTTTTCGAGTGCCGCTGTGCGATCACCTGCTGTACTGTACACATAGTGTGCTTTTAGGGATTTCTAGCCGTTGAAGAGATGGACGATCAACTTTCCATCATAAAGTCGAGTGTATGGAAGAAGCCACAACAAGACATTCATGCTCTGAAAAGCGATATCGAGCAGGTGAATTCCTGCATCTAGTCTCAGCTTCTTCAGTAACACTTTGTTATAGTAAGAAGACTTCAGATCGCGGTAATAAGACAATCCATTCAAGATGAAAAGATGCTCACATTGCAGCTTTTTTCATGGAATAATTCCTGTAATTTCACGCATCGGATTCTAACTTATTTTTGATTTCAACTCATAGAGACCGAATGTTGTTCTTTCCTATGTGGGTGACGCAAATTCATCCCATCGAGGTAGCAATTGTATTGAATCAATAGCTCATGTATCATTTTGATTGCATTTGGATGAAGGCGTAGAAATCCCTGCTCAGCGATGCTAAAGTAGGCAGGAGGCGCATAAGGGAACTTTATCTGTATTTGATTTAAGAAAGTGACAACTACACTTTCCATAAATCTTTCGAGCAAGAAAAAAAAATCGAAAAAAGTAAATTTAATGGCGTGTCGAGACGATCAACTTTCCTATTCTTCAGTAATATCAAAAGTTCTCAAAAAGGAATAATTTTTGTGGTTAAGTTGTTACAAATTTCAGATTTCTAATGTTTTTTGAGCGACAGTTCTATAAACTCAATCATTGCTCTTTCCTTTATACTCCAAAACGACTTTTTTCTTCAAGAAATTGTACGTGAAATACGCACTTTTCGTGTTGTTTCTTTTAGCGACTATAAAAACGTGAATATTTATGTCATCAAAGAAAATTATTTTAGTTGTACGCATTCGAGTATATTCTATTACCGAAAAATTGATGCCGTCCTCAAAGCGTTCGCAAACATCATCTGCCACTTTTGTACTCCTCTTCCTACTAAGTAGAAAAACTCAATTAAAAATTGTTGACCGTTCTTTTCGCTTTTCTCATCCTATCAACCGCCTTTCTGTCGCTTCTAAATGCGTCGTTCCAGATTTCAAATCATCCTCGGGTTAAACTTTTTTATGGGCAGAGATCAAAAAAGACGATCACTCTCATGCCTAGTTTCTTTTTCGGTTCGATTTCAACAACGGGTTTGAGCTCTTTGTGGAAATGTGGTCGCGTCAGCTTTGAGTGGAAACTTATAAAGATTACTCGAAAACCAAGTAGATGATTAGCGGTCCTTATGACCGTTTGTTCCTGTCGAAACCCCTGCAAATTACGTTTTCAGCTGCGTGACGCTGTACAGAATTCAACCATTACATTAGAGGACGCAGAAGCAGAGTTGAAAGTCTTGAAATCAAAATATGACGCTATCACACTCGAGAGGGAGACTAACGAGAGGAGTGCCCTGAAAAGCTGGATTCAGTTACCCACGATGCGTCATCGGCTTCTGAGATTCGAAGCACGCCTGCTTGACTACGATATTTACGGCAAGAATCAATCGCAAATTACGCGGATTGACAAGATGAGATTGACATTGAATGATGTTGCCATGCAGCTGCGTTCTGTCTACGAGTATTACTTCATCAGTGATGACGATCTTCTTAACGCTGGTGTTGTTCTTTCAGAAGCTGAAAGCGAGCTACTGAAGAGGCGAGCGCTATTACCAACAGAGAAGCCAAAGCAAAAGTGCTTCTGGTTCTTCTGTGTATAATAAGTGCTCACTTTCGAATTTTGCAGTTGAATCACCCTCGCTTCATATGATCGACCCTCATATCGGAATAACCGTCAAAAGTTGTTAGTTTCATGCAAGTCTTAGTGTAACGTAATATCACATAATAGTAATCTTAAACTTATTCACGTAGTCTTGGTTATAGCAATATGACGCTTATCAAGTGATGTGCATGAGTTTGTGACAGGCGCAGTCTGTTGGACGTCTGTGGTCTGGAGAGTTCCATGCTGCGTTATGAGTACTCGTGGTGACTTTGTGATGTAAATGGTAGGGCAGACGTTGCTTCTTGTTCCGCTTTCAAGAACCGCAAAACATTTTCGGCTGTTCATATACTTTCGTCGTAAAATTTCTTCTCCATTTTTGGTTAAACACACACAAGTTTACTTATAGGTGGCTCCTTCACCAGTTATGATGGAAGTTGCGGCCGGCCCTACAATGCGCCTCTTCATATTTTCGCAAATTTTCTGACACTGTAATCAATATGCAAATTCAGGACTATGAAACTGCTTCGAGATGAATGCTTTCTGTCGAAATAGAGCAAGCTTGAATCCTATTAATGTTACGACACATTTATAGCCAACTAGAAATTTGCAATGAACAGGCACACTTTACTCTTCACATCCACCTTAACTCTCTCGATATTACATTGTAAAGAGATTCTCGGTTTCGCTGAGAGCTTATATATTATATGTACACAAGTTTCTACTTCCTATCTCAAATTATTGAGCTAAGGACGGCACATTTACAAATATGTAAAGCTAGGTTTTTCTGTTCTAGGAATTTCTTGCTCATCTTATTGGAGGGAACTGAAACTATTCGTTCTTGTATCAACTGATTTCAGTGAGGCCAACGGGCTTGAACAAAAACCTCACCTCACGCTTTTCATTACTATCAGCTTTTTCATCACTACTGTTTATATGTAAGAAGGTGGTGCTTTGTTTCTGCACGGCACTGTTTGGTTTCAATGTTGCCGCAACATTGCCAACTAATTTTTTACCTCTGTTTTTGACATCTTCACAACCCGAAATTTCTTTTGTTTGCGAGAGCATTTGTTCTATAACATTTAATTGTGGGCAGTTGTCGAATGCCACATTACTAAAATTATCATCCTCATGTTTTTCAGAATCTGTGTATTTATTCACTGCGGTCGGTATTTCATTGACTTTCTTTAAATGTCAGCCATTGTCCATTATCGTGTTGCGTGCTATAAATATAAATTGCTTCAATTGCGGTGTCACTAATATAGCACATATTCTGATGAGCAAGAACAAGCATCTCGTTTATTGTGCAACTATCGTGGAGATGATAAACAATCTCTGCAACACAAATACGTTAATAGAGAACATATACAACTATATACTATACGACAACGAGTGTCGTCAGAGATAATGATCTGATGTTTTCAGCAATAAGTGTGCTATCTGTCGAATGGAAAGAACAGAAATTGACTGGTAAACGTTTGTATCTTTGGTTATTCTTGCAAGTAGACCGTATTGTTACCCTTGAAAGCATTTAGCTAAAACATTGGAAAATAAATGAAAATTGTTAGTTCTTGCATTTATGTTCACAATTTTGAAAAAATTTTTTCACATCTATAGCATCATTGTGAGTCATCTATCTTTGTGTGTATGGTGGAGCGACGCTTATAGAGACGTAATTTGAGATGTTTATTTTCAATAGGTGGACGGATCGTATTTCACGGTTGCGCACTTCCCCGAAGAAGCCTCGAAAAGCCAAAGCCACATTGCATCTGGACTATAGCAATATGAAACGTTTGCTAATCAAAAGAACTTCTCGCATTCCTTGCTAAGCTGTGCGTGTTTCTCACATTCTACTTCAATTTTCCAACTTTTTAAGAGCTGTGATATTTGCGTATCATTTTTTATATGTGGTATTTCTTTTCATTAACTAAGAGGAATGGACTTGGTTATAGTGTTCATTGCTTTATTTGCGCAACATACGAAAAGATTACATTTGCAAACCGCGTTGCAATTTTTCTTTTGCAATGATATGCGGATGCTAATTTCAATTGAAAACGATTTAATTTTTTCGAGAAAGAATGTTGTTTATTTATGATTTTGTTTAAATCAAAGCCATAAAACGCTTTTGATTTTTATCGTAACATTTGCTTGGTGAGAGTGAACAATAACGAAAATAAGCTCTAGCAAATAGATAACCTCGCGGAGATAAAATAGTCGGAAAAAGTTTTGGTGGCAATTTTCAGCAGAACAAGAACTGAAAATTGCCTGAAAAAACATTTTGCTGTTGTTTAACAGCATAATTTTCGGAAGAATCCGATTCAGAGCCATATTTACTCAATACTTAATAGGGAAAAATAAAGAACTCTAATATGAATGATATGAAGTCTTAATTAAGGAAATGAGAAAGCTATAAATCGCATTCTTTACTGAAACAACTTCAGATAATAAAAAGTGCTTAATATTATCGAATTCTTCAACTTCTTTCGGTCAGTGTTGTGCATTTGTTAAAGCGAGGAACATCAATGAATTTTCAGACAGCAGTTGTGCTTAAGTGACCTAAGGAAACCATTGTGATATGCAATCAGCTATCGCTTAATCTTCTGAAGCATTCATTGTAATAAAGTACATTTCACTATGTGCATCGCCATTGTTTTATGGATAATTTGTCTTCTGCGTGTTTCTGCCGAATTCACCATTCGAGACAACACCTCCAGTGAGTTAATCTTTGAACGTAGGAGAGCGTCTAGTTTAGGAGGTACATTTAGATAACGTCATTTGTGCATTGTCATTTTAGTTTAATTCAACAAATGTTGCATTTATGTACTTTCGTTAACTTATTCATCATGTAATGTAATTTCCGTAGTAGATTTGATTACAATTTTGCTGATGATAGCTGCAATATTGCAATGAGTTTCGTATCAATAGCATTAAAGCCAGCTCAACAAGTTTTGCAAAAGAAATAAAACTTAGCGGCACTGTAATCGAAATTTCCCCTCCTTGATTACCGTTGAAAATTTTTCACGAAAAAAAAACTTGTTCACAAAATTTCGAGATATCCACAAAAAATTTTCTTGACCCCATTAAAAATTGCAAGTACCATCAGTATTAAATGGCACTATTTAAATCTATAATACAAGCTACAAATACTATCAAAATTGTTAAAGCAAATTATTAAAAGAAAATATCAGAGACATTTAAGAAGTGTTCAAAAAACTAAATTAAGAGCGGATTTGAAAAATTGAAATGAAAGACAAATGGCTGAAATATGCAAAATTCAAGAAAAGACGATATAAATGATCTTAACTGCAAGTATTTTTTTGCGCCTTTTCTCGAAAGTTTTATTACCGAAGCGCTTTTATCATTTCTTTTTCATTGCAGCCTTAGTAATACCGACGAATAAAGTGCTCCCTCATAGGTCAACAATTTTACAGCTTCTGTTTTACATTTGTGGCTGGCATAAATGTAGGGAAACAAGGGTACCGACTATATATTTCGATGTCATCAAAGTTTTTGATTATGTTTCTGCTCGATTTTCGATTTAAAGAAACTCGAGTCGTATGGCATAGGTGGTAAAATTTTCCGTTGGATAGCCTCTTTTATCACAAATAGAAGGTTTAGGACAACGGGTGAAAACACCTACTTGGTAGAAATGATCGCCTATAGCGCCGATCTCGGGCCGCGTCTTGAGCCCTTTGCCTTTTCTTTCATATATCAATGACCTCCCTTTACTGTCTTCTCAAACGCGTCAAGATTAGGCTCTATGCTGATGATCTAAAATTACTCGCTGATTATTCAGTTTGCACTGATAACTGTATCGCTTCTCAACAAGCATTTAACTGCTTACATGACGGGCCAATCGAATGGTCTCTTTCCAGTTCTATTCCCAAAAGCGCTATTCTTCATAGTGCTTGGTATGACGATGCAAGTTCCTACATACTGGGGAACTTGACATTACCATTTACGGATGAGTTCACTTCTAGGCTCTTATTGCTTCCAAGTTGTTGTTCAAATCCACATTAGCAAAATTATCCAAGTAACTTATTGTAAATGTCATCATCTCTTTCGTTCGTTCAAGCCCTCCAAAATTTATGCATCCATTTTCACGTGTGTGCTTGAATATGCTTCCGAGATTTGGCACATGTGCTTAAAAAGAGATTACGTTCGTACTGTGAATGTCCAATGAATTTTTACCACAATCGTTCTGAAGAAATGCAGTTAATAAAAAGACAAAATACTGTGAACGTCTCAAATTAATAGGCCTTGAAACGCTCGAATTGAGAAGAGCCAAAATAAACCTATGCATGCCTTATAAGATCTTATTCGGACTCACTCACATAGATTCACCATAAGCCTATTTTAAAACTCTGGATAAACGCATTCGTTGTGTCAGGAGATCTCAAGTACAGCTTATTGAATGCAAGTCGCGATGATCTCATTTTGCTCTTCACTGGAGACACCCAGTTCAATTTTGAATGCGTAAGTACAAACAAGGCGTGTAAGGAGGCCAGTGCAAGTATTCGCACCAAATACAATCTCTCCATTGTAAGTATTTGCTGTATGACGGTACTATACTCAAAAACACTTTTATTTAAAAAAGATAATCAAATAGAAATATTTAAGACTGAACTATTGTAATATTCTTTGAATTTGCCGCAAAAGAAGCCAGAGAATATTTTCATCGTAGCACGAAAGCAAAATTGAATTGATGTGCATGCAATATCTGTCGAATAATGAAAACGTTTTAATGCACAACTCTTATCCTAATGCAGTAAGAAGTTGCAAAAAACCTGCAATAGAGGGAGAGATTCATCTATTTGAGCACTCCCAACTTATGTGCTTCAACGCTAACAGCAAATAGGCCACCATCGCAGTTCCAACCAATCAAACAAAATGAAGCGAACAGGTAGGATGAGAAAGCCGCTAATACATTTTAGGCGTTCATAGCTGTTTACAGAATTAAGCACCTGGTTACGTCTCCTCTGGCTCCCATCCCTCCCCCCTTCTCCTTCCTATCAACACTGTAAGGGAAATGGCGATTCGGGAAGGAAGTCTTGCTTGCCGCGGTAGGCACACATATGTTATGCATGAGCATATGATAGACAGCACTCTGGGTTTATACTAATTATCTTTACTCCTTAGTAAAGGGAATTGATGGATTGATGGATAGTAAAGGGAATCTTTAGAGTTTCGATCACTTCATAAATGACTGAGATGGATACGATAAGTGTGGCCTAGCAGTGTTGTTCATGCCAAATAATATAAATAACGTCAAATTTTTGTCTACTGAACCATAGTGCTTCCCGAAGGGTTAGGCCGGAAGATGTGGCTTTGAGATTAAATGGCTTAATACTTGTCACTCCTCACTGAAGAGGAAATAGCTATTTAAACCCAAATATGAATCTTGCATAAGGGGCAAGGAAGTGCATAAGGCATTTTCATGATTACATATTTCACTAAGTGGGATAAAAAATCTTCAGGATTGTGACATGACGACAACGGCTGCAATTGCTAATAATATAACTGAATATGAACGAAAAAAGTATATAAAAGAGTGCTTAGCGGTGGAATCGCTCTATGCAAATCAACTCTCGAGGTTAGTATTCGTTTGCCTGGCCCTAATTCATTGTTCTTTTATGCATATTTTGTAGCTGTACGCTTTATTCATTGAATAATTGAATATAACGATGCAATTCGACAAAAAGTAAAAAGAATATAATTTACAACATCCTCCTTAAAAAATCATCAGTTATGTGCGGGAATTAGGTTTCTTTAAGTTTATCGGCATTTTTTACAGATGATCAGTTTCTATGGATATACCCGTAATGTGATGGGTCGACATCGCTGAAAAGCGATTGATTAGAGATCGCTTTAAAAGTCAAAGCAGTCTTCTTCTTTGGGAAGCATTTTCTAGTTTTGAAATGGTATCCTTAGGATGCAACATGCTCATTAAAATGCTATCCATCAGTGAATGATCACTAGGCTAGCACGATGCACTCTAATGAAATCCGTTCCAACATTCATTTATTTTTATTTAGCAAGAAAACATCTACAACGCACAAATTCCAACGGAATTTGTGGAATCGCTATCCGGGCATGTTCTGGATTATGCTCCAAAATCTAACCTTGTCTTTCGATCTCTTCGGTTTTTTGAATTCTCACATTACTATGGAAAGTGAATTTCCCCGATTCGAGACTTGATATGAACGAAAATTTCCCCGCAAGATATATTTGCTGCTAGAGGAAGTGGACCTCGTACGCTGTGAATTCGCACTCCCTAGACGTCATTCCTCATGAATCGACTCCACAGCCGTTGAATCGGCGATAATGATGCCAATATTTTTAGAACCTTGCCAAATATTTCAAAACATATAACTTTTTTTTGTACCGAAGCCAGTGGTTACCTAATTTAGTCTTCCCTGATCGGCTGTAGGGGCGCTTCCCGTTCGCCATCAGGTTTGCCTGATCAGCTTTCGTCCCCAGTTTCCGAATGCTGCCAAGATTTTCAAAGCCGAATAAATTTAATTGCAATATAACAGTGGTTGCGAAAGTCGGTCTTACAAGCCGTGACGTTGCTAAAAACGTCGAATTTTCCATTCCTTGTCAGTTTCATAAAATTGGTTACAGGCGACATACTCATTCAAATACGCATTAAACTGCTTTACAGGATGCACACATTATGCCTTACAATACAGGGCACTCCTCAGTTTGTTTCATTCGTCAGATCCCTAAGGAGACCATTTTTGCTGGAAAAAGATGCAGCATTTATTTTAAAAGCATTTAGAGCAATAAATTGCTTAAGCATATTGCCAAAGTTTGTTGAGCTCTCAACCGCATCAGTTAAGAGATGTAATGATGAGCCTGATTGACTCGATGCCATCGAAGCCTACAGCCCTCGTTATAAACGGCGATCTCACAAGCTACGGTCATTTGCATGAACTCGACGCATTCCAGGTTTGATTCCTATTGACGCCCAAAACCGATATGATTAACCGTCTAGCAAAACAACTTCCCATATTTTATTATGCAAATCTAGCCAATTTAATAAACACTTCTGCGTTAGGTAAAAGGTGTCTTTTATGGCTTGCCTTTGCGCAAAAGGTGTCTTTTAAATATGGCTTGCCTTCCGAAAGGCTGTTTCAAATGTTTAAATCCCTTCTCCTTTTAACGAATCCTTTAGCGTCATTTTCATATCACATCAAGCAAATTGTTAAGCGTCTTCTGCGTGCCACTGCCGTACCTATATTTTCTTGACTTGCTTTTTGAGTCGTCACTACCAGCCGGATTCAAAGCCATACATATTGCAATCTAAGTAATGAATAACATTTTTTCTATTCGACATTTCGAGTTTTTTTTTTCAATACCTTTGCAGCGGGAATGGCTTCATATGCCAATCAGAATATTACCTGGTCTTGGCAACCATGATTATGAAAATAACGTGAATGACTGCGTCAGCAACCACTGTGCCAATCGAATGTTGTTTTGGTAAGCGCATTCGTCTCAACGGAGACCTTTTCATTTGAAGCACTGCCCTCTCTATTGTTACCCGCATGAAATAGTAACAGACAGCTTAAAGTGGCCCCAACTCTGTAACATATAACATACCTAATCTTAACTTAGGAGAGAAAATGTTGCTGGAGCATATAGTATTGGTGAATGCTATGGCGATCGTGACCCAAATAAGGGATATACTGTAAATTCCAGATAGTGCTACAAAGATTTTTCATTGATTTACACTTGTAGTTAATGTAGTTTAAAGTAATATGCGCTTGTGTTCGGCTCTTTCATATGAATCACTTGCCGATTGAAAATGTTTTCTGCTAGTGGAGCTGTAGCTTTTGCCCAAAGATTTCTCCTCTTTCCGTTAGCTAGGGCAACTGCTTCTTTAAAACAAAAAGAAGCCCAACAGCGCTTTAGGGCGTTTCCCGTCAACCCAAACCTCTATCCATTGTTTTGCGTTTTTGTTTTGGCCTTGGTATTCGTCTGTTTCGCCTCCACTTCGAACGCTTTCCTCTGCATACTTGATTTAATTACCAATCCCGCATGCCTGGCCAAAATATATGTGACCGTTGATTTGGATGGAGTGAGTCGCTATAAAAGAAAGCTAACGCAGCTTTCTATGACGCTGTGCTGAACATTTAAAACTGTGAGAAAATTCTCGGAGAAACGGAATGACAGCGAGACAATGGACTGAAATAACTCTGATAAGTAACTGATATTCTCTTCGTATTCGGACTCGAAAATCTTCAGGCTGGTGAAATACGCAGAGGAAAAAGGTCTTGTCTTGGACTATCGAAGAAACTCAACGTATTTCTTGAAGACTTCTTACACTGGCAGTTTTGCCTATTCAGTCACTGTATGCAGCGAAAGTGGTACACACTCTTTACTGCCTATATCAACTTCTTCTACCTCATAAAATATTTTGCCCATCTTCCTTTCTCTCGCTGTCTGTCCGAAATGTCGGTAATCTAAATTAATAACTGCTGTTCGATACCTACCATGATTGTATTTCATATGCTGCTTTTATTTAAGGAATATTATATCTGAGTGTGATAAAGCCAATTCGAGAAGTAATTATGGAAAATTTCTTAGCACTGCAAGTCACGAACGTATGAAAGCAAAATTTCGCTATTTTAGGCAAAATCTTAGATCAGTATGCATATTTGTAGAACATTTACGTATTCTGAACATCTATAGAAAACTTCTGTGCCAAGAGAGAATGAATTGAAAACAGGTAATTTTATGTTTTTTTCTCACTGCATACTGATCATCACAGTGATAAATATTATGTCTTTAGTGGATAGTGATAGGCTTCCAGGCGAGTCAAATTTTAGGTAATGATAATCTTTTACTGGGAAAATTACTATCAGTATAAAGCGTTGACAGTGCTCATCATTCCTCTTATTTAGTCCGCAATCTCTTTGATGCACCGAATTAATTTGCGTAGGAGGAGCCTTACATTAAAGGTGAAGAGCAACAAGTAGCACTTTCAGGACGAACTTGTGCAAAAGTGATACAGTTGCAACATCGGCCAAATTACGCCACTCGAATCGATGCTCCTTTTACTCAATGGACGATAACGAATTCGTTTCGTTGGCTGCAGAGGGAACTCGAGAATCTACGCAACTCAACAATGCCAATTTTCATTAACTTACATCATATGGATGCATTTAGCCAGACTAAAATCAAACAACTCCTCAAGGCTCTGTAAGATTACTTTCTGCTTTCAACATTCAATATTTCACATTATTGTCAGTAAAATCGTTTTTGTTACTTATCGAATATGTGCATTGCTACGAATATCTTAAGCAAATCACATCAGTTGCTCAATTTCTCATATTAAACAACTCCATATGAAAGGATTCCATATAACCAGTAATTTCCTTGATAAGCTTATGAATTTAAGAATTGGTACTCCATCAAAAATTGTGAAAACAAATGACGCCGTTGAGTCATTAACAAAAACCGTCAAATCATCTTGAAACTGTGTAAGTCATTTACCTTGCTTGCGGCAATAACATTTCCAGTCACCTTATCAGAACAATTGATCATTGCAGCGTGTATCTTCAAATATTTTGCTGAATAAAATTGTTTACAGGCTCAAAAATCGTGAAAGCATGAAGCCGTTGAGAATTTTCGTTCTCTACGCGCATATTCATCATAAACACGAGATGAAATACGAATGTGCTATGCAAAATATTCCATTCATCTATGTTGGCTCTGTTCCAAACAACAGGTTATCTTTCTTGATATATTCTAATATCACATGAACATCTTTCGCTAGTGCAAGCCATATTCTGTGATTTTTTAAAGAGCTAAAGAGAGTATTATAAGTACAGATTATAGTGATTCAATATCTCTCGATTATTTGTGACTGAGCACGAAGAAACGAAGATTTTCTGAATCCATATATAGATGCCTTCCAAAGTATCAATAAAATGTCCAGTTCCTGGATGGTGAACTGCACTAGACATTTAGAAGATGTCTCTGCTTTATGATTAAGTGAGAAACCATACCAAATTTGGATTGAGTCGACGGAATGGATGACTATTAAAAGATTCGATCGTCAACTGTGCCACGCACGTATGTGCTGATCACATTTCATCGCCTTATCACTACGCATCTGTAAGGTTTGTTCTATTGACGAGGAAACGCGAATAAAAAACGAAAACATTTTTTCAAACTCAACTTTTTGCTATGCAAATTCCATACAAGCTGATTAGTCCACCTTCGATGAACTACGCACTCCGCAGAGGAAAAGATGCTGTGAAAATGCCGTGTTTATCACTCAGAGCATTTCAGGTTTACAGCAATAAAAGTGCCCGCCAACGAGTCCTTATCAACGGAAGTATTTTTGTTATCGGCTAACAGTGACCACTCGATGACCATCGTGAACCATATTCAACCTGTCCACACTACGTGCATTCAACCATAAAAATATATGCCCTACTTATTGTTGACTATTCCTCATCATTCTGTCTTTGATTGCCCATTTCAAAGGTGTCCAGCGATCCGAGGGCCATTGACTCGCAGTAAGGATGGTGGTATGCTTCCGGTCGTGCTCGTTGTTCGTTTAAATGCCAAGGTAAACTTATGTGACACACTCGTTTTCGGGTTGACATGTGCAACTGTTCGTCCTTAACTTGATATATGCTAATATTTCCTTTGTAGTTAACAAGTAATTTGCTGAGATGCAGTTGTTGAATGGCTGAATGCATTAGCATATCCAGCACTGCCAAAAGAGAGGATGAGGAGTGATGAGTATTGTGGGCTGATAGGGCGTTTCGGTTGCGGTATTTTTGAATTTTTGCAGCAAACGATGAAATTTTGTTGGTTAAGGTGGAATTTTATCAGTAACTTGTTATTGTGAATCCATTGTTGAAAAAGGCAGATTCTTCACCAAAACATTAAAAGCTTTCCCAGTGAAGTCAAGTGAGTGCGCTGCAACATCCGCAGCTGCAGGCTTCACTTCCCCTGCTTCGGTACACTGAAATGGACAAGCAGTATGCTCTACAGCATTGCTCGTCTCATTTATTACACCTGACTTTCCATCAGTTCTGCCGTTCAGATTCATCTCCATTACGAAAAAGCTCCACAGAAAAAGCTAAATGCGCCAAAAGGTCCTGCTCACTAAAAGTTGGTGCATCTTAACAGAGATGCAACAAACACTTTCGGTGATGGAAATTGCTACTGTGAAATTTCTAATATAATACAACACAGTAGAGAGAAGGCGATAGAAGACACCGCTTTCATGCGAATGCATGTGCCGAATTAATTGATGCAATTTTGATTTTTTTAAAGGTAAGGTGCACGAAAAACGCTAATTATTACAAGCCATAATTTTTTTGTGCGGTTTTCCGGAGAAAAACTTTTATTCATAGTTGAACGATCGTAGAATATTTTCGTGGTGAACAAAAAAACCCAAATAAACATTTCTGAAAGCGCCCACACAAATACGTCGTGATCGACTTTACACTGATAAAAAAGCTCACATATCCGAAGAAATCATTCACGAAACATTCTTCATAGGCAGAAAATACACATCGCTCGTAGCTTTAGTGAAAAGTGGAAGTGCTTAGAAAAATACGTGGGAGGTCGGATGCACTTTAATTGCGCAGACGTGATCATTGGCAAAGGGAAAAGAGCCTACAGTTTGGATCAAAGCACCTTATATTTAATGGATACTTGTGCTACCCTTCCTCCCCTACCTCTCGCTCCCTCCCTCTACTCCTGCTTCTTTGCTAAGCTGCTTGCAAATGTAGAGCATCTATCTGGGGAGGCCGATTTTCACATGAAAAAAAACCTTTCTAAGACGTACAAATCTGTGCTGACAGAAATAATGTATTTTTCAACAAATTTCTATCCAATACCTTTTGGATTTCAAAGACGCTCACTGCAAGAATGGTTCCTCATCCACAACGCATTCCATAATCCGGATTCAAACGAATCAGAACCTCAAACTCTTCAAAGATAGTAACCCACCACAATTAACATCAATTAGCATATCATAAGTGCGTTATTTAAGTAACTGCCAACAAAGCGTTTCCAAGATGGAAAACGTGAAGTCGCGATAACTGTTTTCAATGCTTTGATGATTGCACTTTCCATGAATTCCATCTCCTCGTCGATTGCCAACTGAGATGAGTTGCTGGAGTAGTAAAACGTAGGCGTCGTTGATTCTCTGCGTTATTTCGATTGATGGCAAGTTCGATTCGCCGCTTCAGATTACATTCAGAGAATCGTGACTTCCCTTCGCGATGGTAGACGGCATATAGTTCACGAAGTTTGTTCTTCGTTTGTTCCATAAGCTTTTCAGCTTTGCGTACACGCTTCTGTAGTCGTCGACTACGCCTGCTTGTTTCACCACGTATATCTTTGTCAATGGCTTCAATGCGCTGTCTGATACCTCGTATACGCAACCAATACCGCAGCGCTGTCCACTTGTTGAAGTCTTGCTGCGTTCGATATTTCTTCCATCTCTCTTCTAGCATATTCACTTGCTTCTTATACTCTTGCATGCTGAATCGCCCCGTTTTTGTTGCGTCGAGCATCTGTAAGCATTACAACGCGCTGGTGAGTCTGTAGCAACCAACCATTTACTGTCTTGAATGATCCATTAAACATCTGCCCAAAACCGAAATTTGTCCATTTTCGCTATAAATCACCTTCAGTTATAATCCTTTCCTTCCATACAAAACTGAGAACTTGTGCTTCCTTCACCTATGAGTGCATGTTTGTATAATCTGCCAATATCTCTCTTCAAGTTGTCGGAAGGCGTGAAAACTTTCATCATCAGCTATATACTGCCCAAAAATATCGGAAAGATTGTAAATTCCGCTTCAATCGTGCATCTCAAGTAATTGGAGAAGCTGCAAGCCACAGGGCTTATAAGTGAGGTCTTACAATATTTTGTTTGAAAATGCTAAATGTGTTAGACACTGAGATTCGGGGCCTTAGGACTGTTCAGATGGTTGAAGCGCCTTGGGCAATCGAGTTTTCTAAAAAGCTCACATACTGCCTTCTTCAACAGATCAAAGTGTCGCTGCTTCACAAATCTTTCTTTGCTGAACGCTGTAGTGTTTTGAGAGCTATAGTTCGAAAACTTACTCGTGATTCTCTGAGATTAAAAGAGGTATATTCTTTCCAAAGTGCTTCTCCATATTTGTGTTTTGTGGTTTTGCTCGCTAGCATGAGCTATCTGAAACAATTTAAAATATGCGAAATTAAATTAGTGGTTGCAACGTACTTCGTCGGTGTGTCGTTTCAATATTTCGCCATCAATTGCGGTATTTTCCCATTGTATTGGATTCATTGCTTCTAGTTCCTTCTCCACATCGTGAATCACTTTTGCCGCACAGCACTGCAAACACTATACTCTCATCTGCTAAACACTCATACACGACCAGTACAATTCTGCATAGTATCTTCGCTGTTTCTCATCCTTGACAATCAACTACATTTTACTGTTAGAATTAGGAACGGTGTGAGTTTGAACCACTGGCCGTTCACGATCCGGTTAACGAATTGGTTGATGAGCATGAAGTGCAATGATTGTACGGGTAAGACCAGTGTCTATGATCACAGTAACTGATTAAGCAAAGAAGGTATTTCAATTTGTTCATTTAAACGTTTGTGTCAAAAAGCGCTTCGAAAATACTTTGGAAGTTCTTATTCTTCAACGTCGCTTCTTATAGCAGCGCCAATTGCAGAATTGTAGCATCATCCTTCGAGTTCACTTGTAATACTTAGGTTACAATTTAGAACACTGAGATGGAACGAATACTTTTGTTTAACCAATTGAAACGCAATGAAGGTAGGGAAATCATTAAAGTGCCCTTACTGGTCAAGGCATCCGAAAAATGGGTAGAGTTCTTAGCCATTCTGCAAAGACTCCCTTGATTTCACTTTGATGGGTAAACGTTTTACAACGACAACGTTATGCTCTCCTCTCATGCAATAAATGCTTTCTTATAAAAATTAAGAAAGCAACAGTTCAACGAATATGGCTTCCATCGACAACGTGACGATGGACGAACAAAGTGACGATGTCGTAATCCGATTAAGCATCTTGCATCTAAGCAAGTGCAAAGCTCACCAACCCTCTCGTCGTCCTCCAATAGTCGTAATTCATCTTCCATCTTAATCGCACTGTTCCGTCGACGATATTTCCACTCTGCTGCGCAGATATAACACGGCTAAATAAACTGAGATCTCATCTTGAAGCATTTCTTCATGCCACTCTACCCATTCGTTGTGAAATAATTAAATCCATTTTACAATGAACAAAAAATTGCTCTAGCGAAATTTCTCAAAATTTTTTTGATTGCTAATGGAGAAAGAAAATCTATTTTCACCTATAAATTTCGACTCCTCTGTAAGAATAAAGAGGTATGAGAAGAAAGCGCGTGATTTTGAGGTAACTTATTGAAAAGCTCATATTTTGTTCTTATAAAAAGAGATTTAGCAACGTTTATCGTTCGATTGTCTGACGCCGATATGCGACCGATGAACGCTGTGGGGCGTTCGAATATTTCGAGTGTTTTGCGGTGTCAACCTAGGAGTGTGACATTTCTCTCCCAGCGGTGACCTGACATTGGAAAATCTCACTTGTCTCGCCTTGAGATAGCATGACCGAACTCGGTACATATCTTGGACTGTTTGCAAATTTATCTAGGTGACTGTCACCCTATGTGGCCGCAGTACAGATAGATGTCCAGCAATTGATCGAATCTCAGCAAAACTAAATTGCTTTAACTTTCCGTCGCATTCGGCGACTAGAGACTGTTGGTCGAATAGTCAAGCAACTGAGGTTGCCACAAAGTTATATCCATCCTGTGGTCCATGTTTAAGACCACTGAGGCTTCATTGCTCTATTGCGGCTTTTAGCGCCTCTTAGTGAAGGTACACTATTTTTGATTTCAGAGTGGTTTCAATAGTTGCCACCACTCGACAACTCTAACAACCCACAAAAAGAAATCAGTTAAATTGTGATAAGCTATGCAAGTTTGTAACTACTTCGAAATACTCACGAATTTGAAACATTAACTTACAGTATCACCTTCGTGGAGAGCGAACTGCTTAGGTAGGATAGTCGCTGGTTTGTTCCAAGCAGAGGTAACGATTACGGTCAGCAGGAAATGAATTAAAAACTTGAAGGTGGACCGCATTAGTGCTGTTCCAGTTGGATCGGCACCCTTGCGATGAGTCAATACTCGACTGCAAATCGCTATTTGAGCCGTTCGATAAATGGCACATATTAGAGCACAGCTGCATAAATTGCCGCAAAGCATTCATGATTGTGAGTTGTTTTTCATCGTCGAAATAGAAGAAAAGAAGTGCTGCTTCGAGAAGACTAGAAAGTGACAACCATCTGCATATGCTTATTCGTGCATTCTATTTATATTAGATCGATACGTATGCTCAAAGAGAATTTATTGCCTTAGAAAGAAGTTACACAAGAAATTCAATAAGAGATCATCATCGAATAGACTCTCTACCGATTCGATATTAAATTTATTCTTTTAGAATACGGCTATAAACAAATAATGGGGTTATCATCTAGCATGCATGGACAGATAATTTTCTTTCGATCATTTCCACCTCATCAACAAAGTTTAAAAGAGTATCTTTGAAATTATTGCGCAAAATAAGCTGCTGCAGTTAAAAAATAATTCGTTCATAATATACGTATGTGCCAATTCGATGATAATAGGCCTGTTGCATATATGATCGAGCATTTTTTGATGAGAAACATCCATATGTGTCAAAAAAAAGAGGATCGGTTACGCATAGAATAATAACAAAGCAAATCGTAAATCAAAAAAATGTGGCAAAACGTTTATCGATCGGCGTTGTAAATCGCAGCTGCGATCCCGTAGACTCACCTCCTAGGGTACATTTGAAAGAAGTGTCTAGCTATGGAACACAGCTGCAGCAGCTCCGCACAAGTGCATCGAGCATCGCTCATTGAGCACACATCGTTCTCGTCGTTTGATGGACATCCGTCCTATTTACAAGCGAATAATCGCTTCCTTACACTAAAACGCAGTCGTCGCTAAACCCTCGAGCGGAACGGCATCCTACTAAACGACCTTCAGCACTGCGATACTTCCGCTTGCTCATAGGTATCTCCTCATCCCACTTCTGCTATTATCATTTCGGCTTCTCTCATATCGTTATTTAAGCAATTTGCTGCAGTGTATAGTACTATCGCTTTTTGTTGCTGGTAGTATTAAAACATATTTCACGGATGCGAGAGAAATTAGAGCGATTTTTCCGTTTTAATTTTTGCCGTTTACCCTTCATTTTCACAATACAAAATATTCAGTCCTAGTTTTCTATCCATCCGATTACGAGAAGAATTTAATATACCGTCGGAAAACTCCTATTCAGGACATCTTTTTGCATGCAAACGTTTCGACGCGTACCTGAAAATTTTATCGCATCCGCACCTCGCCCACAGTTATTATTGCCCCTCTCCATACCAATTTTTTCGCTCCAATTTTCGATGATGAATTTACTTCACAAACATTAACCGACTCCAATTTTTAACTGCTATTAATAGCTGATAATGCTGGTCGTGCAGAATTCTGATCACGACATCAAAACAAATACGCACAAACAGAAAACAAAAGCAAACGAGGTTGCTGCTAAATTACATCCACTCTCCACTTCGTAACGATCACCCTCGCACCTCCTAAGCGTGTTTTTAACGATTTCCCGCATGAAAAGAAGTTGCCCAAATGGCAAGGCAAAAACGTTATACGCGAACCCCCATCCCTCACCACACCAAACTCCTACTTGTATTTTCAAATCGTAATTCACGTCTCGCATTAACCCACTTGTTCATGTCTTTCGTCTACCGTCGACCACTCGACACTCCTTCAAAATGCTTGTCAGTTCAACCTTGATGAACTGTTATACGTTCACTATTCAGAGTGAACATCCATGTGCATGCACTATGATGTTACCCCCGCCACTTACTCACTCAACCATACATTTCCTCCTATACCTAAAATGAAGGTACTCGCTTTGTGTCCAGTAGAATACATTTATCGATCATCTCATAAAGAAGAGAAGTGAAAGACATTAAGAACAGCGAACGAGTTCACTTATTCTAGATGCATACATATCGCCGGTCTTATAAAAAAAATGGCAGCGGATGTATAAACCGAATAATCACCTACCGTGCATAATGGTGAAAGCATCCACCCACTTCGGCTATCGATGACGATGGGAATTACGATAGAAATCAAAGAGTGAGGATCATACTGCTTATATAAGGAATCTAAGGCCACTCTTGCAACGATAAAATTCTTCCAGAAATCAGCAAATGAATCGTGGATATGAACTTTGTGAAATGTTTGTGGATACATTCACTAAGCATCCAAGATAACATCGAGCATACACCACAAAACACCACAATCAATGACCTAATAACATATTACCTCTCAGGAAAAAAATTACAAATACAAACATATTATGATTAACATTAACGTAAAACGCTATAAAACATCGCAAAAATCGACAAATGAGAATCCACACTGATTCAGTGTGTTAAAATGCAAGTGATGAACTATTAGGAGCAACAATATTTCTAATGTCATCAACGTCAAAACAAGTTCACTAAATTAAATAGAAAATAAATTAAACCTTGCACTCGTAAAAACCACCTATTCTAGCTAAGACAATAATTGTGCACTACAAACACTTCAAATATTTGCTGCTGGAAATCAATTTAACGACGCCCTGACATCAAAGGACTTCATCTATTGACCGCTCGAGTTGTGTTAATGTCAAATAGCAGTCCCGAATTTTTTTCCTCGCAACAACTCCGCAGAAAATTCAGCACCAAATAAACGACGAATTTCACCTAACGAAAGTGACAACTAAACAAGCTCAACTTGTAGAACAAATAACACGTCACTTTCAAATACGTAAATAACGGGAGCAAAGCTTTGATCAACAGCAACTTACAGCCACAAGTGATAAATGAGCCCATTGGCCTATGCCTATAGAGTGATGAGTCGGATGAATTTGCTTGCATTTTGAAGTTAAAATAATTCACGACTTTGCACGCTATATGTGACATATATTAGTAGACTCCCGTTTATAAACAACTCACCAACTAATGCAATATGCGAATAAGAAAATCGACAAAAAATTTTGGACAATAAGTGCAGTAAATAGCTATCAGTAATACCAATAATACATTAAAAAGAATTATTTACGAAGCGATTGATGCTGAACACTTCGAGATTGATAGTGGGAGAACGAACAAGAAATAGTCGATGGCATTAGGCGTTAACGCTTGGAAATGAATTCTGGAAGAGCTGCTTTGACAAATTCTGGAATATTGTCCACGTAATCCTGAAAGAGCAACATGCGAATAAAAAGATGACAATAATTTAAAAAATCGCTGCTTAAATGACTAAGCTAGTGAATTTCGAAATAAGAAAACAATAAGGAAGCTAATCGTGAATCTCTGTTTCTTTATTATGGTTCAGTTCCAACTAAAAATTTCTCAACCGACGCTTTAGATATATTTCGACGAATGAACCGCATAACTCTTCTATATATGTGCAACAATCTATGCTTAACTAACTGAGGATCTTCTGTTATATTTATAAAGATAAACTGCAGAGAACTAATAACAGTTGCATCATCCTCTTATAAACCTCACCAAAAATAAATAAATAAGTAAATAAATAAATAAATAAATAAATAAATAAATAAATAAATAAAAATAAAAATTCCTGTCATCCCACTTGGGGATCTCTCAACGGAAACCAAAGAGTTCTTGTTGTGGTGCGCTATATTTCATCGAATATAAATAAACAGAGTGGTGCGAAAACATTCGGCAACTTTAATAGCAACGACACAACGAATCCTCGGGTTACTTTTCCAAGCAGCTAAGTCTTCAGCAACTCAATACCATCCTAGCAACTCCAACAAATCCTCAAGAAAACAGTCACCTTTTAAAATAGAGTGACGAAATAAGTGATATTAAAAGTAAGTCTGCGCATTAGAAACAAACCTTATGATTGACCCAGCTTGAAGTTGCCAGAACACCTCCGCTGTTACCGATCTGTGCATCAGCGCCATAGTACAACTGCCGTCCGGCCACATCCGTTAATTTTCCACCTCAACAAGCAAAATCTTTCTAAAGTGCGAGAAATTTTTAGCGGCCAACACAACAAACAAAACGATGCCCAAAGATGAGGAAGAAATATGGCTTCGTAAGGGGAAAATTTGCCGAAAGTGAGATGAGAGGTGACATTTCTCCGAGGAAAATTGAAAATGAATAAACCTCTAATGACAAAGAAAAACTAACAACTGCACTGTGTACGGCAACAGCGAAAGGTAACAGAATACCCTGTGGACGTAGCAGGAAACGAAGCGGTCGTGCAATCACACCCAAAGATTAAGAGAAACGTCCTCTAACTTCCTCAGTATTAAAGAAAATATTGTAAGGAGAAGGAAGAAGACGATAAGAGTATAATCAAACTGATCAAAAATAAATTAAAGAGTGTTTAAAGCTGCAGGAAATTTAACAGTCATCAGCGTTTACCTAGAAAAGTAAAAGGAAGTTGTTTCCTGTATGTCAAAAGACTGTGATTTGCCGATTTCTTTTTGCAAGCGGCAATCACATATATGTAGCTCGAGTCGATATACTTAACGTCAACTTTTTTCCAAACGGCTCGAGGGAAAATGTTACCTTGGCAATATGAGAAAAGCAATTTACTCTTGTTTCTGTTTTCATCAAAAACAACCCCTAGTTCTTTTTAAGTGACGTATATGGATGCACTAACAACCCATCACAGTGGGCGCTCATCTTTGAAATATACACTCTAATTCTTTCAGGGGATGAAATTACGTACATGAAACTTCGCATTTACACATCGCTACAAGAATATCAATGAATTTTTCGTTCAAATAAGAAACGATGAAAGCATATCAGCCGACTCATTTCATTAAGGCAAGCTACGGCATAAACTTCACACTAATCACGTTTATGACTATCCAAGAAGGGGCTAGATCCGAAACGTTCATTCACATGCCCTCTCCCTTTCCCTTAGTAAAACTTCACGATCACAGTTCTGACATGCCTGTTCGTGCGGCGGAGAAAAAATGATCAAAACACATACTACTCGAGGTTTATAATAGATGAAGCAAAGAAAAAACTCACCAGCAGCAACGATAACAGCTTCAGGGGCAGCTGTGTCCCATTTCTTGCAGCCAGGACTCGCGAAAACGTAAGCGGCCGCGCCCTCCAAACATTTTATCACCTAAAAGTATTTCCTATTTGTATTATCCGTTATGCTTAACATTTGTAAATAAAACGGCACTTTCAACAGTTTAACTGTAATCTATTACAATTTAAGCATTCCCTAAAAAGCGAATCAATTCGACCACTTTTAATTGTCGAAATGATATTCCGAAAGCATATCTTCTGCAAAAAGATACAGCAGACTAAGACGCTTTAAGGTCTCCTGAGGCAATTCGGCTGACAGGTGTAGCTCGTAAATCGTCTCACAAAGAATACTCCTCGGAGTAGTAGTTTTTTATCAGCCAGTATTTTGATACTAGCAGAGTTGAGCAAATTTTCACGCCAGAATGTCACCCCCAGATCGTGTGGTGCGCGAAGAAAATAGAAAGAAACTCATACCTTGTATCCGGCGCCACCTACGGGTTGGATTGAGTCTGCAAGCCCACATTTCTTCAACGCCTGCAAGGCGTCGGCAACTGTCGTACTCGAATGACTTCGCGTCGTCACGACAACGCGTTCACTCATTTCTGAAATAATCAACGCAGTCATACATTCCATCTCTCGTAGGCAGATGGAGTGACAAATAATTCTGAGAGTTACCATTGCAATTGCTCTGCGCCAAATATGTGGAGGGATGGGATATTTATACCCTTATTCCGCCTTTATCCTCCCTTTTCAAGGCTGAGTGTAATAAATCTAAACTTAACTAACAACATTCAATTCAAACGAACCCTTAAAAGTTTCGAAGATCGTTAAGTGATATCGAGGAAATAATCAACAATGAAGCAAAAGTTATCAAGAGCAAACATCGCAGTTTGCAAACAAATGCGGATTTCAAATTTTTAAGTTTTTAAGAAAATCGAACAAAAAAACCTACAAAAAACTTTTGTGAGATAAACGCATAAAGCACGTTCAAATATATGATCAGAGATTGAAAAATGTAAACATGACTAGTGAACATAACAATTTGTCGCACCTGATGGAGCGTTACATCAACGTTTTTAGTGCAAATACGGAGCGAATACCTCTTGCCTCTTTCCAAAATATCGTTTCATCAGTCATATTCTCCAATATGAACAAATATCCACAATATGGAGAAAGGAAAAGAGCAAAAGAGAATTGTTCTATTATCGAAAACAAACAATGATTTCAGCGTAGTGATAAATGAAAATAGCCACAAAGTGTGGCAGTTAACTTTGAAGCAAGGTGAGAATTGGCTTACCTCTGACAATATCGATGCCATGAGCACCGGCGCCTACAATCGCCCAAATTGTGCGCCCAATTTGATTTTCACCCCAATAGGGTTGATGAATAACACCCGCCACAGATCGTCCTTTATAACTAATTCCTATTAAGACGGTAACTTGCTGCAGAAGAGCTGAAAAACAACACGTTGAAGGGTTAAAATTCTCTTGGAAACGTTTAAATAAACGATATAAAGGTATGTCACTTGCATGAAATCTATAAGAATTTTATAGTTTTTTCCTTAACCTACACTTCGGAAAAAATCCAACCTATTCGAACATAATCACTAATAATGAAGTATAAACAATAGAGATTGCAACATAATCCGCAAGAAAAATCATAAACTGATTAGAATTAAATAAGCTTACGAGATCCATCCCTAGCTGCTTGCGCAAACTCCGATGTGCCATCGAGGGGATCGACCCATACGACCACCTGGAAGTCTATCAGTAAGTATGCCAAATTCTTTCACTTACTGCTTTCCATTTTGAATTAACTGTTCAAAAGAAGCTTTTTTTACATTCCGAAATGAGAAAATAAACTGGCAGGTAAGATAAAAAAGAAATTTCAAACTAGAAACATGAACGAGTGAAAAGTGAACTTACATTGTCGACATTAATTTCACGTAATTCCTTTGGGCATTTATCATCGATTTTAAGCACTTCGGCCGAGTAGCTGAGATCAAGATAGGGTGCAACCGATACTCGCTCCTACAAATCTGCTGGTTATTGTCGCCAACCATAACTGCGCTAGTCCAACAAAAAAAGGAAAGGTAAACCATAGAAAATAATTAGAGGCCACTCTTATATTAAATCCAAGAAAGAAGGATCGAAGATGTCCTCTATGTTCTAAGTAGTCGCGACAAACCCCATCAAAACCAACCCGCAGCATAAACATTTCAACTGTGTACACTAAAAAAAGAATCGAGTACCGCTATTCCACTTCACTCAAGTCGATAACAATCTTACAATACATTTTGTCGAATCAGTGCGCTCGAGTCCGGATTTAGGTTCGGAGTAAGGAATAAAAACTCTTAACATTGCTACTCAGCTGTATTTGTGAGCTGCTTAGCATAAACTTAAACAGGCAAGACATCGACTGGTAAACGCGATCTAATGTGACCACAGGCCACAAATACTTTGACAGATACGAGTCCATTTCAACTTTAAAACAGATGATAATACGTAAGCAGCAAAAAGAATTAAAATGCGCTTTAACCCACCCGAGCGTGCTCACCAGCTAGGGACGAAATTTTCGGGCGACGCTTAAATATTGTTGATATGTATGAGAGTTATACATTGTGCAGAAGTTTTTAGCTGAGTTGGCGTTCAACATTCTTACAACAAAAAGAAATAAAACTTATAGGGAAATCTGTCCTGGTTTCTCAGAAGACGATAAGGATAAAGTAATAAAATTGAGAGCAAAGCTCACCTCTTCGCCGATAACCGTTAGCTGGGAGCCGAATTTCTGCTGCAACGATTTCACTATACAGTATTGAGCTGATCGATCAGCTTCAGTTTGCAAATCTTCTTTCCCTCCATTTCCTTTGTCCACTATTTTCAAATCGCCTCGACGCATGATATCCTGTAAAAGTGGGAATATCAATGAACAGCATACGATAAGCATTGCTACACAGAAAATGATGAATACAGCGATAAGCATATAAGGAATAAAAAGTCGGCAACCTAAATAACCATTTAAAAAAGTTTAAATAACAGAAACCGGAAATGATAATGTGAAAGAAGTGAAGGGATAGATATGTAATGAGCGTTGATTTCACATCTCTATTTCATCGTTACCTACTTCTTTTTTTTCCTTTATAGAAGAGAATTTTAAGGCCATGTACCGTAATTATTCCTAAGGCTCATGCTTAAGTGACCGAGTTACTTCTGAAATTCATTGCTATTGTTATTGAGGTTTTACCAAGTCAATGTTTAAGAAGTCTTAAATAACAATAGCGGCATTCGAGATATATCACTTTATGCTAAAATATTTCTGCTAAACCAAGCGGAAGTTGGATCATTACTTCGCTACAGTTCCAAGTAAATAAAGTTTTTACCTGTCATTTCGAGATTTACATATAAATCACATCTTCGATGACTACAGGTCAGCTAAATGACAACAAACGGCTAATTTCTCTTCGCTCAGTTAGAAGGTTTGCTTGATACACAGCATTGTTTGATCACAAGTTTTTCCATTCAAAATGTGAGCTAACTACTCGATTTTCGATAAGAAAAACCAATAGAAAAGTTTTAAAGGAGCAAAAAAGCCGTTGAACATTTCAAATTAAACAAAGAATAACCTTAATGATGTGCCCAGCCGTTTCAGAGACTCGTACGGAGCATGCCACTAAACGTGTAAGGAAACAAGCGCGCTCCCACATCGGATCGTCGTTCTGTACGTTCTCTTTGCGTTCGCATTTGGTCATGACGACAACACTAAAACATATGAAGTACTTACAACTGCTAAAATACAATCGTTCATCGTTCGCAAATAATCGCGGAAATCAGATAGCAATCAGAGATAATAATCTTTGAACTATTTACATAAACACAGCTGTTCACTTGCGTAGCACAATCCAATCTTATTTAATCTCGATGCATCGCACGTTTTGTCCCCATTGACAATATTAACGTTATAGCGCACATATATACAACACGTAATTCAATAAGCCGAGCAATAGAACAATTGGAAAATAGGTTCTTATTCTTTGGCGAATCAATCAATTAGACAATGCGAAGAATTGTATATTAACAAAACTACATTCGTGAATGTCACTATGTTATAGCAAAGAGCTGAACCACTTCCATAGAACACAAAAATGGGCACATTCACGCACCATTAAATGAAATTAACTGAAGGGAAATTAACACTTTGAGTGAAAGAAAACGGCGATCTCCAAAATGTCATCTCAATTAAACATTACATCCCATCGCTCCATCGTTATATTCACAAATCTATTTTTGAAAAAGTAATCGAAAGAATCTTCAGATAATTATGAACAAATCGCTTCAAATACCATCCAACTTACTGAACACTTCCTTCATAGTCCATCCTCAGTTTTAATCATACGAAATGCCTTGCCAAACGCGGAGCTTCCGCTTGGGATCTCCCCTCCGCTCCCTTCCGTAAAATTCCACACAAAAGTAAAACAAAAAGCCGGCAATTTTATAGGCTTCCTCAAGCAAACAGGTTTTGCATCTTTTATTCCAGACGTACAAGCACGAATAAAATACATCAGAAACTGAATATGCGTGACAAGCCGCGGCAATGAAACAAATGAAGGACGAAAGGTTTCGGGTTAGATGGCGATGGAACAAGCATCGACGTGTGTAAAGTGAACAGTTAGCTGCTGTGGCTAGCACTGGCAGTAACAGTTAACGCGACATCAAATGCGTAGTGACCGCTCCTCTGGGCGGAAGTGAAAGTGATAGTGAGTGAAAGACCGGTGAAGTAGCTAGCAGCGAATCGAGTCGACAAGCTAGAGATGCCCGCACATTGGGCCAACTAACTGACGAACGCCGATCGATAACTGAGAGCAGAGAAGCCGTTCGATTCGAATTAGCAGTTACGAATCGGCTCTAAGCATGGATATATGAGCGACGAAAATGAATTCCTCAAGAAATCCGATTCATTTCTCAAAGAACGGTGACGATGGTGTCTTAAATGAGCTGCATCAGACGCACACATTTTACATATCAGAGGAGCTAGGTATATCCAAGCTCTATGTTTCCTTATAAGTATACAACAAGTTAGTGGGAATAATAAAGCCACGTAAAGCATCTATACGACGAGCATACTCCTCCTTTTTCCGCTAATAAAATATTCTTCAATTTTTGAATTTGGAGATTACATAAGTTAATCGATAGTCCTAAAAAAGTTTGGAGCTAATTTTTCGTTTGTTAATAAAAAAAATAAAAAAATAAAAATTGGCGAAAATATTCCCATAAGTTGTAGATGCAAATACTTTCCTCTTATACAGTATTCACAATCGTTTGATCCTGCTGTCAATACATTCTTCAAAGATCCAAAAACACTTCTCCTACTCCTCTCACCGAGTGTTAAACTTAATAAACATTTTATTCCCTACAATACTATAAATCATCTTCAACGAAAAAATTGCCCTTAGAAAATTTTGCGCTTTGCGGTAAATTAATTCGTTTAATTGTGAGCGACTTAGCTATGGTGGTTTTTTACTTTCGTAATATATTTTTTTCTTCTGCTCTTTACTCTGAAATAATTGATTTTCTTTCAACGGCAAAAAGCACTAGCAGTGATAGCTAGAACTTGAACGAAGTTAGTTGAAATGTTGCTTATCATATCTTAATTTGCACTGGGAACTATTGCCTTCCAAATATCATGTGACCACATCAGCATGTAACGGATTTAGGTGCGCTTCATGAAATGTTTTCTTCGAGAAAACGCACAAGGCAATAAAGAAGGCGACATTATATGCGGTCAAGTCTAAATCGAAATACCTGTGGAAATAAACAATACATAAACGCGTATCACGTGACAATCACGATTACGTTCTGATTCGCTTCTTAGTGAATAATACGACGAGTTGATGCGTCGGAGAAACGTCGTCACTACCAGGTAGCCAATCAATCGATGGAGAGAGAGAACAACGCACCAATAGAAACAGCCGATGAGTGGACAGGAAAGTCGACACAGACCAGCATGTAAACTTGTTTACCGATGTCGAACTGTGTGCACCCCTAGCATCATGTCATTCATGCTCTAAAATTGGCATGCCATGTCATATGCCATTTGTTCATTCCTCTTCCTCGTTCCCATCTATGGAATCAGCCTTCTGCTTGGATACACGTGCAGTGATTGTTTTCCCTTTTCAATTCTCGAATTTGCTACAAACATACCGATTCCTTTTTTATTGTCGTGACAGTAGACTGTCTCCTTGCGTTGAGGTTTAACTGAACGTCACATCACCACCTCGCATCCGTCTTCACCCGGCCTTTCTTTCTTCAACCCCTCGCCTAATGCATCGTGCAAATATTGAACGAGTACCGTGACCTAGGTTTGCTAACATTCTTTGGTATGAAAGTATTCCGAGAATTTCAGCAGTACATAAGGTCAGATCACCTAGAGGGACTTACGCTTAAAGCGACATCCACATGCTCACTTACTGTCATAAAAATGTTTCAAAACACAAAAAATCAGGAAAAAAAACACCAATGCATTTATTTCCGATGTGACTTGCGAACATTATTGTTCGAAGCAAGTACACCTTTAAATGCTTCGATAAGTGTTGCATGGAAAACAACAACTATGAGATGAAATATCACTCTTTCATTACTCGAAAAGAGGCACAAAAATAACACATGAACAATGTGACACCTATTCGACAAGCAGAAAGCTGACACTTATTTGAATAACATTTTTGGAATGTCCTGACGAAATAAGGATGTCTTAGTTGATTCCCACTTTAACAGAGAATTTATATGGGTGGATATGTAAGCTGATGGCAAAAAAAAGGGATGGAATGCGTCCTGATGGTGTGGGAGGCTTTCTTCCAGCAAAACAGGCTTCTAAAAGGTTTGATCTTTATAAACTTCTAAATTTCACGGAACCTCAGTTCGAAAGCCGCGTTCTAAGATGAGAGTACGAGCTAGAATAAGCGCATAACTTCCGAGCTGAACCGGGAATAAATCACGAAATATAGCGAGCATTCAAGTGTCCTTTCATAGCAGCACATGGCTATGTCGCACCCAGCGCAACCGCCAATCAACTGCCCCCCCAGACGCTATATATCGTGCTCAAACACAGCGCACACCTAAGATTGAAGTTCAGCGAGCAGCAATCTTCTTGTTCTGCTTTATGATCATTGGTTAGGCGCACTTGCCAGACCCGAATCATTCGAGAGCAAAGATTAGTACGCACTTGAACACTCGTGTTCTGTGATGGCAACAATCCGAAAATGGGCACCCAAACAACGAGTGACCATCAAGCGAACATCTCAAACAATACGTCAAATAAAGCACATAATCACCATTCACAAGCGGAAAAAAACCTTAGCTTCATTGCAGTAACTCTGCAGATGATACTCATCAACTCCTCGAGTGTCCACTTGTGCTCAATTACCATGAAGTATGCCCAGTAGTCGAATCGAATGCATTAATTCGGTTTTCAATTATTAGCTGACACATCAAGAACATCATAAAGTTACAACATTTCACCCATGCAACAAATTACTGAAACATCGTGTACAACCACATTTCAACGCAATCGATGACAATCAACAATTTCCGCCTGTATGAAGAATACTTCCCCATCCCCTCAACCTTGTAAAGAAAGTATTACTCTTTGCCTGAGAATGTCTCACCATCCTCTTTCACTTTTGTTTAGCTCTACTTCCTATTAGTTTCCTCTACAACTTCCTAGAAAACACAAATATAATCAATCGCTAGTTGCTACAGCATTCCTGCACAGTCTGCTAATTTCATTTTAAAGTTTCGTAGTAGCACTAATCCAAGTTAACAACTCGACAAGAACAAAACAATAAGCAATGCCCGGCGAATCAAGGAAAATTCACCTCACCTCAATAGGCCAATTCTTTTGGAGTCGTATGCGCCTAAACTGTTAATGCTCAGGCGGTTTTTACCAGCCTCCGCTCCGCTGAGCTTATAGGCAGTTAACCACTTATAACTGAAACTCTCAAAAACGGCAACATTTTAATTATTTCCGCACTACTAGAATATGAATACAGCAGATCGAAAGCTAAAAAGTACGAGGCTGAACAGTAACTACTAAAGGGGAGATAACTCAAACAAACCAGGACTGTCTACAAACGGCGTGAAAAGTTCCAACCGTTAACATTGCTGCCGTTAACCCCGAAGAGCCAGGACGATGGAAGCAGGCGTCGACAAGCAACGTCATGCATAACGTTAATCGATAGCGCAGCGTCGTGTGTGTCCGAATGTACTTCGCTGAGGTGTCTCGAATGTGGAGGTTCGTTGTTCTCACGATCGCTGAGCCCCGTCACTCCGCACTTCTGTGCGTGACGCACCATCGATCGTTGACCGTGTGGACGTGATTCACAAGCCAGACATCTATGCTATGTCTGAGCCGCCACACGCAGTTGTGCTGCCCAATATGCGTGGGTTCTTGGGTATCGATCCACTCTGGTGTCTGTGACGTCAGGATGGTCTCCAACTGAAGAAATAGAGGAAACAAGTCTTTTGAGACGGATTACGTATTAGAATGCCACTGCTCAATCTTGTGATGTACTGCCGAAGAATTACTAGTTTCATGATGTGAAGCAATAAAATGAGGAAACACGTGCCAACGTCAGCTCGGAGGGAATCAAGTGGTACGACGATTCCACGGAAGTCCCCTAGTCGACGGTACAACCATGCACATAGCCTCATCAAACCATCTGAGCCTTTGTTCTGAGCTGACTTGGCCACATTTTCGCATGAGCAGCAAGACTCAGAACTGGGGTCACGCGCAAAGCCGTGGTCGAGTTCTCTCTCTCTCTCTATATATATATATATCTCAGGCAACATTACCTGAAGAACTGAGGGTGCAAAAGGCGATTTTATGACGTGGTGCAAAATAAATGCGACTTTATGGACAGAGTGCTGCATGAGAGCGTTTGCGACGGCACAGAATAAACAACTTAAAACTTACTACTGCGGAAAGCCATTGTCTATAAAGTTCTGGCCCGAAATCTACAAAGTATACCAGGAACAAGTTTATGCACATCCGCTGGGCTGGGTCGTGATCGACTTCTGGACCAATTCTTTCCCGAAAAAGCTCCACTCGTCCACTTCTCGCCGGTAATGGTAAGTCCGGAAGTCAACTCAGGGGCCGACTTTTTAGTTGACCTGGAGGTGAATACGGGCGACCAGAGTCAATAGGAGTCGATTCAGTTTTGTCAAGGTCAGAAAGGCTAGAGTGACTGATCTTCAGTGTTCTGGTTCTTATTTCTCGGTATAGAAAACACCCCTCCAGCGAAATAAATGCACCAGCATTGGTCCGGATGCCGCTGACTAAGATGTCCCGATTCATTTCATCGCTGACCGTCAAATTCAAAATCTCTCGCCCTCATATTGGAATCGGAAGCCAAAGATTATTGAGGTGAACAACCAACAATGTAGCAACACCGCCAATATCAAGTACTACCAGCAATTCGTTAAGAATTAGTAGTCGGAATGTTCCTAATATCAATTGTTACAAGTATAAATAGTACTCGTACCAATAATAATTGGTGTTGCTGTTATTTAGAGGGCAATTACTGGGTGGTATCAACTGCGATCTATTAACCAACACCAGCAACAGTAACTGCTACGTAGCACTTTCACCAACAGTACACAGCATTATTCAAGTAACACAACGAATAGTTTGCTAGCACTCAGTATTATTAAACACCCCTTAGAGTCGCCAGAAATGTTACGTTGTAGACGGTATTTTACGCATCATTTAATTACTCCACTTGCGTCAATGAATTTACAGATACTAAAGACATAATATGACAGTAATACCATAAGTCTATGGGCCCTGAGACAGAGGCCAGGATCTTACAGTTCAAAGACATCAATATAATAGACAGTACATAAAAATCAATGAATCATCATTCAAGAGACTATATGTAATAGTATAGAGAAGTCAATAGAACGTGCAACAAACAATAAAATATAATAGTACAAAGAAATCAATGAGAAAAATTCACAGAAGTCAACAAAACAAGTAAACAAAGAGGTCGTTGTTGCACAATGTTCGCAATTCACATGCGAACTCAGCTGAAAGATAAACATAACTGTTCGCAAGCAAAATCTGGCAGTTTAAATAAATCGACGATAAACAAAAAGAAGGCGTCTCTCGACGGAGAAAGTTAACTACTGTTATAACAGTGCACTCAACTCAATGAATAATATGAGTGATGTATTGTTTTTGACAATGCGAATCGAACAGAGAACAGCGATTTAACAAATATTATAAGAGCATATATCGAATAGAATATCGATAATATACTCTAACAGCCGAGCATCATGTCACAATGTATTAGGAGAAACGAATGCACAGATTGCAAACAATTCAAACATCGAATGGGCAGTATAGAGAAAAACAATGAGATCATGTGCTGAAATGAAAGAAACTCAGTCGAGGAGGCAACAAATCAACACAGCGAAGTATGCAACACAGCAGCTTTATTGGGTGCTGGCAGTCTGGATAAAACGAATTACAAAGCTAAAAAATAAAAATAAAAACGAATTGCAATGCCACTTTAATGTTTGCAAATAACACACAACAAACACACAAAAAAGCTCGACATGATCTGTTAACACTCTTTTCCGCCACCTTATCGATATACTGTCTTGAAGGATCCTCTTCGAGACTTCTTTGTATGCGAAATTTAAACATCAAAATGATTCTCCCTATTTGCACGTCCCATTATAGAACACTGGTCATAATTACGGTAGGTAGCTCCATTTGCTGATAATAGCAATGAGTTCTGAGGGCAGTGAGCGAACACAACCACCGCTGCGGTAAAGGTGAATCGTTTGCAGCAGTTCGGCGCCAACACGTTCCAACTCAACCACTGGCCAACCGTTCGTCTTAGCAACAGCCTAAAACAATAATGAAACCTAAAAAGCTCAATTACAGCGGCTTTAGCCAGACTCCGATTGTGCATGCCTCACCCCAACCTTTGACCGCGAAGTCTCCCATTTTCGCATCACCATATTTACGTATCCGTTACGCTTCTTTGCAAGCATAAAGCAGGCTGGTACGACCGCTGACTGCAGAAATAACTATAGTAGCCTCAACGATCAATACACACCAAAATCTCTCATTCTTTTGGTAGCTGACGATATTGAAGATTGACCAGTATGATCACTGTTTACTAAACGAACGTGAAGATTACTTCTTAACAACTGCTTTCAACGAAACGTCTTTGAAACGAATGAAGACAGCTCTTTTGAACGAATGGGTGACTATACGGTAACAATACTGCAATCAACTATGCGCCTCCAACTGTACTCGTATTCTCCACATTAAATACTTGAACATGGCACAAAGTTAAAGTCACCTTATCGACAACACTTTCAAGTGCCTTTACATCGCCATCCACTTCTGAAGAGACCACCTGCAGCTGCATTTCGTCTTCTTCGTTCTGCTGGAAACGTTTACGAGAAATGAATTACGGATAAAGCTTTTCAATGGAAAATGCTAAAAATTCTGCAAAAGCTTATTGGCAAATATCGAAAATGAAACTTCATTCACCCACTCATCTCATATTTTGTTCAGCACTCCATTCTTTCCCAACATCTCCTGTTTCTCTTTATCCTTTCCGCATCCCTCTGTCAATCTTCCTATGCAGTGGAAAAGTTTTACGATCAAAAAATGCGCTCGTCTCGAACGGAAACTTTGAAAAAAAAAGTTCTTCAGCCATAGTAAAAACCTCAAAATACCTACCATTCGATCGAGGGACTTCTCATTGATGGATGACCTGCTTTCGTTGTCAGAGTCGTCTGCATCCGTGCGACCATTTCTGCAAACGAACCGCATGAGCAAATGTAATGCAAGTAAGGTCGCAGAACGCTTGATCAGCATCTCATAAGGCACAGAGCTTAACTTTCAACTTCCTATGGTTATTAAGTATAAGTCCCACGAAACAAAAAGTTAATAAAATAGTCAAACTGTCCGCAAAAAAGACTTCGAGTCGTCGTGCTACATTCAGGTCATCAAATGGAGAATAACAACAATGCGTGCTTTTCAATGGCTTCAAATATTGACGACTTTAAAGTGATTATGGGAATGCTAGCGAATGCAGCTTTCAACAAATTTTTATAGCTCCTTTTGTAAGCAAAACGAACCAATTTCTGTAATCACTAAGAGGTGATTTTGACATTATCGATTTGCATGCTTACTCCGCAAGGTAAGCGCTTAAACTAATACGACCGAAGCAAACCGGACACAAAATAGCGCCCGTCAGTGATGTTCTATTCTTTGCATTAGTTCACGAGTGGATCACGAGGTGCTGGAACTCCACATCTTTTCCGTTCTCGTCGATACGTCACCTCTTTATACATGATGGAAGCACGTACACAACAGATGAAGGACTGGTGCTCGGTGACGGTTCACAATTTCGCAATCGCTTGGTCGCTAGGTGAGCGCGTTTCGAGCGTGAATAACTCGAGCCGAAGATACGCCTCTTTTTCGGTGCCTTGCGGGATGAGCTGATCTTCTAAACAAAGTGAATGCTTGACAAAATGAGCACGAATGAAAAAAAAAACGAAAGCATCTACAAGCGATATAAAAACGCTTCGAAAGAAACAATTCCAACAGCTATTGATAGTTAGTTACGACATTTAAAAGACCTCAGCAGAGAGCAAACATTTCTCGCTTGAGTGCACTCTGAAGCCGGAAACACATATTTAATCACATGAAAATGAAATAGGTTGCTTCAAAAAATATTTGCGTACATAAAAATTATTAAACACGAGAACTCATACCAAGAAAGCAAACAAATCTAGCCGAGATCCAACTGTTCACTGAATTACAGTAAATGCCTAGGAAGACATACACGCTGCCCATTCATGAAGTTTAGTAATACATACAAATAACTGCAAATTTCGACTTCCCCAGAGAAAACATAACACCGTGCCAACGCGAAACAGTTTCTTGCGACTATTTTGGTTGCGGGCTCTATCGCTGTTTCACTCAGTGAAAAAGCAGCGTCACCACTGAACGCTTTTTTTTGCATCGGCTTACCTCGTTCTGCGTGTCTTCCGTATGTTGCACATAACTGTTCCTCTGCCAAGTATTGCAGACTGGAGACGTACCATTTTCCAAGTCCGTGGCATCAGGATCTATTCCCGCTTCAGCCAGCGACTTCTTTATCTCCTAAAGCAAACCACCTTTAATTATGTCATTCAATCCTCATAAAGCGCAATGAAAGCTAGTAAAAACTGTCTCTCAACATTTAAAGAAGAACAAAGTCCAAGTAAGACGGGTTAGAAGTTTTGGTTTAAAGGTTACTTCATCCGACTCCACCTAACTACATGCAATGTACTCTGAAAAGGAATGCACAGTCTTCATACAATTAACTGTACTTGCATGTTGCAATAAGATGAACGCATTTTAATGGTCGAAGAGAACCCATTTCGGTAGCGGGGTAGAAGCTGCAAAGCGTTTGCCATAACTCATCAAAATCTGAAGAGTGCTGTGTAAACGACAATTCATTCAATGGAAAAAACCACATATATTGAAACAGTAACCCATACGAGCGACTCCACCACACAGCCCGCAACCCACCGTATAAAACTTTAATAAGGCTAGCAAGGACTTAAAAGTACAACTTTTAATTAAACGAATCACAGCAGTACTGCAAGAAATGACTGCACAAGTTTTTTTTTTTTTTAAGAGGAATAACCTCAGCGATGCCGAATACTTAGGTGATCGAAACATGGCACATCGAAATATCGAAATTTGGCAATAGGATGGAAAATATTCAATAAGAAACTTCATTTCCTCAAAGACAGTTATCGGTCATCAGACCGCTAGGAAAAAAGAATATTGAGCAAGGCTGCTCGAATGCATTTCGGAAATTCAACAAGCACCATTAGGCAAGAACTCAAGATTACTCATTCATTTTTCCCTCATACTCAGCACTCAAAAAACTGCAATTCTCTTTCCTTATTTTCAGGCACTGTACAAATGTGGTAGTTTGTGAGCAAGTGGGCAATAACGTCGAAGGTTGCAGCGAACTTAGAATACCCCTCAGAATTCGAAGGGGTTATTACCGGTCGTCAGTAACTGCCAAATGAGATCGCCGCAATTTATTATTACTGCAATCACCTAACCAATTAAGCGTACAATTTCAGTGAACATTTTCCACAAGCTGAAAACGACTGTTGACAGAAAAAATACAAAACAATAACCGACTAAATGACAGTTGTTCCTAAACGACCGACGAGCAGCAAACCCAATTACAAAATGCGAAGTTCGTTAATCAAGCCTCACCACTCCACCTATCATTAGCTTCCTTGGCCATATATCTACTACCTTCAGTCGAATGTGGCCAACGGATGAGACAGGCCGTAAAGCCTATCCTGTAGAGATAGCAACCTGGACATACATATGCTTCCATAAGCATAGTATGCATAATTCTGGTAAGGTATGCTTCGACTATATTATATCATCAACATACTTTCGAAATAATGGTAGTAAAAAACTGACCTCCATATTCTTCAAAAGTTTTGGGTCCAAACTGTATACGATCTCCTTTCCCATATCTAATAGTAACTTGGCCAGAAAGCGGATGTGCTGTCCTAAAAACAAACCTAATAGAAGAAACAACTAATACAACAAGGCAAAGAAACTGAACATCAAAAACGATTCACCAACGTGATGAACGGGCCGATCGACTCCGACTTTGGTCATTAATAATAACAGAGCAAAATGGGGCAGTGCAACACAATTCACTACCATCGAATTTCACAGTTCGATACGACCATTATTCATAAAACTTTTTGCACTCTTACGTATACACTAATCAAAAGAAACAAAAACAATAGTAGTGTACATTAAAGCAGTTCGTGAATAAGTGAGCGTTTTTCATCTGCCACCGATACTTAGACAACTCTCTTCCACGACGAAAACGACAACCAAAGTGAAGTACCACGTTTATAAACCTCATTAATTTAAGAGGATATTTGTATGAGCACTCGATCACTAACACAGGCCCTAAGTTGAAAAAAAGGGAAATCATTGAAGCCTTACACTCATGTGCCATAACAAAAAGCGCTCCAAGACAACAGACTTTTGAACATAGAAATAATCCACTAAAAGAAATTTCGCGCAATTAGATTTCAGAAAGTTGGTGGAAAAAACCCGTGAACTCAATTTTTTTCAAACTTATTAAAGGAAACCTATCTGACACGCGCATCCAGAATGAAAAGAAAGCACACCAAAACTACGAGAGGCACACATTAAATTGACATCTATCGGGCGCACTAGTGATGCAGGAAGTTCAATATCGCAACATATTAAAGAAACTACTCTAGCACGTTGACTGAAACCAATGAAACGAACCCTCATCATCCTGGTCGGAATTGTATTCTATAGCATTTGAGTAGATTAGGTTAAAGTCATGAAGTATTTCCTGCGGCGATTTATACGATTCCACTTTCCTGTACATTGTTGATAGATCCATAGGGTTCGTAATATGCACGTAGTAGTCGGGTACCACCCTCGAGTCAACCGGACGCGCGAATGGTTGGAAGCGTCGATCTCGATAGAGGCGATCTTCAAACAGCACAGATTGCATCGAGAATGGCCATTATGACGGTTTTAGTTTGAAGGCAATGCATTAAACTTTCATAACTCCAAAATAAATTTTAATTTGCCCATCTAATGAACAAGAGATTACGAACACGGTATTCCCTGAAATATATAGCTTCTTCGGTGCTGCCTTCCACATTTATCAAGAACGCTTGTTGCCGATATCAGCACAACAAATGTGACAATAGACCGTGCAAACTTCACAAGTGACTGTGGAAACTTACGAATGTTCTCCTCATATTTGACGATTAATTTGAGGCGGCATTCTTGATAGCGCCTCTTGAGTTCATCTACCTCTTCTTCATTCAGCTGACTTGGCTCACGCTTCTCTTCCACTCTCTTTGGAGCAGCAGGAATTGGCGGATAATCGCTGGCTGAATAGTGACATCTTCACTTCACACATATTTGCTTCAAAAAGAAAAAAAAAAACTGAGCGATGTCATTGCGACATTAAAAGAAATTCGTCACTTATAATTATAAAACCAAAACTACCAAAGCGGGAACTTCAAATTGTGGCACAGAAATCAACACAAAGATGAAGTTCAGCTAGAGTCAAAATATTCCCTAATCAGTAAATATCCACCATCCTCCCTCCTTTGCCCCATTTTCAGCAATTTCTCAAGAATGCTCCCCGTTTCGTGTATAAGATAGGATCGCTTTGTCAGCTCTTAAGGTTAACGGAAAAACACCCAAGATGGCTTACCAATAAACTTTTCGATCCGTCTCGTACCACCCCTAACAATAATGAACCGGAAGTACGACTCCACTGCCGCTTTGCACGGTGCAGTGATTTCCACCACTCGTTCCGCCAGAAATATTTTGCAAACCTTTAAAAAGTGAATCATTAACTAAGAAATGGGACAGGCTAGTTATAGCTAAATGTATTCAATTATCAAACAATAAATGAGTAGAAAAAATCTATATCAGATGCCGAAAAACGAAAAAAAAGATGATAAACTCCTTCAATAAAGAATACAGTTTGAGAAAATAGAATGAAGTCAGAGTGCTACTCACGTCATGCGGGAGCGCCGTGTAGTGGCAGTTCGCCGTCGCGAGTAACAAAATTGGAGTAAGTGCCGCAAAGCCATCGAGCGCCCCCATCAACTGCAATCGTTTAACATTTAACTGGGCACCAAATAGCGCAGCAAATTTAAATATGCATTCATCCCAAGGTGATTAGACAACTCAGGATGGAATACTGGATTACCTGTGTTGTCATCCGTTTAGGGTTACTTGTACCCCATGTTTCTTAATTCCCTTCTACATAGTTCCCCGGATTTTGCAACGAGAATGTAAATAGGCACTTTAAATGGCTACAACTATGGAAAAAACCAATATTCGAGTTACTTCATGGCAGGCACCATCAGACCAATCTAAAAGATTGTGTGCGATAAAGTTGTTTGAAAGGTTGACTATTTAAACACCTTCCCCCTTTCACCCGAATATGCACTGTGGTGTTCATTCGTTTGCTACCTCATGAAAGACCGATGTGAACAAAAATTTAAGAATCATTAAGTATCACTGCTTTAGTGAGCGAGAAAGGAAGAACCATCAGATATATGGATGCATAAAATATGCTTCAAAGAAATAATGCCAACAAAACGACATACTCGATGCCACACGGATGGTGGCACAGCTTGTTGCCATTCATCAATAGAAGGAATCAGAAGTATGCATGGCGTACCAGTAGACGCCGTTCGCAATGCAGACTGCACTATCTGCGAAAAGCTGTCTTCAGGATTACCTGCAAGAGAACAAAGTCACTCTAATAAATAAACACTCCTCAACAACGGTTCCTTACGTTCATTAAAACGATGACACGCGTCGACACAGCACAGAAACCTTACTTTAGTTCACCAATTAAAAATCCTTTACGTTAAACCATTGCCCTTAAATAAGAACAAGACGTCCCAATAAATTCATAAAAAACTGCCTTTCATTAGAAAATGTTCGGCACGCTTGTATGGCACCATTTAATCTCGATTAAGAGCCCTCTTCTTAGAGCTTTACTTCTCGTTTGAAATTTGTTGATCTAAACTGCAGATGTAGGGGATGTTAGTAGATTTCGAAGATTCGGTAGCTAAACTCAGTTACCTTGAAATCTGATGAAAGACCGGAAATTCTTTAGCTGTTTATTGTTGCAAGCGCATTTTGCTAGCTTCATAAAAGAAAGCAATTGCTGAAGAAATGTTTTCACTAACCAATTGCAAAAAGACTGCCCAACGAGAGTGAAAAAACAGGAAGATGATCAAGACGATTGACAATGAACGGCAGAACGTATGACGTTTGTCCATAATTACTGGAGCGTCCATGCAGCAGCAGACGAACTGCAACGTGAACATTTCATCAAACACAACACTTAAACACCTCTAACACCACACTGCTATGCGTCGAAGTATCTTCAAGAATACTCTCAGATACATTAAACAAAAAATTAACAACATGACGCCAATTGCTAATGTCACACCAAATGAACGCTAATAAACAAATGGAACCACCCCTTCTTATCAACCCGTCAAAGAACAAAATTTGGGCAAACAATGTTCGAACAGCGGGCGCTCTTAGCCAAATCAAAGTAATAAGGAAGTTGAAAGATGTTAAAAGGGAATTTATACCTGAAGGTACTGCATCAGGTACTTTAAGTTCTCGTAACACTTTCTCTAGCTCTGAACAACCTTCGCCTTCATGCACGATTGGCTTGTGGTAACCCACCGGGATGCGCTCTTGAATTATCCTATCGATAGCATCCTCTAGAAGGATCGCTGTACGTTCGTCCATTCGTCGCGACGGCGTCGTAAAGTCTAGAAAATAAAGGCCCGATGCAATTTATTCTGACGATATTACAGTGACGAATCCCACTACAGTCACCTACCACACTACAGTTACAGTCGCTTAGATGCAAACGAAAGCGCACAATAATAAGGCATTAATTGAGAAAATTTCATACCGCTTCATTGAAACGTTTGCGAAATATAAATGCTCATATAGTATCGGCTGCCCCTCAACGATCTATCATATTTACCAATAGGAAACAGTGGTTCTTATACGATATAGATTGCAGTATCACTTTAGGAGATCACCAGTTGCACACCTCCATTAACTTTCCACAACTTTTGGTGAAATGTTAGAACTAATCCTATTCTTTGAATGTTAGAACCTACACAAATTTTCTCAAGACAAACAGTTCAATGACCACCTTAGGAACGTACCTCGGCAAGCAGCTGGTACGATGCGTTGCATAGCCGAGAAGAAGTGTTTATTTGTCACGACCACCTGTGCTGGGTCGATCATCAACTTCTCATCGGAGACATATATCTGAGGGAAGCGCGTTCGCAACGCGGCAATTACTGCTTCGACGCAAAGTGACTGCAAAGAGGCAATATTCACCAATATAGCTTTTTGCTATCAAAACCAACACGACGAGCTTAGTGCACTACGACGCAGCTATGCGTCAACATGAAGCTGAATGAGAAACGAGGCAAACATAAATGTGCTCACTTCCTTTCAACACTTGTACTTGGTTGTGACCAAGTGACACTGTTTTTTAATCTCATCGCACAAAAAAAATTCCTATCGACCATACTTTTACCTCTTTTCTTCGTTACACCCTCAACAGGAAATCAGTATGCAATTTGCCAATATCCTTCTCTCTTCACATGGTCGCTGTTGACTCTATGAACATGATCTTTGGGCACATAGATGAAATTATTCTAAAATTACAAGCAGCGTTAAAAAACCAATGGAAGTGGCAAAGAACTTCGAGAAGCAGTGGAATCTTTCACGGTCACTAATTTCACTATGAAAGAAAAAGGGGAATGCGTACTGCTCGCCCAGATAAGTGCTTTAGCTTGCCTCTCACTTCAGCTGCAACTTGCGTCAGACACTAATGCTCCGTATTGTGTCTCTAGAGACACAAGCATTGAATTCGGCAGCAGCAGAAATCAGAAACACAATACGCTAGATGCCAGTTGGCTGGACGAGGTCTTCCAATGACATGAAGCAGGAAAAGAATGACCCAAGTAACTGTCAGACAGCATAAATGTTCAGCGCACTGTCTGCCAAGCGTTCCGCACACAAAGACCCCTTCCTCATACTACATTCATCGCAGCAATTAATGATCAATGAAGTCGGGCTTCCTAGGACATCTACAGGGCCTTATGGAACACCACCTAGGAAGCGTTATAAACAGCCTGCAAAAATAACAAAAGCCAATACCTTAAGGTCAGCGCCACAGTAACCTGCGGTTTTTTCCGCCAGCAATCGAAGGTCACGTTCCGATGGACGTTTCGATTTCCACAACGCTGTTGCCACCTTCAGAATCGATAGACGTGCGTTCACATCGGGCAAACTGTGAAGAAACATTACTATTTCAATTTGGGAGATTGAATTGAAATTACGAAAGTATTTGAACATCTTCAAAGATTTTTCTGGAGTCTGAAGATCGGTGATGACCTATTGAAGTGAATGGCTGCATTAAGAGAGCATCCTTTCACTGATAAAATCACTGCACAGCAGCACCTGTTTAAATGAAAATATAGGTGTCTTGGCCACCCATAACTATGCTCTATGTGAAAAACGTTCATTATCACGTAGCAGCACCCATCACGCTCACTCTTAACTAACAGAGAACGCTTACAGCCTAAACGGTACAATCCAATCGCTGCAAAAAAAAAAGTTTACTATAAAAGAAGTTTTGATATAGCAAACTCATCTAAACAAAACCCAAAACAGAGCTGCTTCTTGTATAAACTTCTAGGAATCATTGCTTCAAAAATTATTGAATCATATTCGTTTCTGCATCTGCATTTTTAGTCGCTATCAAGTGAACAATGAAAAACTTCAAACAGACCTCTTTAATCTAAACATTTTTGCAACAGACTTTTTTAAACATCAGCGAGCTAATGAACAATACACAAGACGGAAAAACCAACCCGAATCGCAATTCCCTATCAAATCTTCCTGGACGTCTCAATGCGGGATCGATCGTATCCAGTCTGTTGGTCGCTCCAATGACTATTACCTGTAATAATCGGAATAAAGAATGAATCCTAACAGCCCTGTAGCATTAAAGCATTTTCAACAACAGTAAGAAAAGTTAGTTTTCATGTAATGTTCCCGCAGAATAAAAAACGGAAGTTTTTGTGGTGCGTGTCTTCACACATAAGCAAGAAGCAGTACCACCATGCTATGGGAGCTGAGAAACATGCTTAAAAGATAGATAAGATGCAAACAGCAGGAGTGGGCTTCCTGAGGAAAGAGTTTCTCATCTTTCAATCCTCTCAACATGCACCAAGATGAAGATATGGGCACAAAATTTCCTGCTACCGTTCGAAAAGCCGCCATTTTCGGCAGCTTACCTCATAAGCATGCTTGCAATACAACCCAAAAATTGCGACATGTTTTGATCGAGTATCTTTGAAGTGATGGAAAGCAAATATTTAGGCCACTATGAAGCAACGAAAAGTAACACCGCGTTCAGTGGTGTCTGTCCCCTTGCACTATGCTCAAATCTCGTTGTCAGCATCGATATCGCACATGGGCGACGACGGCGGAACCCAGCGGGATAGAAGGCAAGAGAAGGAACGAGAGATGCTGAGAAACGACGTGTCGCAGATTGGAAAACACCGTCGTAGATCTGGCGGAATGGAATGAAACATGGTGTTCGGACATGCGCGTCCTTATTGAACAAATTGAAAAAGGTGCACATGCCAGGCACCACTATTACGAACTGCACGCAATATTTCACACTGGGTAACATTTGATGAACGTCAACTGCTGAGGAAGGAATTTAAAAAAAACATACAACAAAAGACAAAGGGATAGGATGGTACATCTCGCAGCTGGGTGTGAAGCAGAGATGGAGAGGAGAGAATAGTGTTGATAGGTGGAGGATGGTACGTGAGACACAATCGAGTGCACCTGAGTCAACAGTTCATCACACAAAAAACCAACACAAATGAAGCCATACCCAACGACATTGAACCGTACTACATTCCACCGACTTACTTTTCTCTCAGAACGCACTTCATCAAAAATTTATAACCGACTACGATTCTCTTATAAAGTTATATCTGTGTTTTGTACAGGATTATTCCGTTGCTTATTAAAGCATGTGAACATATTTCATGGAAATTGTAGCCTAAAGATATGCAATCTGCAGCTGGATGATAGTGCCGCTAAATCTGTGATTCGTTGGTTCAAATAAAAAGTATAAAAAATTCATGGAAAACGAAGAATAAACCTAAAGATGTAGGCAAGATTAAAACAAGCATGTAAATACCTCGCCACGACTATCAAGACCATCCATTAGGGCAAGCAACGTCGATACGACTGAAGTATACGAATGGTCCTCCCTAGCGCTTCGAGCCGGTGCAAGACCGTCGATCTCGTCGAAGAAGATGATTGCTGGTCGCATATCGTATGCTTGCTTGAAGAGACGCCTAAAACATGGCAGATTTGAAACCACAAACATAGAAACAAATGAAACATTGCCTTAGAGGTTGCTTGGACTACCAAAATCGACCATTTGAAGCGTTCGATCTACTGAACTTTAGGTCACTCGACCTGTTACATGACAGGCAGGTGATACTTCGCTCGAATCGATACTCCGAGTCTTCAGTTGAAATATACAGATGTGAAGACAAAAATAGCGTTTGCATTATGCGATTTTCGTTAAAGAAAAAGCGCATAAAACCTCGAAGATGTGAAATAACGCAAGTCAACGATAGAACAACATCAGATATCCCAAATACGCTAAGAAATTCAAAACCTTCCCTTCAGCAAATCAATGGCCAAATGTGAAAGGCTGATTAGCATTTCGCTTTGCGCATAATTCAAAATTGATGTACGCGTGCTACATCCTTTCACTCAGCCCGAGCTATGATGGATTGTTTTCTGTGTTTACGAGTGCCGAAATCTTGAGATGGAATTCCCAAAAAATGATGCTACTCGAATAACGGAAAGGCACAAAATGTTCCACATGTTTCGATTGAAGTATAAAATTTAGCGAGCGTGTGTAATGTTGTTTTATAAGTTGTAACTATTACAAAACTCTATGCATAAAAATTTCCCATTCATTCTAGTATAAAACAACACTAATGTTTACCTCAGATGGCGTTCTGATTCGCCGAAAAACTTGCTAAAGCATTCAGTGCCTTTCCTCATGAAGAATGCCACCTTTTTGACACCGCTGCTACACGCATTTGCCAGTGCACGTGCCATCAACGTTTTCCCCGTGCCTGCAGCGTGATACACATAGTACAATCGAAAATTACAACATTTCACCAACTTGATTGATTTACCCGAAAGCATTTGTATAATCCTCCAACCGTCAAGTTTAACAATGGCAGATAAAATACATCAGCAAAGTTTAGCGGATGTAATAAAAGAATAATCTGACTTCCCAAATCCAAAGAATGCAAGCGCATTTCACGGAAAACATTCTAACAAGCAGAGACGACCGTGTTTATGAAAACGAACCCTATTGCATCACACTGAATTTTGAGCTGTTACACACAAGGGTTTCAGTGCTATCCTCTAATATCTTTGGCAGCGAATTAAATACCTTAAACTCGATTTAGTCAATCAAAACAAAGAGGCATGGCATTTGCCAACTCATCCAGCATGTGATTAGATTAGAAATAATTAAAAAAACTAACCTCCCGTGCACCTTCCCATTGGTCTCAAAAATCAGCAGTTCACTCCCAAAAATTTCCTTTTATTGTTAACGTTTAATAAAGTCTCCCTTATCGCCTAGACACGCTATAAACCCATTTATAATCCCTGATTCTCTTTTTACTCTTCCTCCAACTTGCTGAGTCTATACAACACAAAAAACAGTAACTCCTCGTTTGCTCATCACTCTTTCAATGTGATGAAACCTTCTGTGCCGTTGAGGAAGTTTGTAAGAAATCAAATTTCCAACTACGATGCTGCGAATTGACTCTAGAATACTTGTTGCAAATTGCACTGCAATTCACCGATAAAAGAACAATATTATACATTAGTTCATAATTTGCTTCCACAAGCAATCTGATCTTTCGACTATTTCTTTTTGAGATCAAAGAATTTAAGCGAAAGTATGAACAATATTAGCAATAATAATGCTAAATCATTTCAAGTAAAAACAACCCCGTAAAACAAACATTTTTTCACCACCCATACTAAAAAAGCCAATTTCAGATCGGAAACAGCCATGCAACCCATTCAGCGGTATGGTAATAGCGAACGTTTAGCAAAGAAGTACCGGGTGGTCCATAGAAGAGCACTCCTTTGGGTGGAACGACGTTGTATTGAGCAAATACGTCCGGATAGAGCATAGGAAAGAGGATCATCTCCTTAAGCGAACGAATGTGGTGATCCAAGCCACCGACCTTGTCAAACGTTATGCTCCGATCCACATCCATAAGATCGAAATCAGACGCGCCCGGTTTTGGTACTGCTATCTCGAGCGATCCTTCATTCTCTTCTGTAAAAATAGGAGTTCATACCACTTGTTTCCTTTGCTCATAAAAATGATTAAAGAGCAGAAAAAGCGTAGTACTAGATATGATGAAACCGCAAAGTCAGAAAGCAAAGAGAACCCATAACGCAGTCGACGAAAAATGCAGTGAATCAGCGGCCGAGAGGCCTCATAGCCTATGTTCAGCATATGTGGAACAAACTGGATGTGCTCGGAAGTAGCAGTGATTAAACAACAAATATGAAAAAAAGTTCTCTACCAAAGAAGTTCATCGGCATGAAACGACCGCCTCGCTCTCTTATTCTCTCAAATCGCCGTCGCTCCTCCTCAACGTCAATAGAGAGTTCACTTCTCGACGAATCACTACCTTCAGAATCACGTCCTCTTAAACAAGAAAGCTTGTTTTAAATTACCAATTCGATTCACATGACAGAGTCAAATCGTATATTAAGTGGAATGCTCTGAATGTGCTATTTAATGACAGACTCATCAACATATATTTGCTAAACTTCATCGCTATAAACCCGCCCAGAAGAACTCCCACTGTCCTACGCACTTACAATCGCTAAACATCGATGGCACCGGTGAATCATTTTTTTTTTGAGCTTTTATCAAAAAATTTTGATGTATTTAGCTAAAATATAAAATCTGTGAGTGAAACGAACACTTCAGTGGTCGGAACAGCACGACGTATTAGAATGCTGAGAATGAATGCTTTTGTACAGGTGGATGGACTAAGTGAAATTTCATGGCAAGAGTTATTCTACTACAAACACACAAGGAAAAAAACCTATAGAATGCTTGAGAAATCCCAACTTTTTCGGGAAATGAAATCTTTACTGCAGAAAAGATGGAAAAAATCTGGTGGAAATGTCTGAAAGCTGGTAATGAGCAGATATGCACGGCTGGCACGACCTTAAGGCTGTTCCAAATGGGAAAGAACGAAATGAGGGTTAATGCATTTAGTGCATAAATATGCGATCTCCACAACTCAGCTGACCTCATATTAAAAACAAGGCCACTACTCTACGACAAATCCAAAGAAATTCCCTCATCTGTTCAACAGGTTTTGGTGTAATAGCAACATAGAATGTTAGTAAGCCTCCTCCCAGAACATTTCCACAGATAACAACAACCTTTTACTTTCTCAATGAGCAGCAAAATCAATACTAAAATAGGAATGAGCTATAAAGCCACGAATTTTACTGCGGCAGATAAAATACTTCATCAATAACAAATGCTCACTGAAGGTATCATTTTGAAAGTAAATTCAGCGATATTCTTGCAAGCATCTTTCCTCGCAGGACTCACATTATGGAAAATGAAATTTAACATGTCAGTGGGCGGATCGGCCTCAAGAAAACAAAACAAAACAAAGTGGCCACTAAATTCGATACCTGATACGACGACGTCCATGAGCCAAATTGCGACGGCGTCGATGAAAGTCCAAACGAATCGAGCGCACTGAACGTTCAATCCCATCTTCGATACCGTATCGTGTCACCGGATGGCGGTTTGTCCGAAGAAGGTATTGTCTTGGTTGACTTGATTCTGAATCCCCTTCGTCGTCCTCCTCAAGTAGAAAAAAAATCTGATATCCGGATCGATCTTTGTGGATACAGTGGGTAGAAAAAGAGAAGGAGGAAAGGAAGATATATGTCCAAACATTCACCCCATATCGGACGTTCTTCGATGTGTGCTCACTATAACAATATCCCAGCTAGCTAATAGATCGGCGAAGTCCGAATAAGCACTAGAAGGCACCGCACTCTATGTTCGGAATCGTTCGTCAAATGGCTATCATCGTCACTTGCTATATGCTTTTCAGAACTGTGCTTGTCTGCATGTAACCGTTACTCGAAAAAGAAACAGAAGGTCAATGATTGGATTAGAATAGCAGCACCATGAGCGATGACAAAAGAACGACGAAACAGACAAATCGAAAAAGTCAGCTAAGCACAAATAAACCATTATACTCTCATCAGATAGCATGAAAGGTGATCATTTTTGTCTAAACGTCACCAATACGGCCTACGGTGCTAAGGAAAACAAAGTAGACATATATAATGTACTCCTATTTTAAGTAAGATACGGTTCTGAAAGACTATACAAAGCAATGCCCTTCTATACGTCAACTGAACCGCCTACACCTAAGCACATTTACTCGTTACTAGACGTCACAAGCAAAGCATCAAGACGCCAAGTTCACTCACTTCACGGTGGCCGCCGTCTCTTTCCTTGTCTGGCGTCTCCTTTTTGCGACGATTCACTTCCCCACGAGAGCGTCTAAACGAGTAAAAAATCATTCACAGATTATGGCACAACAATGTAATAAAATAATACAGCAAGATTTAATAGAAAGAAATGCAGCAGAAAAATGTAGAAAGAAATTCTGTGCTCTTTATTTCTCATTTCTGATAACAGGAAGAGAGAAAGGGCTGCATATTTACCTACAATTTTTGAGGAGAACCTTGAGCAGGAGGTGTGACATAAAATTTAACGATATGGCCACCAATTAGCAATTGATGAGAGCTGTATGACGACGGTCAACCTCACATGGCATGGCAATGTGCTACAAGAATAACAGAACACAATACTGAGTGGTGGTACCCAATGGGCAGGTAAAAGTGAGATAAGAGAAGTCATTTCTCAATAACATTTACTGTAAAAGAAGTAAACGAACGCAGCACAAACGGTGAGCTTACGTGTCAATGGGTGAACGTCCCTCTAGAGCGGCCTGTCGCATTGCCTGCCTTCGTTGCTTCACTGTCTCGTACATGTTTGGCACACCTACTGGTTTACCCTCGTTCACAGGCGAACGAGAACGACGCGAAACTATCTCGGCGCATAATGTCGGTTCGCTCGATCTAAAATTTTATGCCTAACCGAGAAAACTGTTTTGAAATAGCAATATCAAGCCCCTACAAGAAACAACTTTTTTTCACGATTGCGCAGCTGGAATTTGCGTGCGCATCGCTTATTACAAGGTATAGAGTAGCCCTATGAAACAAACAGCAGATGACTTAAAAAATGTTGCACTCTCAACTTTGCCTGCTGCATTTCATACAAAATGCGCAACCCTGCCTATAAACATCCACTCATTAATAATATGTCAATATCGTATTTCCACAGTTCTGATCAACTTTCATTGGAATAAATTTATGAATTTGCCAACAAAAAGTCTGCTAAATCAATGTCTACAATGCACACCAACAAGATCCGAATTCATAATAAGAAGAAAAGAACAGCATAATGTGCAGATTCTACACCCTTATAACATAGTACATTTCCACTGCAAAACCATAGCTTGCACTCGCTAAGCTCCCGTTATGATGACCGCACAACACTCACACATACTCAAGTTTATCTACACCGTGAGAGGTTCAGAGCTGCCCATATGTGGCTGCTGGCACTTTAATGAAACGTCGAGATGCAGGGTAAAGCAAAAAACCTAAGTTTTTCCAAGATCGCACAGAAATCTATTGTAACCTGGGAGCAGATGTCTATGTATATGGTTGAGGTGTACGTACAAAACAACATGCATTAATGCTTCGTCTAAAGTTAGCGGCAAAAGCATATTCTACGCATTAACTAAAACAACAGTCGGTAACAGGCAGCCGAAAATGAAAAATGCCACCCATGAAGAAGCACAGCCAAGATATGAAGAGCGAAACGAACCTTTTGGTGATGTGACCGTTTCTGCGACGTGCTGGACGGTTTTCGAAGTCATCACCTTCTCTGTTGTTACCTATATCCCTCGACGCTCTTGAATATTTGCTATGCACGTCAAAGGAAGCCCTCTCCTGTAACGGCTAAAACCTACTGTTGTATACACACCACAGAAATCTTGTGATGGTATTTTCTGCGCGCAGAAGGGATCCTCTAGCCTAATGAATGGTGGCATGGTGCTTCTCAAATATGAAGGTATCAACAAACAAAGAAAGCACCATGCCCTTTCTATCTGTTTAGAAACCACCCCTCGTGTGCGTTTATCACATTCATAAGCATGTTAAAAAGAAAACTCAGGCACTAGATCGTAACTGCAGTGAAAACACAAAAACGAAATGACTCAAGATCAAAGAGACACACATACGTTAAAACAGATAACTTCCCACTCCCTCCCCTCGCCTTCCATCTCTTTCTTGATGGGTTAGGAATTAAAGTCTACGAGAGTTGTCGTATTCCCTTCCGAAAGCAGCACATCCCAATAGGATCCGACCTCACAAAGTATCATTGGATGTAGCATTAACAAGTTCCGCTTTCGAAGCAAGTCGTGCCACTTCTAACACGGTGCGTTAGATCAAGCCAGCTAAAGTTAGCGCACATATGCAAATTCACTATTAAAGCGAAGAATTACAACATTCGGTGGAATAAAACAGTATTTCCAAAGTAACATTTTTAAGAAAAACCTACCGACTCGCAAGACTTGTCGGCATCAGAGATGAGCGCCCGGAAGAGTGAGCTACTGATTGCTGTTTCGAGAAGAAAGTTTTCGTCGAGACTCGTATAAAGTGCCTGCCTTTCACGGCTGGATCGACGGGGATACGGAATCGTTTTCCTCGATGACACGCCCCCCGATCGCCGCGACATTCTTCAATAACTTAAATTGTTTCCAAATAGAAAAACTACTTGAGTACAGAATAAGCCGCTTCGTGTAATGAAAAAAAATAATGACAAATTTGTAACCATAGATAGAAAGAAGGGACATTTATGTGCACAGGAAACAGGTGAAATGAAGCTAAATGAATCAGACAATTATAAGCCATTATATCTTAGACAGAAAATTTAAATCAGCAACACAAGAGATAATATGAAATGCTCTGCCTTCACGAGATGCACTTCAATACACACTCCTTCGGAAAATTTTTCCCTGCTTAGAATCGGCATTACTTTTACTTTCTGATCCGAAAGATCTAGGGAGTACTTGCACGTGGCGCATATGTCACAGTAGCATTTGACGCTTTTAACGTTCCATAACATAAGTTAGAAGGTTTCGCGCCGTTTTTCTAGGACGTTCTGTTACTTTTGATTTTTACAGCAATCACAGCGTTCTATGCAAATCGTGAAATAAAGGATAGAGAGCACATAAATTCGTCAACACAGTTCTTTAAGATTCCACAAATTTGTAAACATCCCTACAAACTTTCAAACTGAAATACGAAAGAGACTGCAAAATTTTGATGCGAACATTCGCAATGAACACTCTGGAAACAGCGCAACGCGGGTCGCACGTTGACTAGTAGGACTCGCGACGCGGCAATGCACTCGCTCTGCGATAGCGTCCCACAGACGGGGCACTGCCAGGCAGTGAACTTGGCACGCGTTGTCCGAGGGTATAACGTTTTTTCTCGACGAATTGCGCGTTGTTGAGTCGACTGGGGGAGTGGCATAAGTCGATGAAGGGGAGAGATCGAACCTCGATGAGCTCGATACTCAATCGCAGAGATGTCTATCTCATTGTCAACTATCGGCAATTCCTAAACGCTTCACTTGAACCTATTCTAAAATATTTTTGAAACGTTTCGCAAACATCCTTGAAGTTCTACGTTTTCGAGTATTATACAGATTGAGAAGCAGCCAGACTGCTGAATTGCCGATTTTGGTCTCATTCCTCGACATTGAAACAACGATCTCTATATTGTTTGTATAGCTAAAAATACGAAGATTTTAGTTCAATTTCAATAAAACAGCAGTTTGTTAGCAGCCATACTTACCTTCCGCCATGAGATTTCGGCATTTCTTGCGGGCAGCTTCCAACTTTAGCGTTAAAAGGGATCAAAACCTGATCACGCTATTGCCACCCGGATCAACCAAAACGTTTCGAAAAATAAGTTGCACTGAGGTCATACAAAATGCTCGAAATGCACTTGTTCAGCGATAAAAGGAAAAAAGCTAGATAGCTGCCATGATGTGAACAGCTAAGGCAACAACTTACAAATGGTTCACATGCAAAAAAAGAATCTTTAACAGGAACAAATACTTACGATTAAGAAGATGCATACTCATCAAAACGTTCATATATGGTTAGCAGATTCTTTTAGTGCTAGCCTATGGGTCAGACATTATCAGTAATGGCTTATGTTGACTTGTTTTCATTATAGCTGTGGCAAAGTGGACCAGCAGTCATGCCAAGAAAGACATCTGGGGGAGATTCTGATACTAACGAGCAAGGAGGACTTCAGGTGGGATAAGGGGGTGTTCTATCAGGTAATAGCATGATTAGACGACTTTCGAGACAAGCCGGCCTGGCTAAGAGTGATTTTTTCGTTTGACGACCTCGGTGGAACGATTTCAGCATCAATCAGACTTTAAGGCATCCGTCTACTCCATTTGTTTCAAAGAAAGACTTAAATAAACGTTACAGAAACTCTGGAAGCAGGTAACATCCGAAACACTCGAACGATGGTGAACGTTGGGGTTTCATCAAAAAAGGAGTGACGGGTTTTGCTACTCCTGTATTTGAGTACAATCTTGTACTGAGCAATGTTCTAAACGCTTCGACAATGGCAACTGTGACGCCGAAAAAGTCTCCTCTAAACCGAACCTTCAACTACTGTCTCACTCGATTTACGTCGTCATTTCGCAATATGCTCAAAATTGTTCGAAGGAAATCAATTTTAAGTCATTTTAGCTTCTCTAAGATTATCAGTGATAATCAGCACTGTTTCCTTAGACGAAAACGAGGTCTTCATGATCAACAAGGTTTCCATGCTTGCGCATTTTAAAAATATTTTCCCTCTTTTGTATGCTAAAGTTAAATATTAAATGAAGTTTCATTGTCCGAAAACACCGAATTCGGCATATTTCCAGTTGAAAACTCGCGCATCTGAAGTTTACAGTACGATCGCGGTTTTTGTGCTATTCGATAAGTGAAGCATGAGATGCATATCAACTGATGAAAAGTTTGACTAGTTCCAAATCAATTGGTGATTTCAGATCCACCATAAACTGCCATATCACTCAAAAATGACTGGTCGGAACTGACTGGCGCGTAGTGAGAGATTGTTTTATTTGAACCTATTTTTCCGAATGAGTTTTTAGAAGTGGGGAGTCTAATGTTCACAAATTCCGTCCCGGTGAGCCTTAACGTATTACCATTTAAGTAAAAAAAGACTTGTCTGATTTAGATGTAAATAAAGTAAATTATAACGAAGAAAAGATTACGCTGAAATCTTTTCGCTGAAAATTTGTCCGTTAAGATGTAGAATTTCGAAAATGATAAGAATTCATCTAAGATTTTAATAATTTAATTTCTGATTTAAGAAAGGCCATTTCACAGTCGCTTACAGGATCGAAGAAAAATTGCGTATTGGCAGAATCTAAAAAAATAAACAAGGGAAAACACCGCAAATACTCTTTGCCACCCAATCTTTTCTGGTCCTTTGTCAGTTCTCATGTATATATCCAATACTAGCACGTGATCTCGTTTCAGAAAAGTCGGACTTGAAAACTTATTCACTCGAGCTGCCAAAGTATGCCTATAAACTCCATTTTGCAGAACTATGCCTTCTTGTGCAAAAAAAATTCGTCGAGTTTTGAATCGAAACCTGAACACTACGATCTCATCGATGCCGAGGCGATATTATACTGAGCAAAAAATTAGTGAGGTCATTGTGAGACGATATTATTCATGAAGCAGTATCCAAGGGCGTTTTCCTTTTTGCGCAGTTAGCAAAGTGTGTAGTACATCTAAGCGTATCCGAAAAAAAGCAACGAAATCAAAATAATAAAATATTTCAATACTGATTTACATTAATACATGCAATTGTGCAAACTTAGCTTTAAACTTGAACAACTGTTGTAGCGTTTAAGAGCAACCAGACAGCAGCTCATTGAAGTGTATTATCTCTGAAAATTTCACCTCTTTCCTGCCTTTCTGTTCATTCATATTTTGGCGTTGTTTATATGTTACTGGTCTTCTCCTTTTTTTCTTCTCTTAATTTGGTATATAAGCTCGGTCTCATCCGAATTTAGGATGAGTGAGCAATTATAAGAAGATTGCTGTGTGTGTAGGTTGCGCGCTAACAAATAGACGTTGTCGTCGAGATAGCTCATCTCAACCAAGGTGCACCGCTTGTTCATCAATGTGCAACAACCTCACGGTAAGGTGCTTCGAAATTTAGGCACATAGATTGGAGTTGATTGCTGCAATGTAAAATCTAATCGAACAACTACGCTGTTTGGAATGCTATTTGGACGACTAGCATCAACATCCAAGGGCTTAAAATCGGACACTAAAAGTTGGATGCCCTTCTTCCACCAATGGAATCAAAACTTTTGCGAAAAGTAGAGTGCCCATATTGAGCAGAGCAATCCTTTTTCATATAAAGCGAAGCGTTACACAAGTCATCAGCTAAGAAAAACTTTTTTTTTCTGTTCGATGATAATTGCGAAAATCCATAAAGGGCCACAAAAATGAGCTATTGAGTTTGTTTGGGAAGAAAAAGGAGTTTTCTAGGAAGTCGTTTAACTTTTCGTACAACAATTAGCAGAGGCAATAAGTGAAAAGTGAGAAAGCAGCGATAAAGAATTCACGTAAACAATTGAAGAAGCTATGAGCGTAGCTCTTTCTGAAGGATTAACATCCACTCTCAGCTGTCGTATTTCATCGAAATCTCAAACAGCAATGTGATTGCGATGTGAAGATATGCTGAGGTGGAAACAACTATTTCCTCCTTGTGAACTGTGAGCCTGAAGAAGTTTCTGCTTGATTCTTCTTTGTGGATGCTTACCAGTGATTATTTTAAGTTTCGGTTTTAAGCATTCCACATTTCCAATATGTCTGGTGAAAAACTATCTTATTTTCGCATGTTATTTTACTCTCGTATTGTATTGCACGCCCTCAACTGCCGCACTAGAAATGGACTCATAACACATTTCCAAAACGGATGTATTTTCGGGTGAAGGATGACGGAGGGGGTCATTGACAGGAATGGATGATTGTATCGTTCGCAAATTCCAAAGAGACGTGGACTGATATACCGAAGAGCAAAAAGAAGGAGTACAGCCAAGGAAAATTAATAAAACGCGTCTGTTAGGGAAAGTCTTCATTCCCGTACTGTTAATATGCTCTTGCACACTAAATTTGCTGGCAATTTTGAAACTCAGTATTCCATTACACTACATAATTGATTCAGTATATCAGAGACAGTCTTTAGTTTATTATCGTTCTGTGGCACTTATTCGCATTGATACAGCAGTGTGGTACACGCTATTCTCATTCGACTTGCTCACTAAGAAATAGTGGTCGCTATTAACGGTCACTCAACGGATACAACTGATAAATTCAGAATTAGAACGGCCGATTGTCATTAATGTGATCCGTCGACGAGTAAATGCAACTCAGCGGAATGAAACCACATGAACACCATGTGTTTTTTTTTTACTGCAGAAAAGACAGCGATAAATTAGCTGCTTTGAAAATTGTTGTCATTATCTCATTTGATATATATATATACAAAGAGCTGTCGCCTCATTATTTTTATTTTGATTTACTGGAACTTTATCTCGAATCATTACTTCCGTTAAAATTTGTAGGAAAGTCGTAGGCACTGAAGTAAATTGCTAAATTAAATCATCATTAAAGCATTCTGAAGGGATCAAATTAGCAATGAAATTTCGCAGTATTAACGGATAGTTTGTGAATGAAAATTGGTGTTGATCAAATGGCCAATGGTTGAAGTAAGAGTGTGGAATGTCACACGGAAAATGTCACGAGCATCTCAAAAAAAAAGTTCGCCCCCTTTTCGTTTACCTAATGCACTATGGAATAGCATGCAGCGGAAGATGTTTATTTCCACTGTTTGGCTTTGCACCTACGCACCAATACTCTGTATTCGTTCCGTAAAGTTGCGATCTTCGAGTTCGACACTCTCGATAAAATGCAAAGCAACGTCAGCACTAATATTATATAACAGTAGAGCAATGACGCGATATTTATTTTCCTTTGCGTATATTCAACATTAGTGCACCACCAGAAACAAAGACACTATGGCTGAAATACTCTGAAATAACGGTTGTCCACAAAATTGGACGCTTAAGCTTTGAAATAGGAGAAGCAGAAAGTTCGAAAAGATTGTAAAAATACGATAAATAATTTTGATGTAAGATAAAGTAAAAAGAAAAAAGAGTATCAAATACCCGAATAAAATCTATGAAACAACAAGCCGGATGTAAACGTAGAAGTGAATAAAAATATTTCACTCATCACTCTCCACATCTTTTCCTTTTTACGTTTTCACTCATTCAATAAAAGACGAGTGAAAGCAATAAAGAAACTAAATATATAGGTGGTCAGTGAATGATAAAGGTAACGTGTTCTAGAAGCAACCTGAAATCTAAAATTGAGTTAAATTTTGTCTTCTTTAAAATTGCTGCTTATATGATACAGTGTAAAAATCCATAGTGAATATCAAAAAAAAAAAAAAAAAAAAAAAAAAAAAATAAAAAAAAAAAAAAAACAGTTAGCGTGAAGAATTCATCTAAATAAGACATCGTTCATAATTTCATATCCCCGTACTATGATGACTGCTATGAAGGCTGCCATTTCCGGTGAACTTTACATCAATAAGCAGATTGTCGCGACTACGCGCAAATGAGCAAATAAGGCTGAGCTGCATAATTATTTATTGTAGAAGTGAAGGTGTGATGGTGAAATCAAGGCAAATGGAGTTGGGGATATTGACTGATCATAAAAGTTGATATGTATATCGAGTTGGGGATTAGGACTGATCATAAAAGTTTATGCACATCGAATGAGGGCAAATGAACAAGCGGAGTTGAGCTTGTTGACGGGTCACTCAGATATGTTTTGGCACAAAAAGCGGAATGCACGTGCAAATGACACAAGGAGGGCATGTTAGCGCTTTGCCTTCAACGAGCGCATTAAGAATCACGGCATAACAGTTATTATGCTCATCCAATTAAGGCAAATAGACATTGTAAAGGTTGTTATGCACATCGAATTAGTGCATAAACAACTTCTGGGGTCATCCACAAAGAGGCGTACCGGAAATAAGTATCAGAAGGTATCAACGAAAAGGATATATAAATGAACCCCAAAGATTCGGTAACTATTGTACAATGAGTGTCATGGAGCGGGGCTGCGCCCTCAATGGATTTTCGATTATTCTGCGTGTTACCTGTCATGTTGTAAATGTATACAGTGCTATGACATATGCGTGTGCATGTTTTTAACTCGGGTTATAATATGATGTGCGTCTCTGATGATTGTTTCTTCGTCGCGTTTAACTGGTTTCAGAAGGTGAATAAAGGTTTAATTACCCAAGTTTGAGGTATGGTTCACACAGCAGTGGTGAGGTTTACAAGTTGGTTGCACCAGCAGAATCTGTTACTGGTATTCTAAGACGAGCCACCTCAGCGTAAATTGAACATCCCTAGGTAACGGATTGAACCAAAAGGTGATCATTGGCGAGCGAGACGGCGTCAATAATTGGAGAAGTGCGACAACTAGGCTGGTCGCAAACGGGAGTTCAGTGATCGGGAGTGTCGACTCCAGCGGCGATCGTGGTTCGATCAACGCCAGTGGGCAAAGGAGATAAAGCGACGGTGGATCAGGAGAACCTTACGTGTCAACTCGGAGCTGACTGAAGCAGACAGCGGAAAGCGAGCCGCAGTTCAGTCGATAACGAAAAACAAAGGAGTGTAGGCTCAATTTTTTATAGTGATTTTTTCGCTTTTGTTTATTTACATTGTTTGTTCACGAATCTTTGGGGACAAACTATATCCTTTAATTTTTATTGTTGACCACCTTCACATAACAAAACACCCAACCCCAACAACGGGACACGGGAAAAGGTGGGTAGTCAATACACAGATAGAATGACATGTATGTAGCTTTACGACCCATCGAGACGACGGTGGTTTCGTCATTTTCTGACGAAATATCTCGTTCAACAACAAGTTGCTCACTAGAATGATCGAATATGGCAAGATGATGCAGTCGAGTTTATTTGCACGTAAACAAACACGTCTAAATTTTGCTTTCCATTCACATGATGACATGTGTGTAAATTACTTCTTAGCTCGATGGTTGACGTCATCCAACTTCACTTCCATTATTGGAAAAATTTGCATTGCTTATTAAATCCTTATGATCACATGAATCGATATGTTGTGTTGCATTACAAAAGAATTCTAAGACTGTGAACACAAATTGCTCGATATTCGATAAGGTGTTTGTTTAAGGGTCGATCGTAGATGCTTGAGAGCATTTGTGTAACCTCGGTGAAGGAGCAATGCCAACACAACACCGAGTTTAAGCCATCCCATCTGGTCAGCTGACAAACCTGCAAACACCACATAGCAGTGTTCTTCACTTCCGGCATATCGAAGTCGCTTCAGATCCACGAATGTGTGCATACTTATCCGTTTTATACTCTATCGGTTCACTTAATTTGTAGTTTCTGCAATTTGTTGGCATTGAACGGGAAACGCAGTTTTGCTGGTCAACGATGAAAGGCATTTTTTATATCCCCTCCCTTATGAGTAGAAGAATTACCATTACATAGTTAGTTACAGCATAGTTAATTACAGCTTATCACTTGTACAACTGGCGCCTCCCATCCTCCGTCCTCCCTTTTCATATGTGCCACTTGTACTGTATGCATTTCCAACCTGCACAGACTTCCGTCCTCTTTGAGCAATTGTACTAACTAACGATTCATCAGTGATGCTATTAGGTAATGAAGCCCATCCGAGTTCTACAATATGTCTCTAAGATAGCTGGCATCGTCTGCATGCATATTATCTGCGCCCCCACAACGCGTAAGCCTTCTTCATGCTCTCACTTTGGAAGACAGCAATCGATGCGCGATGCGCCTCAACAATATCGATTTGTTCGATCAAAAAATTCACTCTATTCGAGTTTCACATCGTGCGAATGAAACAAAAAATGCATCAACATCATACACACGCAGATACGTACGTTGTTGGAGCATGTGAACGAGTTGAACTCGCGGCGTTTGAACCTCCACTCATTATCGTTTTCAATATCATTCCTTTCGCATACCTCTGATCAAATTAATATCTTACCTTCGTTCAATTTCATATAACCTATGATAGTTGGTTATTATGAGATAATGTGAGCATAAATACGCTTGACGATCCTTTATATTGCATACAATGCTCCTTAGTGCCTTTATTAAAGCACATTTTTTGCATCAACGAATATGTTTTGCTATGCCACGTGGCGTTGATGCATCGATTATCGGCCGTGATACGAACAAAACACATAGCATCGAGCGTTGCAAAAAGGAAATGCACAACACAATAGCACATCAAAGCTAACAAAACTAAGCAATACCCCATGTATATGCCGATAAATCAATTATGTACATGTTCATTTAAGCAAATCGATGAGGTGATAGGCGATAATGCGCTTCTTATCAGTACTATCGAATGAAATGATTTCTTCTAAAGCATTCAATGATAAACTATGATAATGCTAACTGCTATAATATATTATTGAGCATATTACGTGCATTTAAAAAAAAAAATTCTCTGCAGCCACATTCGCATCGATTTTTGAGATTAGACAAGTGTCTCAGCAAATATTCTACCTCATAAAGTGGAACACGGCTGTAAACGACCAACATCACCATCTAAAACAATGATGCAATAAGCACTTTTCCGTTGTCGAACAAATATTTTCTTTGCAGATTAGAGCGGTAAATATTGGAAACTAAGAGATCTCTTTAAGGGGATGACCAAAGGGAGCTGTAGAAGAGGAGCAAGACGTACTCTAGCCGCTTTATAGATTGCGATAGATAGATTGATAGGTAAACGGAAATGAGAAGGGTTACCTTTGCGGCTAGTAATGAGCATTGAAGGCTGTTCCGCATCGTGCAAAGAGCGTTGCAATGAAGCCCATGTGAGTGAAGTGATGGAAAACCTTGACGAATTGATGACGTCGACGGCTGTAATCGATTCGAATCATTACCATACAAAAGCTAGCAGAACGACGATGTCGAATCAACAGTCGCAGGTGCGCAAATTTCATTGACTGTCACATAGGCAACGTCATAACGATATCGTTTCCAAGTCAACGGTTGTCAACAAACGGACATTATCGTAGTGTTAGCATTCTCGACATTGAACTCAGCTGATAAACTATACAAGCTTTGACTACATAGCAGAATTGCAAATCCGAGAATATATAAAGAACAGGACGCTTTAGTTTCTCTTTGACGTCAACAACGAAGACGAATATGAAAGGAAATGACTGGTCGCACGAATGCTAATTTGATATAATGCGCTAACGACTATTCGCAAGTATTTAGTGCAACCGGAATAATGTCTTCACAGCACCGTTCATTTTAACGTTTTTTTCCTTTTTTTTTGTTGCAAAACAAAGACATATTGTGAAGGCCGCGTATATCCATCGATCTTAGGCCGGACAGTGCAGTCTGCCAAAGCACAGTGAATCTACTGAATCCACTTATCGAGGTATGTGTTATTTCTGGTTGGTAATGTCCAGGAAATGACGCACAATATTGCAAGCTCATATTTTCCACCACCTAAGCAATAGAGTGATGAGGAAGAGGTTCGAAGAATGAAGGCCACCTCGAATGGCAGATGAAAAGATGTTACTCCATCTATGCAAACTGCAATAGTTATACAGTGAGGCGCACTATATTTGCTCTTTGGGCGGTTCCCCACCAACTACCTCAGGTTTTTTAACCACCTCTTGGGTATACTGCAACGCGATTTTTTCCCGTCCTTTACCTATCGCAACACGCTTCTTGGCTCTATGCCCTTCATGCCGGATGGTGTCTGAGAATGATGATGTAATTTGCAAAAGCTCCACCTGGCGCTATGCCAGGATTCTGCCTGCAAGCGGTCACCGCAACGCGTATCGCGTGCGCGCGATTTTCATCCGCCCCACTTGCCGGCCTTTGCGGAGTGTAGTTGTGTGAACGTGCTGTGTGCGGTTTTGTTGTCGCTAACGTGTTCATTGTGAATTCCGGTGATTTGGTTAACGGTCATGCTGGCTCCAATTGTTACGAAGGATATGAAGTTGTTCCCTTCCCGTCCGTTGCCGGCGAAAATCAAAAATGTCCGTTCTCGTGCACAGAGCCTTGATGACCTGAAGAACCGATCGCTTGCGCGCAGCAATTCAACTCCTGCACGATATAGGAGTTCGCAGTCTGTCGGTCATCTGCCGACCGCTTCCCGATCGTCGCCTAAAGCATCGGTAGCGGTGCGAAAACCAATAACTCTCGACGCTATAGTTGAAGGAGTTGAGATGAGCTCGAATAAGGGCTCCTCAAAAAAAGGTACGCCTAGCAGCAAATTGCAAGCTGCGACTTCATCAGCCTACGCTCAGGTGTGTTCATCGCCCGATTTAGATGGCATCACGGGCTCCAGCTCATCGCTGAGCACGTCTTCCGCTCCCACTTTGGAGAAGCATTCGTCTGGTGGGCCGAAAACAATTGTAAAATGGATAACGAACTCGCTGAAGTCGAAGTCGAAGGAGGAGTGCTCAAACGAAAATGGCAAAATACGACGTGTTACAGCTTGTAGCTGAGTTCGTTTTTTTCTCCCTTTAATGATGCCTTGTGGTTCACCGTGCCGTACGTGTATGATGTTCGGCGACTTTGGCCTTAGCTACCAAATTTATTAGCAGCATTACTTCATTGCAACATTGCAGCTTATTGCATCTTTCATATGTTACACTTTTTTTTCACCTTGGCAAACAGCAAAACTGCTTCTTTTCTTAGTAACGATGCTGCTCTGGTGCACACTATTTTCCATTCGCTATCGTTTTCTTCCCTTCGTAGAACTGAACGCGTTAAATGCTTTAATGCCACCTTTATATTCGACTGTTTTAAATTCGAGTTGAAAATTTTCTCTTATTTGCTATGAATCATATTTTTTCTACAGTTGTTTCGAATTTTAGGTGCTAATTCATTTTGTTTTGTTATGTTTTAGCTATAGCCAAAGTTATGTCGCCATTAATCTCACTTCTTCTAACGCACGCCCTTCATTGCTGCTCATTTCCATCATCGTTAGCCGCATACGAATGTTTAATGAATTTTTGTTTCGTTGAGTCATTATGCTGAGTGCAACTTGACTTAACAGAAAGAATTGATGGAAGCCTCAGATGTTTGCTATTAATTCGGCCGGGTTAATCATTTGCTTTTTGTCATTTTACAGCTCTGAAAGTTGGAGAAACACTAACGAATCCATAGTTTTTATTTAGATGAGACTAAAATTGAGCGGTGGCATTACAATAATAATTTGCCGCATAGATTTTTACGCTCAGCGATTACTGCTCGGCTAGTTCATTCTTTCATTTTGATCACTCCTTCTATTTTTATTAAATTCTTTTCTCATTTTTGAGCTTACGAAAAAGCGATGGTGATTTTGAAGCGAAATTACTGTCTAATAACCGGTTTATGATGGCTGTTGTGAAACGTATCGATTTTTGTGTGTTTATTTCGTGTTGTACGTCTCATAGTTCGAATTGACATTATCAATTGCAAGCGCCAAATTTTTCGAATATTTTCTATTTCTTTTAATGCCTGCGTTAACGACCTTGTTTGCGGGTAATCTAAAAAAGTATAAGTTGCTCACGTTCATTATGTTTAATGTTAACGCACAGATTCAGTCTAATTTTGGTGTACTCGTGATGCAGCTAAAATGCGTCCACGATATTCGAATGCTGAATTTGAAATTTAAAAAATACTGAGTTGTGGCTCCATTATCGATTAAATCTTCCGTTTACACCCTTTCGCCACTTATTTTTACTGCTCACGTACGGCAGAGATTGGCGACATTCATGTCTCACTGAGCCTCAAATCCATAATCGGTGAGGGATTCTCCCATTTTTTTGTCTACTTCTTTGTAGCACTTTCTCAATAGTGATATGGTTCTATGGAGCACAGCCTAATTTTGATGTGCAATTGCAGTTAACTTCTGTGTAGAGTGGCGCAGAAGAAAGCGCACCAATGCCGGAATTTCATAGAACGATATGTAAGAAAATTTGGCTTTCTTGAAGGCAGTAGATTTTTAGGACTCATACTGCAAACTCGTATAAGTTGGCTTTTTATTCTGCTAGCATACCAATTAAAATTTGTCAACCCCACCCCTCCTCCTATACCCTCGTCGCCTGCAGACGGTAGATGACGTGGACGAGTGCTCGCCTTCATCCGTTTTAATTTCATTCCGCTAAGCAGTTCTAGCTCACTCGTTCACAAGACGGGACAGGAGTCCGACGACACATGCTAACATCCTGAGCGTAAAGAACTTATTTGACGCCATTCGTAAAGTCTGCAAAGGCGTTGGCAGGAAAAGGTTTGAAAAATATGTAATCAGTGACAGTTTTATGAAGGAACCGCTGTCTTTATGCGAAAAGCACGTGTGATCGCTCAGAGCTGAAGTGTGGGTGGAATTATGCAATTCGTGCTAAGCAGCTGGATGTTCATCAAGACGAGTTGTGTCGCATCTTGCAGTTTCACCTGCCTTTCTGAGGTGAGAAGAAGCGCCCCTTAGTGCACCGGGCTGAATCTGTGCCAGCGTTTTGTTAATGTGATATTAGGCAGGTTCTGTCCACCAATGTTTCCGTCATCAGTTAATGAATTCTTGTGCAGGGACTAGGCAGAAATTGTAGTAATAAGTGTATAACTGAAACTGTAGTTCTGCACGTGGAACTTCCACTATATATATATTTTTTTTTTTTTTTTTTGAGATGCACTATTTTCTCTGGCGTCTTCATGAATGGTTGGATTTGTTGGTGTGTCTAATTTTGCTTGAGAATTGTAGTTGCAGAGCAGTGAGTAGTGTTCGGTGGACTGAGCTTGTAGAGCAGGTGCATTCATCTTCTCTATATAAATATTGCCTTCTCATTCCTTTTGTATATGTTCGTTGCTTATAAAATGTTTTATACTAACAAAAGTGCTTAAACAATCGAAAGGTACGTCGTTGAATTTGCTGCATTTTGCGTTTCGAATCTGCGAGCGATTGTTCACAAACATGGCGATGATTTGAAATGAAAAGGTTTGAGAATTGATAGACGAAACGGAAAATTCTTGGTTCTTGGCCGAGCCTGTTGCACTGCTGAAGTCAGAGTGGTGCAGTTACCATTTATGGAGCAAATGCCGATTCACTTTCTCTTTGAGGGAAAATCGACAAGAAGCATATTCGGTTCGTTGGTGACGTCTTTGAAATCTCGTGTAGAGGTTACTTTATGACATAGTTTTACTAAACTTTCCACTTAGTCAATGGAAAAAGAGTTAAATAGCGGACACAGCCATAAAGTTGCAATGTTGTCTTTCGGGAAGTGTTGTGCTTTCACAATTGAGTAATGAGCTTTGATGGTATTTCCTAATATTATCAAGGTGAACAAGGAACAGTTCGATAGTTGTTGTGTAGCCGTGTTGTTCGCTCAAGCAGCCGGTTTACAAGGAAGATCACCAGCTGATCGGATTTGGCTATGAATGATGTAGTCATATGGGTTTAACTTTTGCTTGTGGCACAAACATTGCGGCTTCTATGCTCTTGAAGTACTTCCTTTTGCGTTGCTGCAGTGAAATGCGGAGCGTATTTGATATCTGTCTGGCTATGTACTTGAGCATATCCACAGCACTTTTCAGTGCACATCCCAGTTGACGGACGTAAACGCTTGGAATCCTGTGGGTGATGCGTGAGCAGCTGCATGTGTGCAAACTGAGTTTTATTTAGCTTGTCGTTTCGTGGGTTATATAAGAAACTGGGAGATGTGAAGTAATGTGGCTCTTTCATCATTTGGGATAGGAAGCTTTACGAATTTTTTGGAACTCCGGTTTGAAAGCATCGTTGTGGTTGATTGAGTTCCATTCCTTATTCATCGTTTATTTTCGATACTAACACAGAAACGCATAGTACTCTCATCTTGCTGATGCGTTTCTCCATCAGTTATCAGTAGTCTGCATAGAGCAATGTCAAAACGACCGCGTGATAGAACTAGCCTTTGGCCAGAGGCAGCAAGTAAGGTCTAAGTGCAGTGCGTGCATTTTGTGTTTGTGTTGTCAAAGATCCACGATAGGGCTTCCATTGTTGCAATTTCAGTTTTACAGGTAGGGTATTAGAATGTTGCATCAGAGTTTGCATGAAATGCGAGAGATGAAACACTTTGTGCACTCTTTTTTCAAGTGAAGTGCTAATGAAGAAATTTCAAAAACAGATGCTCAGATAGTTTCATGAAATCAGCATAAAACAAGAGCAAAATGCTCTTGAATGAGAGCAGAAATATTTGCATGAGAAAATGTTGCATCATATCTGCAAAGAAAACTCAAGAATATTATGTAATCTCATGCAAGGATGCAGTTCCACCGTTTTCAAGATCATATGTTCATGACCAAATATGGAAAAATTTGATGTAGGAAAGTTCACTGGGAGATGTGAAGAGGCGGAAGAACGATGAGCTAACGAATGAACAAGTGAGTAAATCTTTATTTGAATAAAAAACGGGATTCACGATTAATTGCCGCATGATATAATGATAAAAAGCTACTGAGCAAGAGAACAGCAAGGCAAGGAAAACCGTAAAACATAAAAATAATCGTCTTGTTCGATGATCATTTAAAATATTGTCCCTAGACGGGTGCTGTACAACTGAGACCCGTGGACGGTCTCATCGACTATTTTTTCATAGTCAGGTGCAGTCAGCTATAGTAGGTCATAGTGCAGTATGCTTAAGGAATCTGTAATTGGAACATCCAGAGCAGAGCAGGACGGGAGTGACAGGACGGAATGCTTTTGCAGATGTGTTACAACCAGATTTTTAGGCTTGCATGAATTCTGATGTAAACCATCGTTTTTGATAATTCGTTTCGAATATTCAGAGAAACCGTACGATTTCTTTGGGTAATTCCGTCCGCATTCTCACCTACCACAATATTTGTAAGAGAAGTAGCCTAGGAGGATATGCTAAAAGAGTGTATGAAAAAATAATACCGAGTGAAAGACGCAGGAGATATCATTTTAATATCTTGTAATAAAAGTATAGGTGTAATTAATCCTATTATGGCACGATTCATGACCACTTAACTCCAGCTGGGTTATTAGACGGAGGGGTCTCGGAGGTGTTTTACATAATGCTGTTTCCGTGAATTTTGTTGTACGTTTTCGACAAGCTGGATTTCCTCACGAGATGGTGACCGGGTGGGATTACAACACTCCATAAGTAGCCGATATTACAAAGCCTCTTGATAATGCATCAAGCATTTGTATCGAAACGGCATAAGAAACGATCTCTCACTTCTGATGTCTTCTCGGAAGTCGTTATACTTTGCCAGTTCACCTTAAATCTACATTTATATAAACACCTGAATCACGATCAGCGTTTCAAGTTGCGTAATTAGTATTAATTAGTCAAAAAAGACAGGTGTATCGTGAATTAATGTCCAATTTGTAACAGCTGCTGCACCAACCTTTTTGGACCAATTCATCGTAATCACTGGCGGTTTCACGAAGTGTTTTTAATCTTTGAGATCATCCGCGAAAAGACTGCAAAAAGGTTGTGCAGTTTATCTAAGGTGTCATTCAAGTATGGCATGTGTTTGCGCCTTAGCTAAATGAAGCAGTCTGTTACTGCAGACTCTGTCTTTACAAACTAAGTCAGTCTGATATTCCTTATTGAATCCGTCAAACCGATCACAAGGTGACAAGATTTACGGCAAAGTTGTTTCACCCAATGAGATTCCGCACTGCCAGGTAATTGGGCTGCTACTGATTGTTGAATTTGCAAGAATTGCATTATTGGTGAAAATTTCTACTACATTGCCAAGGGAAGATTATAGGCTTATGGACGAAGATTTGAGACATCATCGAAAGCGATTGGAGGGGGTGAGGCCCACAGTTGTCATCTTCATACCTTAGGAAGTGAGCCAACTGCTAGGTTATACCTGGATGTGTAGTCCGGCCAACAGATTAAGTATGTCATCGTCTTCTTTATGAATCGAAACGGTATGAACTCTCAACATTGTGGATGCTGCTTTTCTTCTTTTCGTTGTGAGAGAGGGCAGGTGATCACTCCCTACTGTTTAAGTTTCGGAGCTGTCAAGTATTCCTCAATGCTTGCTACTCACTATTCGGGTTTTCAAATATCACTTTGATTGGGCCTTTCCATGGGCTTTGCTAATTCTAGGTTCCAGTTCTAAACACTCTATAGGGAAGCGCATCTGAATCAGTTGTATTTGGAATCCCTTCAATCCTGAATCGATATGAAAAGTTTCTTTTCGTGAGAGAGAATAGCACTAAAAATCTTTACAACCTCAATAAAAACGCCTAATTGTTGACTTTGTTTGCGCTCGTTGATGAGCTCCTCGGCCTGTTCATATAAAGGTGATCTCACTCGGCTCACCACGACCCTCACTTGTATCACCTTAATTATTGCCATTATGTGCCGAAGAATGCAGTGGATATCGGAGTTTAACTCAGATACCATCCCAGCTATTATCTCGCGAACTGGTTTCTTCCTAGCTTGCCTCAGCCACCACTTTAACTCGAATGTTCGCTCGCAACTTAGTCAGTACCTCACTTCGAATGGTCCTTGAGCTGTGCAAAATTGGTTTCGTCCAAAGCTTGTTCCTTGCCTCAAAAATGGTGAATTAAGCTGTTGAGCACGTCTTGTTGCTTTCGCACTCCTGCTTGAAATTTTGTATGGCAAACCTGACAGTCATAACAGATTTTATTCCGCATTTTCACGTGTACTGAAATCTCAGAAAGTTGGGTACTCATTTTTTTTCACGAGCTATCGAAGGGTTTAAGTTGAAGAAGGAGATGCTACCGGTTGGAGGTGTACCATTTTAATATTGCATCTCAATCTCTATAGTGGTGGATTCGCAATTCGGAAGTGAGGGACATGGTAGCAGATCGGCTGATCAAGTTTTCGAATACCTAAGTGCGAGCGAACTTGCGGATATGTGAGGAACAAAGAAGCCATCCGTTAGCTCAACTTACCTCGCGCTACCGATAGAACTATTCATGTTAGGCAAGAATGGGATAAATTTTTGTTACATTCGACTGGGTAGACATATCACACTAGTTTCAAGGGTGGGAAATTCAAATATAACAAAACAAATCATGCTCAACTCCTTAAACAAATCACAGCAAATTGAAAAGTAACAACTCAATATGTAGTTTAGCTTAAAGTTCTTCGTCACACCTGCTAAATACTTTAGAAGCGCTGTGAACAGAAATGTCTCTGGTCGGTAAATGATTTTTCACGAAACTTTCTGTGAAAAAGTGGCGGGAGTTCTCTTCTTTTGCTGGAATTATTTATTTTTTTCAACATTCCTTGGACCTTAACGAGCATTGAGGCCAAAAGAAATAATGCGTACTTGTTGAAACGACGACAGAAATTTTCCTTCTGGCGCAACTGCCTAATGCGAGATGTCTAAAGGTTAATGAATCGCATAGGCGTTGGATGAGCTGGATAGCCACATGTTGTTGAGACACTGCACTTTCCTCGTCTACTTTCTTGGAAGGTGTTACAGCAACGACTATAGCCTAGAGCAATTTTTTTTTTTTTTTTGGAAAACGCTTTCTGAATAATAGTCACGGGAACTTCGCCTTGTTTGATTGCCTGAGCGGTAGTCTGTAAAGTCAGCAAACATCGCAGACCATTCCAGAACTGCTGCAATTAATTGAATTCCATTAACTGCCATATTTCTTAAATAGTTTTTTATGCATCAATAGGTCTCATTTTCCCGGTTACTTGCTATTCGTATAACGTGCAGCCGCTGTGACAAGGAGCAAGCAAATTAGTCTATAAGCAACAGAAAGAGCTCCAAGAGCAGTGTCCACCTACTGGCTTATAAGCCTTATTTACGTTATCTGCAGATTGCCCGAAGGGATTATTTCTATGAAAGTTTTGCAGTTTTGCAAGAAAAACTCTATTAAGTGGTAAACAATTTGGTTTCCTTAATCGACATTCGCATCCTATATCTTCTGTCCTTTTTATGTGATTGGACCGAATCCGTAGAACGTGACGAGCTTACCTAGCTTACGTTAATTTCTAAACGATCTTTGATATTGTCTTACCTCACAAGTAAATGCTACTTCTTGAAAACATAGACATCCTAGAAAAATTAGTGGTATGCTTCAAAACATTTTAACCGACCGTTAGCATGGAATATTGATGAAATCCATTGTCTCTTCTAGTTCAGCGGTGACTTTGTATTAATGTGTTAGTAACTGCCTACTTTGTCTTTCCACACCAAAATAGATCACTGGATAAATTGCATACCCATTTGCAACTTAATCTTGGTTTGAATAGTGAGTTGTATGAACTTTTCAGTAGCAAAGTGTCAGGTGTTCTGTCTCAATGGTTTCATTGACTTCCGGTTCTCTGTGATGAGTGAGTGACTTGTTGGAAAGTATTGTTCAAGCTAAGGATTTTGGCATCTTAGCGAACAAATATCGTTGAGGCAAGGACAAAGCAAAGATTTGGGCAAGGGGCAATGCTCTCATTACCTTTGTATGCTCTCATTTTACCGATAAAATTTTCAAGACTCATAACCTATAAACTTAAATTTTCGAGCTTTCCGAATATGCGAAATAGATTTTTTCATAGGGTTTTACGAAATTTCCATGTTTCCAACTTTTGATTACTATCGTTTTATTTACTTGCCTCAAATTGTAAGGTGCAAAAAACCAATAGAATCTCTATAGAGCCGCCGCAGTGAATGCCTGCCTGAGTTCTGCAAAGCGCTCACGATCCACTGAGAAGGAAGTGATCACGTGGATTTATTACTTTTCGAGTTGAAAAGAAGTCTGAACGGCCCAGTTAAAACACATTAAACCGTGTGCAGATTTTATGATTTCGGGTTCTCCGAGTTCTTCCTTTTCATACCACTGCAGCGGGCAACCGTTAGTACTGGTCCAGAAAAAATCGATGAAGTAACCTAGATAGAAAGCATTTCTTCTGCAGCTGTATGGTTGAATTCGGAGGTTATCCACCTTATAACATCATCACTTCCACCTCTCCAAATGTCTTTAGGAATGCTGCTAGTAAGTTGTTGTTCCACAATATGCAAGATGACGAGCAAGATTGACAAAAATCTTATAAGAAAGGCTAGCGGGGCTAGCAGTTCCCGAATCGCTCGTTTTTTTCTCGATACTTAAGTTCTTTTGTATACTTTTATGTCGTTTTATTTCTCTACGTTCTTTATGTATTTATTTGGAAATCTTGTTCGCCTAAACGCCCAATAAACTCTATCTGTTCTCTCCGTCTGTGGTGCTTTCAATAAAATGGAGATGTGACTGCAAGCTGCTGCGCTGCTTGGATCGCACAAAAGGCCAATTACTTTCAGACACATCATTAAAACACATCGCCTTGATAGGTGACAGTGAATTGAAAACCAAATCGAGCACAGGCATTCTTCTCATTTTTCGATATGCAGTGTCATTCTCGAATGACCACTGTAGTTGTCGATAGCGAGTTTGTGGTTAGGGCTGACCTGGGAACAAGCAAAACAACGGTGTGGAGTTACGGCTCTATGTGCTACCAGAACATCTGCTGAAGATGTTGCTATCCCAAATAGGCATGCGGATGCTTGCTGAAATCATATAACGCTTTTGCACTTTTCCTGGAAACTTCCCGTAGTTGCATGGTATCGCTTATAGGCGATCTTTGTTTACCTCGGCTGCAAACGATGTGAATGCCATGAACACAGCGTCAGCAATGGGCATGCAAAATGTGCGTGCATGACGTCATCTTTGGCCAGATTATTGCACTTTTAAGCACTTTCTAGCAAGGTTACCATTATTACAAGAAAAGTGGTTTGAAACTGGCACATAAGCTACAGATTTCTTGAGCCGTTTCCCACGAGTATAGAGACCACATCGTCAGCTTGTAACTCAACGTAAAACAGGATAAATATATAGCGTCTTAAACAATAAAAATTAATCCTAGGAGCCTCATTAGCAGGTCAATTTTCCGTTTTCCTACAGAAGTCGCGAAAAATGAGTATCTCCCGGGATATTGCAGTCTTAGAAATGAGTTCTGCTTTGTACTTTGTAAAACAAATTATAGCAAATGCATCAAGAAGAAGGAATTGAGCGTACTGATTCTTAGAAACTCTGAACGTTGCATGCTTTTGCCGACGATGTTTCATCGAGAAAGCTGACATGCTTACACATAGCATTCTTCACATTTTCGCATAATAGTAGATGTTTCACTGTTGTACAGAAAAGATTAATTGAGCGGAAATGTCACAAATGATGGAAAAATATATGAGCGATTGGAACATAACAAATGGGCATTTTATATCAGCCTTATTTTCACTGAATTTATAGCTTTTGATTGTGGTATTTGAAGACATATTTTAAACTTCTTTCTCTTCTAGGTACGAGCGTCACATTCCTTGAAGACAAAGATTTTCTGAGAAGAACATCTCATTTCCGTTACTATGCTTGGCTTATTTCTAGGCTGTTTTTGTTGAAGATGAGTGATTTCTTGTGAAATAGGCGGCCGAACTAGACAAGACCAATGACTTGAAATATAGCATTGGCCAGGCGTGGCATACTCTCTGTTGTACCTGACATATGCTTGAATCGTTCTTCGAATTAAGCTTATTGGGCTGCTGTGAAGAAAATTTGCGAGAAACTGAATATACAGTGCTTTGCTATGAACAGAAATTGCTTGTATTTAGGGCAGAAAGCGAAAACATGCACTCACAGTCGTTTCTAGGAAATTTGATTGGCAGAAATCGGAACATAAATAATAGGCCTCGGCAAGTACCGCGGCTGAAGTATAAAGTTCGGGGAATTTGTGGAGGGGCGTAAGTCAAATACGTCCCCAAACTGACACAAAAAACCTGCACATTTTTTCTTGTAGGAAGAAAATTTTAAATCCAAAAGCGTATCACTTCGGCTTCTAGGACCTAAACCTACTCTCTAAAACATCTTTTTATGTGCTTTTACAGATTTACATGTGAAAATTATAGGGCTGGAATAACAATAAAAGGGAAAACTTTCCAGGGAAATTTTGTATAAACAGTCAGACCAGTTAAAGTGTAAATGAGAATCCGTTGATGCATTATAGTGTATATCGTATTTCTTGCGATCAGGTTATGCAATTGAGTGGCATAGTGAGTGGAATTACAAAAAACAATTGTGCCACCTCTTCTGGAATCCTTCTTCATTTGTCTTGAAAAAGTTACGAGTCGTTGAAAAGCAATGAAACACTACCTTTTTTAAATACCATCGGGAAAATGCTTTTGTGAAAAAAATAACAGATTTCAGTACTTATCAATTCGTCTTGAAGTAATGCATGATTTAATTCGCGTTAAAGCAACGCATAATTACACCGAAAAGTACTGTCCGATTATAAGTCAAGCCGTAATGTTTTCTTGTTTCAAAATGAGGTTATTTTGAGCGAGGGAATGAAGGGATTAGAGAAAAGTGAAGTAGAATATTCAAACAGAATAGAAGATAGTGAGGAATAGAAGACAGTGAGTGCAAATGAAGCAAAATATTCAAACTATGACGTATGTTCCAGACAGTCAAAAATGTCCCAGAGGAATGCAAGTAACTGCACAAGAAAATTGTACGTAAAAAATTGGAAAGTTCACCACCATTCATCCAAATCGTTAAAGACATCTTGACTAAGTCTCGATCAGCTTAATGCAGTTAAGATGTTTTGTTTCAGAGTGATCACTGTTAGAGCAATTAGTTGGAAAAGAAAGTTCGGAGGTTAAGCCAAACAGCAGAAAGCGGAGTCACGGGTAAGATGCCTAAATTTATTATGAATGCGGCGAATAGCGTCTCTCAAACACAAGGCGTTCAGAGCAACGCTTTTTGGCCTAAGGATGTTGTGTGGGTTACTGACTCCGTAACTCAATTAGAACAATATCCATAAAGAGTGCAGGAGAGATCTTTATGGTGGGCATATATCTAAAAAACTGATGCGAAATCACTGCAGCTTTTGCTAACTCGTTTTGTATATGGCTTATTTTCAGAGTTGATAAACTATTAAAATCGGCAGTTCTTTGCGCATTTTCAGTCACTGCGTAGAATTTATAGCTGCTTATTGATAGAAGCAAATTTCACTTGCTATTTGCATTATCTCGATTTCAAAAGTTTTGGATGATTGTTTTTCACGGACAAATTTATAAATATATGATGATGTAGATACTGTTCCTCGTTTTCGAATCATATACGTACATCTTCTTCAGACGATTTCGTGGTTCTGTTACATGCCTTGCATCGTAGGCAACATATCTGTTGCAAAAACGAGACCATTCATGATTGATATAAAACTCTTAAAATGTTATCTCCGCTAGCTTTTGGAAGTAGGAGAAATTAATTCGAGGTAAGGAAGCCTTGCTATGACGCAATATCGGACTGGAGCTCTTGCAGATATGATGACGAACTTTGTTCGTTGCGTACTCTGGCTGCCTCAATGTAGAAATAATGTATATTCGAGAAATTTAGCACGTATACTCGAACGGTTGATTCTTAGAATCGTAATACATATAGAATGAGCATTTAAACTTTCTGTTCTACAGTTTCGTAACGGTCGTCGTCACAGTCCTTAATTCCTTTCCATATACCCAAGATGCACATCATTCCGAATGCAACTCCGGCTAGCACTGTTTGCACAATAAGAAGAGTGTTATTTGGTTCGCCTTCAATATCGATCATTTCGCGTACCTGAAATATATCCACTTTAAACGAATATTGATTGATTAGGCTGTGCCAAATTTGATTTATATTGTTACCGTTTCACTTCAGGATTCATAAGTGACCGTTTCCATATTGCAACGAATGGCATAAATTTGAGTGATATAGTCATCATTAACCAATAAATTCAATGAGCGTTAACAATTTAATTTGCATTCATTCATCAGTGACTGCTTCTTATAACGTTTAAAGTACGATTCTCTCTTTCTCGCATATTTTTTGTTTTTTAGCGTCTCATTGTCTTCATGAGGAAAGCAGCAATGACACTCTACAGCATTGGTTTATGAGAGTGGATCTCTATTCATTTTGGTGGTATACATTAACGAATGAATTCCAATGGTGTGATCGTTAGAAAAACCACCAAAAAACTGATAGGTATAGGAACATCGAACAATCTGCTAATACTAATACCTATAAGAAGACGATGTTACCAATGCGAACATTTCAAACTGATATGAACAAGGGAAAGAAAGCAGTTAGATGAAAGAGGGAGAACGGAATTTTAGGCATCTTATAGTAGGCATAACAAATTTTCAGGAATTGCTTGCTTACCTAGTCTCAGTGAGTAGTTAACGAATGGTCCTGTTTTAGTGGTTAATAATTTGTGCGACATAAATACGACGAAATTCTTTGTTCCTCAACACACTAAACGAGATTTAAACGTCAAATGTGCCTTCATTCATAGAATGGCAAAAAATAGAGTAAAATATAAAACTTAAAAGTTCAATTTTTTCGACGTCGATATCAGCGATTTGAGAGAAATGTGCGATTGCTTTCATCCTCTTGACCACTTCGATTGCTCTTAAAACATCGCCAATACCATAAATCTTAGGAGTTTTGTTTTTCCAGTATTGGCGAGCTTTCTTTTTCCGATCCTCTTCTCCCTCTCCGTACTCTTCGTTATACTCTTCCTGGTCATAGTTGTAGTCTTCAACGACTTGGTTACCATCTTCCTCCTCCATCATTTCTTCGTCGTTTTCATATCGTTGCTTGAATGTCTTCAAAACACACGTTTCAAAATGCAATTATACTCCAAATCTGCAGAAAATTAGGCTGGTTTATTTTATTGGGCACTAGCCTTAATATTCCTGTCGCATCCGGTGAAATATTTTCAACAGCATGCTTGCATTATGCTATTTGCACGTTTGTGGAATTCTGTCCAGTTTCGCAGAAATCGATCCGCTTGATGCCGTTTGTAACAACAAAAATTTTAATTTGTTCCCAGTTCTAAAGGGAGCTTGACATGCACTTCAAATTGCGCAAACATATGCTCACTTGAACACAGAGAATTCACTCAATCCGATAACCTAACAAGTTGAAATGAACGCCAAAAGACGCAAGCTGATTTTTTATTAGTTGAGCGGAATAAACTAGTAAAACTATCAATGTAAAGCAGTTGTGAACGTGACTGTAATATTGACAACATTCCACAGTTCTATCCAACACTGATGTAAAATAAGAGAATGATTGAATAAAGTGTAGCCAGGAAGGATATCCCACTTTTGATCATCAGTTGTCCATGTCTCGGGTTTATGAGCTTCTGTGCCGGTCAAATAAATATGGCTGATGTGCGCATATATATATATATATATATATATATATTTATATATATATATATATATATATATATATATCAGAACTGTTGAATGCGAACTTGTTCCAAGAGTATATGCGCCAATAAGAATGCAGTCGGGTTCACTTCAGTTTGCACAATCATCATAGTTGCGCTTCAAGCCCATATTCTGGCAGATGTATTAAGCAAAAGAAGTCTTTTGTAAAAATAAAAACATCCTGTTAATTTTTAGAACTGCTTAAAAAGGGAAACTAGCTCGTGACAATGCAACATACTGTCCATATCTTTAAGCTGCTGTTCGGAGGGGCGCCCTATGCCAGCATTTGCGTATTGCATACAGTAAGCGTAATAATATGGTCATTTGTGCCATCTCCACCTTTTTTGAATAGGAACGCGTAAAACACATCCAAGTTGACGTTGCCATTCATTAGGGATCCCAAATTTTTAAGGCTTGGCGAGCTCCAAGTTAGAGAGGATGGGCACTATCTGCAAGCATTTATCATCATGACATCAACCGCTGTTCACATTCAAGCTGTTGTTTAAGCCACATTGTAGAGACTGTTGTAGCGCTCTAGCGCGGAAAATCTTCTGCACTTTCACCAGGGAATTAGTACTAAGAAGTGCCTCAACCACTATGAAACTGTTCCCAATTTTCTTAGCTATCAGCCACGTTCGATATCCATTTCTGCTCACAAAGACTGGAAAACTCATCCACTGCATCGGGTAAACCCAATTCATAATCTAATTCACTGCCCTGAATAGCCCGAATATGGTTGTCAACTTTTTCTGTGCTCTGTTGCTTATGCCAAAACGGATATTCTATTGATTTTTCCTCGACCCAAAGAGGTGGATAAAATACTGGGACTCTCGAAGACCACAGTTCTCGATATCGAGACCTTGATCGCTGTGGAATTTCGACGTTCCTTCATTGTGTGGGGGACCCGAGCGTCATCCGACGAATCGCAAACAGATTGTTAGTGCGCCAGTAGTGCTTCATACATGAATCTTTTTGAAGAACTTTGATCAACTTCGTTCAATATAAAAATGAATGAATCATTTTTAAAAGAATATTTTAATAAGTAATGACAACAATGTTACTAATAAAACCTCTTTATATATTTGTTATTGAATTCTTTGAAATTAACTTCAGCGCAATTAAATGACTACAAAATGAAACATCAAATATAATATTTGAAATATTACTCAATATCTTAGCACAACTGAAGTCATAAATTGGTATTGAAAGAAAAAATAATGGAAAACAAACCTTTTTCTTTTCCGGTTTCTTTTCCTTTAGGACGATAAATTGAACAATAAACCTCTCATTATCGTCTGTACATCGCATTCGAAGTACTATTATATCGTCATGAAAAAAAAATTATTAAATCTTGGTTAATAACTGTAAAATAAAATAGCTAAGAATGAAGATAACCAATGAAATTGAGCTCTGCAAATGTCATTGAGTTGTGGTTTTGCTGCACTATCCACACAAGCTGTGCCTAACTCGTTACAGTGACAATGTGTGATTTGGTTGAGATGAAGTCGATTCAAACCATCAACTCCATTGCAAGTGTAGTATAGCTACAATTCAATAAACTAAATTTTAGTTGGCTTTATTAGTTACCGGATTGAGCGTTTCCTGAAATTCTTCTGAGAATGTCCGTTTTTGAGATCCTCAGTGCTCAAAAGGAATAGCCAACCCTCATGAGATTCAAAGAAAATAAAAGAGTAGATAATGCGTCGCATGTCTTATCAGAGTAAAACAGGTTTGCAAAACGTTTTTTAGTTGGTCACCTCTCCATCAAAGCGAGTTGCTTGCTGCCAGCAAGCACTGAATACCTGGTCAAGACGAAGTGAGGTGGCAACCGCTTCGCGGAATTTTTCCTCCGGGAAGACATCGTGATGTTCGGCATGCTCATCCAGCTTGAAAACGACGCTTGTCGCCGGGAACCTATTCCTTTGAATTTTCAAAAGTTTGTTGCAACTCTTCTCTGGTGGCGCCTCCTTGAAAGATGCTCAATTTATTCAGTTACACCTACGCGGTGAAACGACTTCAGATAGAAATACCTCCTACCTTTTCCCATAAGAACGAAATATCTCAGCAATTATTAGGGCCTAAAAAGGAGTCAGAGAGGTAAATCATTATTTGTCGTTGGAACGCTGAGACAGCACGTTTTCACGTTACTGTTAGGTTTCTGCTATTTTTCGAATATTTTACTGCATATTCACTTCTTTCGCGTGCACTACACCGACTTATAGGCCGTCAAAATCGTCGTAGTGAATTTGCAGATTTTTTCATTTAACTGCACACTAATTGGCAAACAAAATAGAAGGATGCAATGTGGCTGAATGCAAGTAATGTGCATTTAATGGAGAATAGACGAACCTCTTTCAATGATAACGCGCATACACACGCATGGTACGGATGATCGCGATTACATACGGTGTGATTAACCTGAGGACAGATTGATGTGACTCCATATTTGAAGAGAAGTAGCAATAGCACATCCCGTATGTTCATTGTCGCTGAAATAACGCATAGTAATTATCCCTTATTCCACAAATATTTTGCACCCAAAAGATAACTAACCCATTTTTATATTCAGAAGTAAGAGTTTTCATGTAAGGAAAGACTTGGCTATGGATATGATAGACGAAAAGTTTGAAAATCGAGCAGACATTGTAGCATTATCTGTGGGGATCTGAAAGGAACAAGCGTTAAGCAACAGATCGAAGCAAACGCGCTAACTGCAAGTGAACGATATTGCAACAAACTGAGAGTCAAGGAAACCTCTCAGCAGTTGACTGACTCTCCAAATCTCGATTCCACTGCTGCTATGTAAACAAAATCCCACAGTACATCTTACTATTTGCAGTGCATCTCTTCTTACAAACGCCATCCACATATCTATGTTTAATTTTTAAAAATGACATTTTCCTCTGCTAACATTCACACTTCAGACGGCAGCATTATTGTTTTACTAGTATTACCGAAATATTATCTACTACCATTAGTAGCGGAAGTGTGCTGCAGTCTATGATGGTATATTTTTTTAAATATCATGGCTGCTGTACCGTGAATTTCCAAGACATTTAGTGCGTGGTCTTAAAGCGGAATGAGACGATACCTAATTTGCGCTTGCTCAACAAACCCTGTACTACACATATCACAATCATATGCGGTTATCGTCACTATAAAGATGGCAAAATTGGATTCATTGTCATAGTGTACCTCATAAAAGGAATGTGCAGCTACCTTATTGGAAGGCTACTGCTATGCGATCCTGGTCATTGCTGGAAAACCTGAGCGTTAAGCTCATCTGAAACAAAACCCATAAGCATCCATGTTCTTGATGTGGCATCACACTAAATATAATAAACGTATCCTTTGAAACAAGAAAAGAAGAATAAACATTATGCGATCACTCAGGCAAGGCAGAAAGTGTTTCTTTCTTTGTTATTTGCAGTCCGTCTCAGTACGTCGACTAGGGGAGAACCACAACGTAGGATGGTTTCATAGGAGAATTCGCGAGCAGCTGCATGCGAGTCGTACGCCAGTCCCCCTATCTCCACCGGCATACAAAATTTCATTGAAATAGGCATGTCAAGGTGAGTTGCAACATGTAGTTTCTCAGTTTCGACCTGGTCGCGAATTGTGCTCAAGGGAAATGCAAGCTCCGTTTGCATTGCAAACTCCTGCTCTTCATGAAAATCCCCAACTCCTAAGCCTAGTTACGTTCAAAGAACTACATTCCAGATTTTTCCCACGAGACAATTTTTTACAAATTTTTCAGTAACAATATTCCAAAAAGAATACATCCGGGCTACTGTTTTCTAGAAGTCCTATAGGTTCTCCGTCAAAACTGACACAGATACCTGAGATATAGCCTTTTGAAACACAATTTCCATATACAATAAGCCTTTCCAGATGGAATTCGGGATAGCTGGATATTGCACTACTATGATACTCTTCGTCATATTCTCTCCCCATCTGTTTACCACATTTATGATCCAGATTCCATCTTAACTTCTCCACTACTCCCAAGAAAACGTAAATAAACTAAACGTGAAGGAAAAGGCACAAAAGAAAAGCACTCCTGCGCTATCACTTTTTAAATGAGGCAGCCACCCATTGCAGCATACCCGAGCATACAAATAGCGTATATACTTCTTTTAAAAGTGCACATGCACCCACCCAATCCTCATATAAATTCTTTTCCTAATCCATGTTTTAGTTACTGAGAATATGTGATGAACACTCAAAGTGGGATGAAAAACTAAGAATCTTAGCTTCTAACTTTTATATTGATCTAGTCTTTCAGTAACATCTTTTGAAAAGCAGCCGAGAAAGTCGAATCAAGCTAATGCATATCATGCATGCAATATTTATTGAAGCACCAAGAAGCCTTTCCACGCTTAAAATTAAGGAAACAGAACTATGCGACCCCGACTGTGAAGGGCTTCTTCGATATGGTGGGATCATATGAGCTAATAGATCCCCAAGCTTCTAGGATATCCCTAGCAAGCAGCAAGGTCGAATGAGCCCAGTCGCTAACGATTCTCATATATTCTGGACTCAGGCAGCTTTAAGATTCCTTAAGCTTGGGACCGACAACTTGGCCGCCTTTGAGGTACGGAGCTGGGTGCTCCGAAAACATTAGTGCAAAACCATTCAGCAATGGAAGCTGTTTATTATAACCGTTTCATGGATGATTCCTGAAGTGTTTTAAGTGGAAAAATCTGGGAGAGAAAAAGAACCCGAATATGAAAATAGCAAATAACGGAGACCCGTTTAAGGGGTTCGATGCTTTTCATGCGAGCCATGGCGTTAAATTGTGCACAATATATGCTGCCTCTGCAGTTCTAGTTGAATAGAATCTCTGTTGAGGAGCACTATCTAGAATTGCCAAGGTTTAATAAACGATGTGGTTTCGAGAAGGGATTGCTACGACATATGTGAATTTAATGAATCGAAAAATTTGAATAGTTTATTCACAACGTAACTGAAACAACTAAAAGCAAATTTGAAAAACCAATAACCAACAGAACAGAGAATTTACATAGACGAACAGAAAACCTCTAAAGAAAACTCTGATATGCATATGTGCCCAAATCGGCTGCTTTTTCGGATTAATAGATGCAAAGAAATAAATAAGACAAATACAATATTATAATCTATACACATCGACTAGAACAAGCTCAGCACTCAATATTACGCAGTGGGTTGTATGGAGAAGAAAAATAAAAACACGTCAGGAAGTGGAGGAAAAAGCATAACGTGAAGGAAGAGAAAATTTTAGAGAAACATAAGCAAATAATGCTGGATAGACTAAAATAATAAAGATATATCACCGATCGAATGGCGCAATCAGAATATTGCACAGTATCAACCAGAACACTGAAGAACTAGCAGCACCGATATGACGTATGGAAGCTGTTTTACGTTTCGGTGAAGTTTCCATTTCTCATGGAAAGAAATTTGGCCTTAATATGAAAAGCACGTTTAAAAAACTTTTGTCTTGAGCAACGTTGAGAAAAGTTGATCGTCTTTTACGAAAAGCTTTGCTTCTTTTCGACTCATGCACTCAAAGCAGCTAGCTTTACAAAGATCCTAGCGAAGCAATCGGCAAGCGAAGAAGCACCTGAGAGGTTAAGACCGGTTCACTTCGATCTTTGCGTTAGGCATTTATCATCAAAATAAGAAAAGCTTGCAGCATAAGAGGCAATTTTTCGACAAAAATGAAAGGCACTCCAATGTAGAGAATGTAATGAGATGCATATCACGTGCCTGTATAAGTCACTTCTGGAAACATAGGAAAAGCAAAACCAAGTGGAAAAGCATACCAGAGCGCTGACATGAAATGCGGTTTTGTAGTTCCGCACAATACAGCAAACCAATACCATAAATTACCAACACATAATACGGCATGTGCAATAATGATTTCACGTTTTAATAAAGACCACCACTCGCAGATAATTGCACAGGATTCGTTCTCCCGACCAAACTTGTTGCCCAGTGTGGGAGGCAAATCTGAAAGCCTGTCTTCGGTGTCGTTGGCTCAAATCGGAAGTTTGTGTTGAGGGCTATCTTGTGGTATAGATCATACCCGTTAGTTCTCCTAAATCGAGGTTTAATGGATTTCGAGTTAAAACCACCAAAGAAACAGAAATGAATCTACATAAGTACAGATACAGCCATGTCATGCGTATCGCATATGTAACTTTGTAAAAGCAAACAAACTAATACGAAGCAGAAATGGTTCCCGAGAAAAATGCTGTAGCGATCATGTTTATGTTCATTTGCAAACAGCTGCGTTCGAGTAACTCTTGCAAAATTGAAACTCTACATTATTCATAAACCAGCAACTTAGAAAACAGACCACCAGAAAGTAGCAATTGTCGTGGATCCTTCTGAATTGGCAGTTTAGTCAAGAGCGACTACTCATCGCTGTCATCGAGATCTTCTAGCTCGGGATCTCGGTACTCCGTCCATCGACTGGTCACCGGCTTATTTCTTCAATAGTCAACAAATAATAACTACGGTCAAAATAAATATAGGGAACTCACTCAACGAGATATAACATAAAGTGTCAAATAGCTCGCTTTCAATTTCTGAGAATTTTTTTTGGCTCTGTTCTATAGAAGTAATGCAACTTAAAATCGTGGCATTGAAATAATATTACATTTTTCGATAGTCGATTATGACCCGTTGTCTGGGCATTAGTTATGTAGTTTGCTGTTAGAATGCTCATATTATTTTGTAATAAATTCCTTTGAGATCTCCTCCTTCACTCAATGTGGAATTCTCTGCAAACTCCCCCAGAAGAACATCTAGAAGCAAAGTGAGCACGCAACTCTTTGAGCCGTAGAATGGCTTCGATGGTTTCTTGTCTTAGACTGGTAGAAAAAACAGAACTGTAAACCTAGTGGTAACGCCCACCTTGCGATACTGTCCAAAGAAATTGGGTTACTTTCTCGCACTTCCCTTCCGATGGAGGTGAATCTGTGCTCCCAAAAAGAGGGTGTTCTCAATGCGGCGCTCAAATATGATGTGCCATTTGTACGCCAGTCGGAATCACCCTGCAAATGCTTTCATAAGGGTGTACATATAGTGAGCGCAATCGCTGCTGAAGTCAAATTATACGCACCTGCTATCATCAAGTGAAGGAAAAGTGAACTCAAAACTTGAACAGTGTAAACTTTGCAACTCTGAAGAGCAGTTTTTATGTAAATGAGTCGCGAAACGGATGCGAAATATTCAAATTAGAAGCCTTATAATGTCGATGAGCATTCTCTTTTGTGAATATTTCGAATTTATTAATTTATGACATTTGCATGATGCGCTTTGTAAATTGTTGGTAATTTTTTAAGGATAGAAATCCAGCTAATGCATAATCGCTCAACACCTCAATGTTAGTCACGCAGCGTTTTGTGGCGCTGAATCGGGACTCTTACATGAAGAATTTCTGTTAATTTAAATGTTTAGCAACATCCTCTTTATTTTAACAAATATAACTTCTTTTCAATATACAATATATAGTTGCAATATACGGACAGCTTTCATTACTCATTTAGAAGCAAAGCTGGCACCGTGAAGACAAATCTCAGATACATTCATTCAAAATCAGGTAAATAACCTAAAATTCCACAACTTTCGATGTCATTGGTGCCTTTTTTTAAGTGCATGCTAGAAATTTTCTTAATTTCAAGACTTCCGGTTTTTGGGACAGACTGCCGGGACACTTTTCATCACTTAGCACTCTTCAATAGTTCATCAGAAGCCCAATCCATGCATTCTAGCAACCAATGGAACAAAAGAATGTATCAAAGGTTAAATTTGTTGAATGCTTTTTGATCGTATGGCAACGTGCACATTTAAAAGCTACATTTCCACATCCCTTGCTCTTTGTTTCAGAGACACTAATAAAATATCGAAAAAAACTGAGGAAATTTTCACCTTCATAAACATATAGCCGGAGACGGGAGCGGCACCTTTCGTTTTAGCGTCTCCAAGGAGTTCCTCTTCCCATTTTTGAGGTCTGAAGTCGAATTTATAAAGCACACTTCATTAAGCGTCGATCTGTCTACATCAGGCTCAAAAAACTAATCGACCGAACTCCTTGCGTTTACTCGCCATGCTAGAAGTTACCACATCCGTAATGCGTTGAGGGCTTACCTGTTTTGCGCACCTTTCGGTGTAGTGCTCTTTTAATGGTGAATAAAATGAGTAACTGAAAGGATATCCTGCATCGTCCCTTCATCAAAAAATCTCCTGACATCAACTGTCTTTCCCACATCAATCGTATAGGCGAATAATGAAAACCCCTAAATTTTCGTCTTTTTGTACAACATTTGTGGTAATATAAAGGATATAGGGGACATATTGCGAGCAGTAACCATTTACGAACGGATGTGGCAGCACAATGACGTTCCAAGCAGAGCAACACACCGCTGAAGGAGCAGAAAACGATATGGATTTCTGAGCAAACACATTTGTGCATCTCACTTAGGACATAAGGTAGTGCCATCGGTTGTAAACGTTTGGAAAGGCTGAGTAAGAGTCAGCAGCTTTATTCAGATTTCTGACTCGATTGTTCCTAAAAAGATGTCCTATTTGATTGTGTGAAAAGCGCCAGTGGAAAAAGAGTTGACATAGGAGGGGATCAGATTCGGGGTGTTATGGCACGTAGAAACAATTTGCAGAGAAGACCCTATACGCTTTGAGCATCTTAGAACAAGCAGATTAAAGGACATGGCAATTAAGCGAATAATCCGAAATTGTTTGGCGTTTTTGTCGAAAAAAAATGAGCAAAAGGAATGGAAAAAATTCTCACGAGAACAACTCTCTGGGATGTATGGGGACACATTTTGTACTCATTATTTCATCGCTTAGGGCGATATCAAAAACGATTTCTGAGTGATGCTTAGGGCGATAACCTAATGGGCTTTGCTCAGCACCAAAATAGTACCAGGAATGTTGGTGTAAAGACATTGTATAAACTTTTAAATACGCATGAAATCCAAACATACGAAAAAGAAGCATAGTGTAAGTAGTCTTATAAGAAGTGCTGAATTACTCGATATCAAGAACGCAAATAGCTTCGCTACGGCAACACTCGAGGTTTTAATTGAATCTTTCCATTTTTACGTTATTTCTATGCTTACATATTCTTCTGTAGTTAAATGTTGCCGTACATCGAATCCAATTGAGCACAAAAGAAAGCTACAGAGAAACAAACCCTCGAGGAATATATCTGCCCTCTGGTCGTTTGAACATATCGACAGAGTGTTGTAAATCGAAATCAAAATAATCGGGATCATCACGATTTGGTCGGCTGTAGTATGGCCGTGGCAGAAACATCTGTATCAGATAGCGATTTTTTTCTTTCACTTTTTTTGTCATAACATAACGAAAACGTGCAAATATGCACACTTCGATTACACAGTATACGTTTCGGTTTTCACAAAGCCGTCGAAGCGGAAGTATGCTTTTTGAGAGGCTCGTTATTGGCATCTTTAATTGCCAACAGATTATGAATCGATAAAAGATTCTAAATAAAAATCCACGATCGTGTAGTTTCTTCTTAATAATCCTCCATCCTTTCCATCTGTTGCAATTTTCTGAAGGAGTTTTGAAGCTTTTGAATAGCTTTGGAAGAAATTTTTTTTGTAATATTCGATCTTTCAAAATCAACGAAGTACAAAAATATTTTGTCATTGTTGAAAATACATTTATCGAAAAAAACACAGAAATCAAGTTAAGTAGGAATTCCTTTGTATTTTTAGAAATTAATATATTTTCACCACTTCAGTCGTCGCAGTCAAGTCTTTATTCAGAAAAGAACAAAGAAAAATGCAGCAGCGAATTTCAACCGTTTTGTTAATTACAGAACCACAGCAATATGATGGCGTTCCTGTACATGTATTTTTGCTTTTCAGATTTCGATTTACAACCGTGAGAATCTGTGGCAATGAAATTCGACACAATTGTTTATTGCATAGAAAAGCTCCAGGTATCTCAATCGAAAATCTGGCTCGATTTGCGTTTTTTATGCGTTTCCAAGCATTTTATTAATCAATTTGTCACGCGAAATTCCGATTCTTTTACACTGGTGTCCACACTTCTAGAACCGTTTTTCAAGCTCTATACTGACGACCAGAAATGTAAACCACTTTTTGTTCTTGAGCACTTGTAATTAAAGATTTGTTTAAAAGAATGCCCAAGCAAGGGCTTTCGTGTAATTCAGATTTGAATCCGATAGAATATTTTGAGTGACTTGCAGCGAAGAGGTAAGTTTGTCGTGGAGGAAACTGGGGGAAGGATAACCACGCATTATGAGCCTTGATCACATCTTACAAGATAATGTTTTCATAGATCGTGGAAATTGGAGTCATCAACTAGTAAGTATTATATATCACATGATTGAGAATTGAATTCTTCCAAACAGTAATTCCTTTTTGGTCAACACTGTGCATACAATCGATGAATAAACCGTGGTCAAAAGAATCTGTTGCTGCTTCTGCTCAAATTAGACAGTGCATATATCTGTGACTAGTGTAGCACCGATGCATCATTTGTAGAAGATATTTCAACTAATAGAAGTGCATAATTGATTTCAGAAAGGCTCCTTATTATATATGAATTATATGGTTCATAGATTGTGAAAGAAATTCTCGAAAAAAAGTTGATGAAACGACAAAAAGCCGACCTGATAGTCAGTTTCGTCAGCCATTGCCTCAGATGCACTTCCCACTGCTGGAGCAGGCCCTTTTCTGAACTCCTTTGTTGTTACGGTTTTCATTGATTCAGGAAGAACAGAAGTTTTAAGTAAACGTGCTTCGATATCGCTTGCCTTCTTACCGTATCGCGACTCGATTCCTTGAGAGCACGAAACCGCCGGTGCTGCGTAAGGGCCTCAAAATGTGCTCAAAATATCATTCGTAATCTGAGCATTCGCAGTGATTCATGTTTTGGCATTCATACACCTAGATATTCTCCAGCATGGTGATTGCTAGAATGACTTTTTGCTTAGCGTGATCCTCGAACCTCACAAAATTTTTTTATTACATGGGAGATTGAGTATACAGCGGAGAATTTCGTTTACGAAAATTAGCGTACAGAATGCGGGTAAAGATAACAAAACATTGTGCACTTACTTTTTTAATTGAGTGTGAGCATGTAAAACATTCTTTGCTGAAGTAGTCAAAATAACCCCAAGCCAAATGCTCCATCAGGTGGAAAGAGGGGAACTGCAAGCTGCAATTAGAGATTTTTTTAAAGAAATTCATTGCTTTGAGGCGTACTCTTCGACATTCATAACTTCTAAAGTCATTTAAATAGTAATTGTTAGGTGGTAGTTATTAGTGATTTATAACGTTAAAGAAACATGGTGCCGATGCGTTCACTGCTTTAGTGTCATGCGAGATCTTTATGTGATTATGCTTAAGCATAATTGCGCCTGTGAATATAATGAAGAATGGAACGGATTGTTCAGCTTCACTCTGATTGGCTGGATTACACCATTTTTGGAGCACTGCGGCAACGATAAGCGGGCGCCTATTTGCGCGCGGAAATCGACATTTTACAGTAACGAGCTATGTGCGATATCAATTCGGCTGTGTAACTTAATAGAAACTTCTTTTTTATTTTTCCATCAAGCCGGAATTCGTGAAAGATTTGTCACCAAATATCAAACCTTTTGAGAACTTTGAGTTGATTTTTACAAGAGCAACTTTCTAAACTAACGACATTTACTGACCACCACCTTTGTAGGAGCTGACAGGACGGAATGCAAAAAAGTATAGGCACACCTGTATCGTCAAAGACACCAGTGGTTCTTGGTGCGCTCGCATGAAAACTAGGTCTCATAGTAGAAGGGCTTCGTGCTGCGAGCCCTTCGAAAGGACTTTCTGACCGACGAGTACTTCGTCGGGATAACTGAGAGTCAAGGAACGCTGCCTCCTCTCTACTGCGTTCCACTGTTTTTCGTGCCTAAAATATCATTCGCTATTCATGTTTCCAATTCTCCAAATTTCACCGCATACTAGCATGCTAATGAATTCATCTGCCTCAATTTTCATGCGTCGTTGAAAATTGTTCTCATGTTTCGCACTTGATAATTTGTACTCATATAAATAGAGTGGTATACGTGCGCATTTGCATGTAACACTTATGTATGTGTGGGTTTGTTTGCGTGTTTATTTGCGTCTGTGCATTTATGTGTATGCATTCGTGTGTGTGAATCTACCCAATAATTTCAATTCGGGAATGACTGAAATTAGAGCTATGAAATTTTACTGGTAGGGGTATAACATCTGCTGATCGCTAATATCGAAGTATGAGTTGATCACCAGTTTCGAATGGGGCTACAGACAACACCCAACAATGTGCATATTTTACAAGCGGCCGTATCACACTCGATGAGTGCTCATATTCGAGAAAGAAAACATTAGCCGATTAGAGCGAGTGGCTCATAAGGTCAAAAACGGATAACTTGTTGCAGATGTTATTATCTACTGGTAAATCATAGAACTGTTTTGTGTGATGAACATAAATAGGAGAATATATATTTGAGAAGACGGAGGGATGAGAACTTCAGACTTGTTGGTTTTAAGTTCGGCATGATTGGGGGAAAACAAAGTTTTTTAGAACGAATTCCTCCCTTATGAATCAAGGAAAGATTGTCAAAAATCAGTAATTGAAACGAAAATTTTTCTAACTATTTACTATTTATCTTCAGAAAAGAAGAAACAGTAAGAGAGAAACTCACTTTGTAATAAGAGTCCTTGATTGATTCTTGCCACTGTTTCCAGGCTGGCTTTCTTTCTTCTACCATCGCGTCCCCGATATCATCGAAATCAATGCGTTTGAAATGAGGTGTGTGAAGTGGATAGCGTGCACTACAAACTCTTAACAGACAAATCTGGAAGATGATATAACACCTGCCAACAATGCTGAAAATGAAGGCTGCCCAACAACAATTCCGCATTTTTTTTTTGACCCTCTGAGTCGCACTGATAAATAGATACGATTTCAGGCGTCTCGCCACCACTCGGAGGAGCGACGAATTGTTCTCGACATTATAAGGTCGAATGGAAGTGGAAATAGCTTAGAGCACTCATATATTAGCTTCCAGCTTTCAGCTTGGAACTACTCGAGGCATTAAAACGCATATGTAAACGTTGACAGCAGCATGGAAGGAAAGCACTGGAACCACACAAGAAGCAGCAGCCAAAATCACAAAAACCATGCAGGGTAATTATTATAAACCCACATATTCAAAGAAGAAGAGAAGTTAAGGCCACCACAGAGACCCTGAAGGCCTAAATAAAGAGACTGCCTTAGGCAAAAAAGGGAATGCACACTTGGTACCGCTTTCCGTTAGGAAAGATTATGAAAATATGATACGTGGTGAAAACGCTATTTGGTGAAAGGGAGTCTAGATCTCTGTGAAGTATATATCGTTAATACACTGAAAGCTTACCTGGCAGCGGGGACAGCCCCACTGTCGGGACTCGATGAGAGTGAATTCAGCAGTGGTGAATCAGCTCGAGCTGTTGCCTCAGCTCCAGCAAAAACATTCTTCGCTGATGGACGCATCTCGAGGAGTTTATTCGATTCGTCAGTAATCAGCTGGGAGTGTTCGCTTAGTCCCAGCTTTGGCGCCTAGCAAATCGCAGCGTCAGTAACGTCGAGAAAGGATAACAGCAAGAAGAGAGCACAACAATGGTTTTGAACAGGAAGCACAAACGAATACCCTCATCATCGACGATACATATTGCTATGGTTTGCCTCCGTACCCCTTTAATGCAAATCACTGTTTTCCGCCAGGAAACTATCAATGCTTGGAGGATCGGCCGTGAAAACCACAAATTTTCAAATTTTCTGAAACATTTTTGGTGTTTTGCGCGAATATTTCCAAATAACCTCTGTTGTTCGATCAATTCGACTTTAACACTCGAGTCTAATGCGCTAACCAGATAGATCTAAATTTTTCAGTTCTCCACTCTAGTCTGTAAACACCTAACCTCAATCATGTGAGTACCATATGCAGAAAGTTGATATAGACAATTCTAACGAGTTTTTCATGCATGCGAAATCCTAATGGACAAGCCGAATAGGAGTATAGAGATGCAAATATAAGCCGCAAGCTTTCATCGCTTCAAATTATCGCATCGAAAGCCGTTATTTCAATACCTCTTCCGTTCATAATAATGGATTGCATATGAAGGGTTCACTTTTCCATCAATGGAAAAGCATGCGCTTATCAAAGAATTTCTGTGCTTAGAACATAAAACCTCTTCCATTCATTCTGGTAGCCGTCACACATCTGAAGAACATGCGGCACCAATTGTTTGTTATATAAAAAATCTACCTGGTCAACATGTTTTTTTTTCTGCGCACAGAAACATCACAGACGTGTTCCTTTCGCGTTGTAGAGTATGAATGATTTTGCTTTGAATTCTTCACTGATATTCATTCACCTTTCTAGCAGCAACATCCTAAACGCTTGTTTCTCCTCTGAGGAATCATTTTTTTTTTGGAGAGTTAGGGATGCATTAGAACTAAAAATTAGGGCAAGAGCACTGAAAAAAAAAAAAACAAAAACAAAAACAAAAACAAGTGCGCTTTTTTTTCAACGCATACCTGCTGGCCAATATTCGATGCTGATGGCTGCGGCTGCTCCTTCTCTTCTGGCACATCTTCTGAAGAGCTCATCGTGCCCCAAGTATTCTTAAAGCAATGTGCAAATGTCAGATGGTCAGTATAATGCAAAGTTTTTTGCAGTTTTATAAAACACATACATATCAATCGCATAACGCCCAAAAACAAAGAACTATCTAAATTTGCAGAAATTTCCTCTCTCTGACTGAGCATTTGGCATCTCTCCGAAACCACATGAACAAACGCTTTATCTCTTCAGAGATTAAATAGAGAAAATCTTATAAATGTCGAGCAAAAATCGTTGTCATCAGTGAATTATGTGAAAAGTAAATGCTAAAGTAAGTAAACATGAAGACTCTTTCTGAATATGATAGGTTCAGCGCGAAGGTGATATTTGTATATGATTGTGGAATATAGCTCATAATCAAAAAGTCGAAACATCTTGGCATATAGCGGTTGCAGAAAAGCAATGGGAAAAGTCAATGCAACAATCGAGCAGTTCGATATGGAGCATTGAAAGCAAAAGGGAAAATGAGTAATGGTGAACTACGGGCCAGCTTAAGTTGATGCTCTTAATGCAGCGAATAAAATTGTCTTTGTTAGCAAATAGGAACTTCAGAGGTATGTCACTGAAGCGATTATTTCTTAGTAGCAGAAAATACAGCGAAACAACAATAACTCTTTAGCCAATACTTCCTTCCTCCCCCCCCCCCATCTCGCAAAAAATTACCCATCGATCCTCTCACACACCCCAAATATTTTATTTTCATCAAACAACAGATATGTTTATGCATATATATGCATATTTCTTGGCACATATGGTTCCACTTTACTATTGTAGAAGAGGACTGATTGCAAGCCGTTCCACGCTGTGATCATATCTTGACTCAGCTCTTATAGCTTCAGAAAGCTAATTCTGCTAAGCAAAATGAGCGAAAGTTTAATGCCACTAAAATGCAATATACCAGTTTCAGTGCCATATCCGAGAACCAGGAAATTGTGTGATTTTGTCTTTTTAAGATATAAAAGTGCACTCCATACGTGAAATAGCAACGTCATAGGCAAAACTTACAGATGTGTTTTCAAAATTATTGAAGTTATGGCATCATCCTTAACAATATTTTGCCACAGAACGCAGCTAAAGTGACATGAAAGAAGTGCTTTCATGTCGCTTTCTGATGAACGTTGATCTGTCGTCGAGAGTTCTGTGCTCATCCGGTAACAGATTCTTATTTCAACTGTGGAATTTAGTAAAAGCATTTTGAAAGCATTTTTAACAGTGCTTAGCTATATGGGACAGATGAAAACGATGGTTGTTAGCAACCCACATACCACTCATCACACAGCCTAGAATCAAGCCATAAGTGTTATCAGTTTCATGGACGTTTTAATGGAGAGCACTACCCAAAACATCAGACGGCTCTTGCTTATTTTAATCTCTCAAAAATTGTCAGTTTTGACACGCGTGAAATAAGCCAATCTTTTTTCGGTAATAATGAGAAGAATTCCACTTAGAAATTCGCAGCGAGTTATCGTGCGTGTTTCTTTTACAGCAATAAAAGCGGAATGTGGCACTCCTTGAAATTGTATGGTATAATGGATTCAAGCCTTCCCCGTGCAAACTTAAGTAGGTATCGTATAGCTAAACGGAAAAAGAGAAAGCAGCATTGCGAGCGTGCGATTTTTCAGACAACGGGAGCGGCTACAAATGGACCTTAGAGTATTATCGATTTTCTCGAGCAGGTACCTTGCTGATTCCAGTCTCCGTGATAAAAATGCTATAAAGTATAGGCTAAATGGTCAACAGGTTGTATCTCCACGTTCTGAGCGTTCATTCTTTTCGCATAAAATTGCATTTGTAATATCACTTCTAAAGTTACTCGGATATTTCTTACAGCTCTATTTTAAAATCATTTTATCTTGTTTTATTTCAAATGTTTTGAGCAGCATATATAAGTTCCTGAATTTTCAGCTGCATTTTACATTCAAGTATTCAAGCATTTTAAGCAAAGCTAGCTGAAAATGCAGCAAACACATCAAAATACGATAAACAGTTCTAAATGAAAGTGACGTTTAGATCAGTTGCCGTATAATGATGTAAAAATTTTAGACGAGTAGACATAGATGAGCTAGGTAGAGGATAGAATCAGAAAGCAAACATAGTGCGTCTTGAATAGCAATGACCACATTCCACAACGAGTGAGTGAAAATTTATCTATAATGAGTGAAAATGCGGAAAAGTGAGCATCACAATGCGGAGAGGAAGGCAGGAAGGGAAGTGAAGGCGTGCCAATTGAATATACGGCACCTGCGAGTACAACGCTCAGCGCTGTGTAAAACCAACAGAAAGAGAGCACACCGCCGCTTATCCGAATCCTCATCCTACATCAGCAGCACTCAACTATGTGCTATTAGCGAACATTTCATCGCATCCTACAGACAAAACTACCTCGAGAAAGTGGCTCGAAATGCTCGTTGTCCCTACCGCTCTTGCAGTCATAACAACAACCAACAACATCTCATTGCCGCATCGCATCTTTCATCCCGATTACAAATCGAGATTGAATGTCTAGGTGACAACAAGTTGGAACTACAGGTCATAGAAAAGAGCGTCCAGTGATTCATTTCAGCTATCGATTTGAGTTCGGCATCGTCAATCACAAGGCCTCATAAGTGGATACGAGTGTAAACAGGGAAGCAAACCTCCACTTGAGAAAGATTGCCACTCAAAACTTACAATACACTGAAAAGTGAATGCTGTGAAACAGTGCTGCAAATTAATCGGGCTTCATAAAGTACAGCACACTTCTAGCTATGAAATATACTGTTCTCACATATGAGCAGATTTCGAGTACGTAATTGGGAGCATTGCTGCGGAATGAGCACCACTGCATCAATATTTCTAGATAAATGAGAATATAGGAAATGACAAAGGCGTCGGTGCTGCCCAAAAACGTGCCGCTTAAAGAATTCAAATACTTCATAAAGGCGTAATCTAAAACATACTTGTCGTTGTATTAGTGGCTCTCTAAATATAGCCAAATTTTTAGCGGTTGTAAATGTAGCATCCGCCGAGCATCTGCCACAACGTTCTTTTACAGGCGAGCTTTGCGTTGTAAACCATTTTCCTCTCTAAAACGGCAATACGTTTCGTTTCACTGAACGCTCAGAATTAGATTTTCCCATCCATCAAATGGTCTTCCGGGAAATTAGCGACCCTCAGGGATCGTCATTAGCAACTCAAATCGCTCATTAGCTTATTACATTGGAATTGCACCAGAAACGCTCCATAGAGTCGTCTTACCCTCATCCAATTTAATTTTCAGCGATCCGATTACATCGGTAATTGCAAGGTGGAAATTCTGTGTAGCTCGTTTTTCTCGAAAGCGTTCAAATGATCACAGCGGCAGTATCTACTACGACATTTTTCCCAAGTAGTTCCGAAAATTCCATTCAACACTAGTAAATTGATTGTCTATATAGAAAAAAGCGCCGTTTGGAAACAACTTCCGCCTAAAAATTTTTATTCCGAATATGTCGAAGTGCTATCGCATATGAATTTCTCGCTGGACAGTTAGTTCTTCGTGCACGTTTACGACCGCTGCACTCAACTATGAGCTCGCCTTGTCTGCGTCCTCGCAAGGAAAACAGACCACCCACTTTGATCGCCAGCACTAGGAGACGATTCTTAGATGACGGTAATGAGAAGACATATCACAATAAGTATTTTTTGACGGATTTCGTAGCTAATCCGCAGATTGCACTAATTTTTAGAAAAATTAGATGCCAGTGAGATATATTTCGGCTTCTTCAAGCTAGTTCGTTCTCTTGGAGAGATCCTATGAGAGAAATGGTCTTTATTGGCTTACTGTGTTGCTTTCTTTAAGGTATCGCACACTCGATCAACCTTATGCAGATGCTCATCCAAAGATTTATTTGAAGGACTTAGTGCCAACTCAAACAAACACTCCCAAGACAAATGCAAGTATAGGTAAATAAAATATCTGCAGACTTGGGCAAGCATAATGCACCTTGGCAAATGCGCACATGCAACGAATTCACGGGTACTCAGGAGGCATTCGGTGAAGAGCGCAGTAGAAAAATTGCATCACCAAGTTTCGATCCCTCCCCCTCCCCCCCCCCCCCCCCCCCCCCCCCCCCCGCTCCTCACCTGCTTTGAAGCCGTGCTGAGAAAAGTTTGTCTTCAGTTCAAAATTATTTTTCTTCGAAATGAAGTCTCTGGGATGACCGGCGACGAGCTGTCGTATACACCCTATGCTCGCCGAAAGTCGTAGCCTCCTACTGCTCCACCAAATTGTCATTCGCCAGCTATCTCGGGATGCTCTACTGAAAGAAGCAAACAAAGGATAACCTCTGCCCAACTTTGTTGTAACTTCTGTCAGTGTTAGCTTGGGGCATTCCTGCTCCCTAGTTGTTCAGTGCGGCGAACGCTACTGCTGAAAACAGACTTTATTACTGCCTCAAATATATGCCTTTATTATTGCCTCAAATATATGCCATGTTGCTGCAGTGCCACTACAGCAGCATTATTTTTTACATGAAATAACCAAGCGAAATGACTGAGCATAAAAAGGACGGATTCGTCAGCTGGTGCGAGCACATGATTGCTTGAATCATTTAAGTTTCATGTAGTGGGAAGTTGTTACACCCCCATGGCCTACTCACTCTTGAGTGGCGTGCGAATTCCACCAAGAACAAATGGCTGCAGACTGCAATGCGCTCAATCTACAATGTTGAGCATGATGGTTGTGGGAAACTTCGAGAAAGGGCAAGAAGGTAACCCATCATTCTGGTGAAAGGTTTTTGAAGTTCTCGAAAACAAAGTATATCCCCCTGAAAAGTTTGAATGCAAAAACAATTTGGAATCACAATCTGCTATTTGAAAAAAAATCTCATTTTAGTTTCTGCAAATATCTTACATCACGATGCCAACAGTAATGACGTTGAGATCACTCGTTGACCGTCCGTGCACTCACCCCTCTTTTCTTAGGTGTGTAGAAACATGCTAGGGATTTATTTTTAAAATTGCATCAAAAATTGCACAAAAACATTTCATCCTCTATTTCCTGATGGTAACAAGCAACGACGATTTAGTATAATTGATTATTTCTCTATCTACAAATCTACGTATGGCGCATTCAGTAGGAAGTATCGCCGCGCTACATGCCAACAATTATTTGTATGCCGAGGAAATTTTTTTAGAAAACTCTTAAATAATTTCCTGAACACATGTTGTGCTGCCTTTGTAGTCATGAAGCATCAAGGAGTGGCCTAGAAGTGAAAGGGTGACTAAAGTCACGTAAGTTCAAAAGAGTTCATAAGTACAGAAAATTAAAAAACAGTTGGAAAATTTTCTGAGGGCTTAAACTTGAAAGTGCTTATACAATAGGTAATGTATTTATGAAGAAACAATAGTTATGCGAAGATACTGTAATTATGCTCGAGGATCAATCAACATATACATTCGATAAAACTCCATCTAGCGACTGCTAAGTGCGAGCTTTCGTTCAGTATAAAATGAATATTCTAAACTCGACACGGATAACCAACTAATACATTCGGATACGATTACAGAAAATTTTTCAGACACACATCATGACTGAGTTATTCTTATGCTAATTTCCCATTAAAACATCTTTACTGAATAAACCTTACAGCATAATGACGGCAAAGAAATGACAGAAAAAACGATCACAAAGTTTCAAATGATGACTATGTATTTGAATGAATTAAAGCATTATGCAACTGTTGATGCGATTGATCCAATTCACAATACCCGTCAATGATGCCGTGCTCCACGCTTGGCATCGCACAGTAAAACCCATCGGCACAAGAACATTTCTTTATAAGTGCTAGAGCCGTTTGTCGAGCACACGATTCTCCAACAGAACAGGGTATTGGCTGAAATGTTTGAATTATGCGTCGAAATATCGTAATCAAGCAATGGCAATGTTGCACTATGGAACATTTTCATTTTCTTACGATGCCTTTTTTTATACAACGTACACAGCTCGTATCTATTTATAAATTTCAATCGCTATATATAATTTTCAAAGGTGATAAATATTTTTGCCAAGAATACTGACGTCAAAATAAGCGATATTGTCCTAGAAAATATTGAAAAAGGATTTCAGTAGCCACTAATTTTTAAACAAAATGCACGCGTCATTCAAATATTTCTTCATTTAGTCAATATGAGAAGTTGCCTTGAAATGCCTATGCACTTTTCCACGTAAAAATACTCAGGAGTTTCAATTGAATAAGTGACTTACTGTAACGCTTAAGTTATTGTAATACTTTCCGCGGTACTACGCGATCAACACTGAAGAAATAGCTGATGTTGTATTTCTTGCTTGAAAATGCACCCCTACGATGCTGATGTTGAAATACTTAATTGCAAGTTTGCCATGCTAGTTTTTAACGGATATGAAAAATTGTCTTGTATTGATGGGCGCATACTTAAAAAGATAAAACATTTGCTGTGTAAGACTGTAGCGTCCGATAACTGCGGCAGGAATGGTTATGACTTGTTCAGAACGAGCGAGATGTTACGTTCGCCCTATGTGCTGTGATAGACATAGCATTTTCATCTCAGATTTCAACTTAATTAAGCACTTTAAACACTGACGGATTCGCAGGCATATTCGACGAATGGTTTATCGGGCGTGGAACGAGGGATCAGCTCATAGCGATCAGGACAAACACATTCCACATAGGTTTTGAGACCATGTACGATTGTTGACACGTCGCCTAGGTTGCATATTGGTAGGATTCGTTCCTTACAGAACTGAAAATAACGACCGCCTAATTGGCACTACAACATCAGACGATAGTAACATTTTGTTTTTTCTTCATAAAAGGAGGCGACATTCGTTCAGGTGTAACCCTCTTAGATGACGACCATCTTCACTGAATTTTAGAGTGTTGTCGAATTTAATTCGGTAACTCTTAATGCTGAAATGTATGTAATAATTCATCAGGTGATTGAAAACAACGGATAATGAGTGAAGCAAAATTTTTACATATGAAAAGCGCATTTGACATGAGTTTGAAAGGTATGCACTCTCCGAAATGAGGATGAGCTCTCGAAATTTTCAAATTCAAAAAAAAGAAAGCTCATTTAAGAAATTAATTAGATTATTCAGCAATAGTGAGCTAGAAGTGAGATGCCTCAAAATTCTATACGAAACTCTATCGGCTAAGGACCACCTAACGAGAGGAGAATTGAACGCGCAAAGTGATCAGGCGGCGACAGATACCGGCTTAAGCTCCATCAAATGTCTCGTCCAATGAGAAAGTGCCATTTGCATTCTCAGTCCAACTTTCCAGATTATTGCAGCGAGGGAACGACTTTTGCACCACCTTCAAATCATCCAATACTACATTGTTGTTTTAATACCGAGCGAATATTGCACTCAGTTCGACCCTCCCCACCATGCTTACTTCTGTTCAGAATATTTTCTCAGTGTGGAAATCTCACATGATATTCAACATCCTGATTCATCACGCCGTTGTTCTTTCCACATGCGTATTCCTTACTCGGACAGCTACAAAACTCGAAACGGTGACCCATAGCAATGTAAAGACAACTCTCATTCCCTTTGCACTGCGAATATCGAAGTGTTTCAGCCTGAAAATATCACCATAATTTTATCACCTTCTGCTCAGTTGACCATCTGATGGAAACTGGTGAAAGCTGGGAATACGATGCGATGCCAGGTGACTGCAAAGCATATACAGGTGAAAGAATATGGGAGATCTCCTGTGCATGTATTTGTCTCTGTGTGCTTGTTGTGCGTGAGAGATGAGAAAGAACTGTTCGTTGCTGTGCATGTGAGTTTTTGAGAACGTGATACTATGAGCTTGATTAAATTTGGGAAGTAATAGGAACACTAGCGGCTTAAGAGAAACGTGTTGTACAATCATTCTAAGCTTTGGAACTGACTTCGGTCTTATTTCGAGCTTTTTTTCCTGAAAATTTCTTGTCGAGAGGAAGCAAAGTTTTCAGGAAAATCATAGATGAAAATCTGCTTCTTTTCAAATATCATTTAGTAGCGGAACTTCGACCATATTATCAGCAGAATGTGTAAAAATTAATCCATTGGAAGGATCAGAACTTACCAAGATAAATGACTCTGCCGGCATACAAGAGAAGATGCAAAGAAGACCAGTCCTCACCAATAAAGATTTCATTTGCGAAACCGTCTTGAAGTCACGCATTTTAAGAAATTAACTCAAAATTGTCCAACTTGCATGTGCAGATCTGAAACAATTCGCACATAAGCGTCAAAACGGTATTCATAGGAAAAATCAAGCGAAATATACACGGAGGACAGCCAAAAAATTGAATGCCAAATGCACATTAAGATGGTAACAAGAATTGAAGCAGTCTCCTTCTGAATGCCGAATAGCTGAGAAATGGAGTTCTAAAGGTGCGTCTAATCTAAATGTTGATATTCACGTTGCGAACATGCATACAACCCTAGAGCTTGCTTCCTTAGCAATCCTCACCCAGCGAACGGCCTTTACAGAGAGGAAAAAGAGACGAGGAACAGCATATAGGCGTTGCGCAACTTGCACAGTTTGAAAACTATCATTAATGTGGCTGAAATGTTGCAATAATTTGCGGCATTTGCTGTCCCTTGTGAATCTGCCACGGAAAAATTAAGCACTCACTTTAACAAACAATTAGCAGTAACGCTGATCTACGTCAGTGAAGATAAGCGAGCTAACTTCGATGTCTTGTTAGGGAGAAAAATTTCTTACTGAATAAATTTTTATTTAATAATATTTAAATTTTTCGTATTGAATGAAATTTTACTGAGGGAGAGGTCTTTTTGAATAAATGCTGAATATTAGAGGAGTGGAACTCATGAATTTCATGTGAAAATTCTGCATCATAAATGTTCTCTATGCAAAGACCAACTATGCTTATGAGATATATACGAGGAAGGATATAGCCTAGTTTTCAGCAAGCAACTACTTTAAACTCGAGTCGACTTCATAAATGAGATAAATATACGTATTGCTGTGTTAAGAGATAACAGGTGAAAGTGAGAGAGGCAAATCTATTTTACTCGATCCAGCAATAACAGGTGGAAAGCTTTCTTTACGCATTTCGCCGAAAGCACCCATTAATGGGTAAAACACGTGGGTTGATATTCGATCTTCGACCGAAATACATAACTTCAAGCATATGCTTTGCAAAGTGATTGCAGTAACACCACGTGAACAGCCATGTGACAAGCATTCTCTAAGAATCTTGACGTTAATTCAAGTGATAAGTTATGACAAAGTGTTGTGGACACTGATTTGATAACAGGATGAAAATTAAAACGAATGCTGCGATCGTTTACGAGAGTGCCGATGATTTTATAAAACTACGATATTAAATAAGCTGAAGTCGAATATCTTAGTAAGCAGCAATTGCGATCATCGCTTCTTTGGTAATTTCCTTCAAAGTGTTCACTGAGAAACTATAAAATGGTGATAATTTTTTACGCATTAATCGTCTTTTCCAGTGAAAAAAGAGTTTTTTTACATGTTTTTGATTGTGAAGAAAGCACCTTGCTGCAAACCTTATTTTCTGATTTTTCAACGGAATTTTTCAATTACTCCTCTTTTTCAGCCAATATTACCACATTCATTCATCGTTTTCCTCATTTAAAGCCCTAATTCACCGCTTACATGGAATTCAAGGTTGATTCTCAATATTCCTATCATAAGTTTTGCAAGTTCCGCATTTTAGCTAAGAAATAAGCAGCCATAATAAACACTTCCCAAGAATAGCATGATAGCATCAAATGGAATTTCATATGCGAAAGGCAGACGCTCAAAAGAAGTAATTCATTTCGCAAAGTTTCTTTGCTAGCATAAGGAAGAAATCAGCGATATCTGCAAGAGCTATTCTCGAGCATATCGCTGCGTAAATCAAGAATGATACGAAGCAAAATTTGTTGCACATTGATCATATCCACAATGCAGTGAAGTTCTCAGTTGAGCTCATATAAACAATTCATCATTTTTGAAGAAACTTTTAGTTTTTCTTCCAAAAAGTTTTGCAGGTTTGCAAAGAAAGGTGCTAATCGAAATATCTAGTTGTTTAGTATTATAAAGTTCTTGAATTCGTTCGAAAGTTCATCAAAATCCCAATAAAAAAAGCTAAATAATTATTAGCTATTTACCAACGATGAAATAGATTTTATGATTATCTCACAGCGGTCGAAAAGGTACGAATGAAAACGGAACAATTTTACAACGCTTAAATTCGAAGTTGCACAGAAGAAAGAAAAGCGACGCGTATGTGGTGGACAGTTGAAGGAAACGAGATGAAAGCAACGTCGAAGAGGCGAGAGAACGACTATCGTTGCATTGAGTCAATGAGACAGTGAATATGAATTGCTGAAAGCACTCATGGATCGGTGATGCTGTGAAACGAGCTCGCTCAGGGGAAGCGATAGCTTTTTCGAGAGATTCTCTTCGTCATCACTACTGGGAATCAGAATGACTCATAGTCGCTGAATGTGAAACGCCTCTTATACGCTCTCAATTTGTAATACATATATGATTTGACAGAATGGCAGCAATATGGCCGCAATTTCCGCACTACCATTTAGATTGGCCGGTATAAGCATCGTCTAAAGATGTTAAAAAGAGAGGCGGGAATGTATGGTCTGAGATCTATTCTTTCACTCAACAGGTGGGATTCAAAATCTAGTAAGCGTAGTCATAAACATGTTATTAGTGTCGTAGTTTCACCTACTTAGCTTTTCATAAATATTTTAGAAGCACATTGTCACTGAGCAGATTGACGTTGTAGTAAGTTATATGCGTAGTATGCAGCACGTTTTAAGAGTCTTCGAACTTTAAGCTCCAGATTACCAAGCGTCTATCCAATAAGATCTGCAAACAATTTGTAAACGTAGATAATCACTCATTTTGTTGACTAAAAAAATGTTGTATCGACGTCGATTACTGCTCATGAGACGTCTGCGAAAAAAACAAACGAATATTTCGTGCATTAAGTTTTACTCGGATGCATTGCAGTAAAATTTATATATACATAGGAAAATGATCACAGCGTGGCTCTGAATGCTGGTTGATAGGGATGGTGATGACTTGTAAAGTGCTGGATCGACCGCGCTGACGCTCCAGAGGGAATTTCGTCCTCTTCGTCGCCATCCTTCCGGATTCTTCTCCATTTTGCACGTCGATTTTGAAACCACGTTTTAACCTATAAAATGCGACGGTGAATTCTCTAAAGTGTGATGCGGGAAAATGACGGAGGTAAACAAGATGGCAACTTGAAACATATGAGAGAAAAACAGTGAATTGTATGATGGCATAAGTTTTAATATATATAAGGATTACCTTCGCAGCGCACGTTGCCTTATCTCTACCACGTGCGCCCATGCGTGGTCCCACGTCCCACACAGTGACATATAAGGGAAAAGAGAAGAGAAAGGGGTTTTGATGCCTTCCTCGAGTACTAAGACGTATCGAAATCGATAAAAATTGTTTGGCTCGCTTTTTTCACCATGATTAGAGGCTTTCGGAATACTTAAACCAGAAGCAACTTAAGATTTCTCGACTAGTTCCGTCTGCTCCATCCTAAAAGGCAGTTGCACAATTCGTGGAAGCCAGAAGTTAGGAGCTGAAGAAACTCAGGCCTGCATCATTTGCTGCAAAACTTGTGCCTGAAGTTGCGCTGTTAAGACATTCATTTCTATTTCTATCAGCAGTTATCCAGTATCCGAAAAATGCTTGAATTTTGACTCAATAGGGATGCGAATGGGTAGTTCGCAGGAGGCGAGTCTCAAAAAGCAGCGCTCACTAATACTTTCATCACTTGCTGTCCTAAAGATGAGTATTCGAGCCGATAATGGATCAGTGGAATCATTACAGATGAATTGATCTCGTTCGTTATAAACGAGCTCCCTGATAACAGTTTATCGATGTCAGGAGGTATATAAAATCACAGACCAATTTTTTTTTGTGGACAAGTTGCAAAAAGTTTCAAAGCACAATCACTTCGTAGAAATTTGCCTCACTGGGGAACAGAGTTGCTTATGGATGCTTCGGATGCACGCCTGTAGGCATCGCATTCTTTTACGAGCCTGCCAGATTTTAAGAAATTTGTCAACTTTGCCACATCGCTCAACTTTTGATAGTTTGAGCCACGTGTGAAGAGAACTTCCCGGATACAAGTTTAAGTGAACCCACTTCCATAGAAACTTAATGTCCTCCGAAAAAACTTGCACAAGCTTGAAGGGGGAACAATAAATGAAAGAGGATATAGAAATTACCCAGTCCACAGAGGCTGTAGAAATGCAATCCGCATGAGTTCTACATACTTATAAACTTTTTTGGGAAAAAATTTTCAATGCCAACAAAAGTTTCGTCAGTTGAATGTAATTCAATATGATGTGCAAGTTGCACATATAATAGTTTTGAAATGAAATATTGTACAAGCGGAAATATGCGTTAGCGAGAAACCACTGAACATCATGTGGCATGCTCAATTTCTGGGCAGTTCTACCACACGTTACATTAATTTTAGGGATATAAACTCTTTTAAACGTCGCATACTTCCCTCGAATATTGCATACAATCGTTTACCAATGCTATTTGCTATCACTTAGCGAAGAGCATATTCTTGTAAATAGGAGCCCACTCGCGTTAAACTAATAATCTCTATTTGCTGACAGCATTCAATTTGATTCGTACAAAAACGCATCATGATGCGATAAATGAAAGCGTACACCGTATATGCGTGGATTATTAATCTATTTCCAATGAAGTACTATATTGCAATGAACAAGAATGTCACTAAATTCTCCTTTTTTTTCGGCAGTTGAGAGTGGATCAGATTTCGACAAATTTCACCGAAAATACTGCTGGGAAAACTGGGAAAAGAGCGGCAAAACTAAGCAAAAACGGTGGCAGAACGGCTTTTCACGCTTGCTCTCCCGTCAAAAATTGAAATTTTCAACTAATTTCTTAGCGAAGGTGCTCAACTCATTATCGACTTATTTCGGAGTGTTCAGAAAAAGGTACCAAGAGGAATTCAAGTCTTATCAATATTATAGCAATAAACATGAACGACAATGCCTAGAGCTACTTTTATTTTTTCCATTTCTGCAAAAAATTTCTCAAATCCACCGATAACGCCCATTAAATGTTATTTAATTGCGCCTCATTGCAATACGGTAGAAATCGCTGTATTTTTTCGATCAGACTTAGTGCATCCTTTGTAAATTTTAATTGCACACTTTGCTTATCAATTATGTTACCAACAGTCATATTCGTAAACGATGCCAAACCGCGTTCTGATCGACTTGCTTTTTGCAAAGCTAGCACCTTTCCCGTACCTCTACGAAGAGGTTAATATTGCACCACGATCTTTGGAACAATCCTAGCCCCTTCATAACCCCCTTTCTACCACCATAAAAGAATGACAGCGAGTAACAGTGCGACATCGGCACTCTGAAAAATAAACAGGGGACACTAATTTGAGGAGATAAGTATAACTGCTATCAAAACGTAAAAAAATAACTCTAAGAACGGCAGAACTCATATTACTAGTTGCCATATTCGTAAGAAGCATGCATAGCGCAATACAGAGCTACCTGTATGCCAAAACACTCTTTCCAGTGTTTTGTCTTTCTCTACGCTTGACAGTGCAATGTTCAAGAATTCTGTCTATGTCAACTTTGTTACTTCGAATTAAAGATGTGGAAAGTTTCCTTTCATAGCAGCAGAAATAATCCTTATGTCTAATTAATAAATTTAAGTAGTTCTGACACTTATTAAAGTGAGTTTGTCGTAAGCTTTTGCTTACTCATAACTAATTCACAAGCAATTCCATATTTCATACTTTCGCCCTTACTGTATTAGAAGGTATTTCTAGGGCGGTACCTGATATTCCACATGATAAAATGACGATAATCTCTCTTGAAAGCATGTTGTTAAGCGTAACTAAGCTCATACGGAAGAAGAACCTGCTGCATATTTATTGCAAATGAATCTAAAACTGCCTACTCCGCCAAATTACGCCTCAAACCTTAGTGATTGGCTTTCTCGTATCCATATCAAGGAATATAATTGCGAATATTACAGCACCGATGCTAATGTAAGTTATTCAACAACCGAATAAAACATTGCTATTGCATCCTCTTCATATCGTAGAATTCCACCTCAACATAAGCGAATAATACGAACGTGGGTGTGGCACAAAACTGTATTCAACAGGACTCGACAAGTCATTGGGGGAGCACTGCAGCTCGCTGAAGCACTTGTTGGCTATCAAATAAACACTCTGTATCGTAGACGAAACAGTTTCGCGCACACACACCTCTTTAACGCTCAATTTCCTCTCTCTTCGCACTCGATCACTCCGCACGCTGATATACATACAGTTGCTTTCTGCATAAATCCGCTCAAAACTCAATCCTTAATCTGAACAAAATCGACTGCAAATTCCATCGTTCCTTCTTCCCGACTTAATACTGTTCAGTCTAGAGATTCCTTGCCTCTAGCGATTTAAATCCTTTTAGAGTACTCCAAATCTTCTTTGTCTGCTCGAATCAAAACTCACAAATATTTTCGTGGTCAGAGCAAAAGGGTTATCGGAAACTCAAACTTTTGTTGTACTGAGACCAAACTCACCGTATTAAAAACGAAGACCAATGAGTACTGAACGCTAAGAAATAATATCATTTTTCAGGTGACATAGAAAAATGCGCAAATTTGGGATCTCAGACCAGCGGCCGGCTTGCCAATATCAGCTTTTTTTCCAACGAGTTGTGCTATGCGCGTAAATTCAGACTACGCCAAAGCAGTTCTGTGAGAAACGTTGAATGCAGACAGAGGACTAAGCCGGAGCCATCGCCATGATATTCAAAAGCATGGGGCTTTCGACCTTCGTGTACCAAGAGTAGCCTCACATAGCAATAATTGGGAAATCGTAATTAGTGGTCTTAGTGGCGCTCTCAAAGCCTGCAAATGTGTATGCGTAGGCTAAACGACCAAATTGCATCAAACATTTCTATAGACAGACCGCATCAAAAGCACATCAGCGATCTCTTGGTCTTCTTGAAGGTCTTAACAATCTTCACAAATCTGTGAAAGCAGCTATAACAAACCCCAAGGTGCACTGACATGACATATAATAGGTAGCTGCACTTGTCCCCTTTCTTTACTGTTTGTTTGCGCGTTGAATACAGCTCCTGTATGGCCATGGATGGCATATATCGATTGACATGAAAAGCCAAAAGATCTCACATACTTCATAATTTACAGTTCTCTGGTTAATTAGCGAAGCATCCACAATTTGGCGACCGACCCATAAAGCCAATATGAGAACAACTGGCGCAATTCAAATATTGCGTTCACACCTCTCCACCTCTCAATGCTTTTCACCACTAAATTCTCTCCCACAATAGCAATGAAAGCTAATGATCTGGAAGTTTTACCTGTCTTTCGGACAACTCGAGGTTTTTTGCCAACTTTTTCCGCTCTTGAGGTGACAGATACTTGTGAGTGCCAAATTTTTGCTCCAGGGCATCCGTCTGTTCGTTGGTGAATCGTATTTGACCGCCTTTCCTCTTCTGGTGTGTTTTTTGTATATACGGATACAACCAAGGCAAACGTGGATCCCATCCTACAAAGAATCTAAGAGACCTTTTTGCTGATCACTGGGGCGCTTGTGAACCCTTACTACTTTCATGTCGTCCACTTTCATGAATGTAAAGGCTAGAAAGGTACCCCCGCCCCCTTGGAGTATTTCAAGAGCATTTTCAAACACATGTAAGTGAATTTTTACAACCACTATAGATGTATGTCACGTATGTCACATTCATCTAAATCACACTAAAATAGGCACTACAACAGTAAGTCGGATGAAAGTTGCTTAGTAGAAGGCGCGCAATTTTTGGAATATAAAGTAATATAAACTGATATGTTTGTGCCGTCAGTCACAAACTGATATTAGGGTTCATAGGATTACAGCTGAAAGTTTTCATGTAGTTGAACAATCAACGTGTTGAAAGCACCAATCGTTTTCTACCTATCTTATAGCTTTTAGGTTGCGACAGTTAAAAAGTCACAATACTGAATATGAATAGTGCTTTAATGAGGAGTTTGTCCCGCAGTGTTCCTAACGGCTAATTGGATTATGTGATGAGAGGGTATTTCTTGGCTCATCTAGGAGCACTTGTTTATTTATGACAAATAGAGATGGATGTGGCGCACCTCGGGATGTGCATATAAGATCGGCGAATCAAAGACTTTTCGGCAACACAAACACATCCATCGTTAAGGAGAGCGGCTTACTTAAGAGATTACTAATGTTCTCACGAGAATTCTTTGTATGCACCTAAGGGTCGTGTTCGGTCACAATTTCTTACCGCAAACTGCTCCATTCTTTAATATCTCGATTTTCGCTATTCTATCAAATTATTGATATTATTTTTGCTTCATTTTTCCAACTTAAGTGAAGCCGGCTTATTCTGGCCATATGTGCATAGATGAATAGGTTCTGTTGAATTTCAAGCATCACATAGTTACCGCACCACATAAACGTCCCGTACAACAGTCTATATCTCTACGCTAAGCTCGCTCAAATACTTTCAAACTAAACGTGCAGTTGTTCAAACGCAACTAAGGATCTAATATTTGCATGACAATAATCTTTTGACACAATCTTTATCGATTCCTACGATCATTGGTGTCAGTGAAGCGAAAGGATTTTTTTTTAAAGCCAATTCACTGAATGTTTTTTCTCTTTTTTTTTGTTCAGAAGTTGGACTCATTGGGAGCGAATGCGTGAAGAAAGATCAGCAACTAACCTGCAAGCATAGGAAGTTGGCCATTGGTTGAGTTTGCCATTTGTTGGCTTAAATGCTGTGTTGCAATATTGACATAATTGACCGCATGATACCATTGAGCAGAACTGAACGGCCCTGGCACCACCGGTGGCGTCGATGTATGAGGCTGTTCATCAGCAGTTTCCGGTATTACCCTACATTCCCATATAAAACTTGCATTCAAATAACGCGAGCATAACAGAGACGTCAATAATTCATACATGCCATAGCAGCGCTATGGACCTTTCAAAAGTAACTTGTCGTCTCTAAAAACCCTCTGTTACATACCTTCTGAGCAGGGCTGAGAAATCCTCCGTTACACCAGCTTCTTGTCGTATAAGTGCTTCATCAAAGAGTGTCCACGCTCCGACCCAAAACAAACTGCACAATAAAAAAGAACCTATATATGCTTTTCATAGGCAACAATTTAGTTTTTCCACAGTAGCCACCTGGATAAGGCCAGACTGAAGAAACGACAGGTGTGGTTATACTAATCTCATGTTAGTAATGAAGTTACCTGGTAGGTGAGTTACCACAAAAACATCATGAAATAGGTTTTTTCCGTTCGCTCGGTGCACTATATGTCAAGCGATGCATTCAGTTGTGCATAATTGCTACTATTTTTCGCTTCACTTGCCTAGCTTACTTGCAGTACTTCCTGATAAAAGCATGCCGATCACAGGCGCCATATTTTTTAGCGGTGAAGAAAAATGATTGAATGAATCACATATAAGAATGAGGAAAAGGTGATTAAAGCAGCGAATATTATGAAATAGTGATTACCTTTCTGGGAATTGAATAATAGTATGAGGAGTTGGTTGAAGCAGAGTACTGATTGAGAATGCCATTTATTAGCGATGAAAGCTGCTTGTCGAGAAATCACGCTAAATGGTTGACGAAGTAGACTTCTTTGCCCCATCGTCGAGGAGGCGGGCGCGCTTGTTGCTACGCAATACAGTACATAAACCTAGCACACTGTACAAACATTTGGAAGCGTTGTGATGCGCACTGTCTCGTTAATCACTCACATATCGATGTCGTTCCCATCAAATAGCTTTCAGCGAAATGTAAACAACATCGCTACTGCCGAGTGCTCTTATCCGATTTTAGAATGCTCTTTCCAGTGCACTCGATCTATTCGTCTCTACAGTATTAGCTTATTATTAACTGCCAAGCTATAATGAAGACACTTTGCATTGCAAAGAGTCCCATTGTGCATCTTGCATTTCGATGAGATACTCATCTCGTGTATCCGGTAAACCTTCTAAAGGACTTCTCGAATCACCTCTGTGAACTTAGTACTGGCATGGCAGAAGTGTAGAAGCTAGTGTTTGCTTCTATGAACATTTTTTGTTATACACCTAGTAGCCATTGCGAAGAGCCAACAGTTAATTGGGTTTGTATTCAAAGAGGTGCTATTTTTGATTGAGTACTGCTTTTGTAACCAGAAGTAGATCGAAGCATTTTGTTACCTGCCTATAAACTCAGCAGTCGCTAATCTTACTATTGACATTGTTAACTGCCAGCAAAGTAAGGTTTCTATGCGGGAACAGATCAAGGCAGATGCGTTTTCCACGCTTAACGTCACCCAACAGGTAACTAAACAGCGACAATTTGCAGTTATGCTGTAAGAGCTGAGCACAGAACAAATGTCCGCGTGTACTCCTCACTCGGCAAACACATATAGACGTGCGAATTGTTCTCAATTACCTGCCAGAATTTACGAAAAGCGGCCAGCCGGTCGCTCTTGTTAGCGCAATTCGTTGGAAACAAAAAAATGCTTTTAACGCTTTTCTGCTTCTCCTCTTCTATTAAAATGTATTTCTTCTTTAATCATTTCTTGCTACTGAAGCAAATCACATGATTGTTTCCGAATATAATGCTCACCAGGGAAGATCCGTGTGTTTTTGGATCAAGTGGAACAAATCTGTCAAGAAACCGGTATAGATTATAGGGACGCTATCTTAGTGCGGCTTGCAAGAACAATGCACTCATTAATGAATAAATGAGATCATTTGGAGGGAATATTCATGTTCATCGAAAGAATAAACTGGAGTTCGATATTTACAATTTACGGCAAAACAGTCTTACTCAGGAGTGGAAATATGCCTTCCTCCTCATAACGGGATCATGACTTAATCGTGTAATTGTATTGTATTTTTCTCAATTTTTTCATAAGGTTATGAATTGATGCTGAATAGCGATGTCTTCAGAAATGCGAACAAAAGCCCAATGAAGGTTTGCTTGATCTGACGCCACGATTGATTCACGCCAATGCGACGACATAGTTCTTCTAGCATATCAACTCACTTCCGCTATTTTGAGCTTTCATTACAGGTTGTATGCGATCTGCAACGCAAATCATCCATCCTTGTTTCAAGGTAACAACGTGATGCCAATCATGCACTTCCTTGCTCAACAAGAAAAATCTCCAATGTTATAGGCCACAGAGGCTGTAGTAAAGATATCTCCTCGCAGAAGTAACGCAACATAGTAGAGGTGTTCTCTGCTTGAAGAAACCCAGCGGGTACTCAATATCTTCGCTGTCTTGCAATGGAAGTGAAATTTTAGTGCAGTTCTGCGCTTTCACGTTTATTCGCATAATGTTCAAAGCAATTCGATGTGAGTTTGCAAAGAGCGTTCTTAAAGTGATGTGGGATGGGAACTGTAATGAACGTGTATCTATAAATGGCTGCAAACAGTAGGCAACATACATCACTGCATTCAGAAGTGGGAGTTTACAAGTAAACTAGCTCGAGGGAGGTGGGGGGGGGGGGGGGGGGGGGGGGGGGGGCTGATGGGCTCTTTTTCGGCTAGCAACGATACTGAATAAACGAAGAGTTTTGTTTAAGTCTTGTGAGTGCGCTAGCTTTCACCTATAAACTATCATCTAAAAAATCTGTCTCCCATGTAAACTTGAGGGGGAAATGCCTCCTTCTTATATATTGTTTCGCAGCTGCCTTTCCTCTCTTTCATCATAAAGTGCAGAAAAGAGACGATTTTCTGACACATGCAGTGTGATTTGTTATTATGGTGTCTTGCCACCAGCTTTACAAAGCATTTTATGAAAAAGTGCCACACACAGTAATCCTCCTCCACAAAAATCTTACAGAATCATTAACATAGGTGCTTATATTCGAGATTTACGATAATCCTGCGTGTGTTTCCTTTTGATATCTTCTGTTTGAGCATTTCTACTGCTTTATTTTCGACTTGCTGATAAACAGATGTATATTAGAATTTTATGGATATCACCAGTTTGAACATGCAAACCGCTTAAACAAGCAAGTAGGATGCTTTCACTTAGAGTTTGTTGCAGTCTTACAATGTTATTCTCATGTGTATTTGTTGGTGGCATTCAACGTCATGAATGTAAGTAGTAAAAAAATTTTTTTGGAAGTCTCATTCAATAAGTTCAAAAGCTGCAAAAAAAAAACAGTTTTTCCTCAACCACCTGGTCCATTAGCCTCACCGGGACAGTTGTTCTCTATTGATAAACAAACTTCATTGGACTTGCATCTTCAATACATCGTTATCGTTTTGCTTTTATTGTGCTCTTTATTTCAATTTCATTTAACAAAGCACGCATACATATACACAGCAATATACAAGGTAAGGTGTAGCGTGTAGCTGAAGTGAGTAGGAACGAACGAGGTATCGATGAGGTTGGAATGCTTGGAATATTCATTGAAAGATTTTCTTTCCGGTAATGAGGCATTAATGAAGTGTTGATGCACTTCATTCAGCGACCGCACTACGAGGTGTTCATACATTGCCTTTGTAGCCGACCGACAAACTATGAGTGCTCGATACCGATAGAGCAGATGCGCATCTTGACAAACATTACAGAAGTGTACACGAGCAGCACCTCTTTTCAGTGAGGAGCACACTTTGCGAATCATTATCTACTTTTTCAACGACTCTCAATACTTAAAGCTTAACTGTTTTCAATTTTAATTTTGAATTTGAAGTTGTCATTGTTGCGGCCGTTAATGGCAGCATGCGATCATGCTCTGCGATTAAGTATCCACTTGAACGCTTTAAAGCGATGAAGTAAATTCTGTATGTTCATAAGCTCATAACTTCAATAAACTTCATAAAGTCCACAAGCAGTATATTAACAATAGGAAGTACTGCTGGCAGTAGAAATTTATACGTTAATTTCAGCATATGAATACGTATACGGTACTTGAGTGCGGCTGAACGCGTGCATGATACTGATGTATAATTTGCTGCTATCAACATTATTTCCTAGGTGCAGGTGTGAAACGAGTGTGCATGTGCGTCCGTATGTGCACGCATATACGTGCGCACAGACGCACGCACATACGTGGGCGTACCGATATGAAAGAAGAAGGAGCATTTTTAAGTGAATTTTTAGAAAAATATTGAGTGGAATTGTTTTATGAAAGGTGATGGATGGGTACAACAAATGTAGCAACCACTTCAAGGATGAGCGTACCATTAATGAGACAACTAAGAGCAATTTTGATGAGTGTCTTAGTGGGATATCTCAATTGCAAGTGCGCTCATTTTACGTCTCATTCATCTACGTTCACCAATTTGAGCATCGTTTTGACCTCACTCAAAATGGCAGCGATCGCGACATCGATCCGCCAACTCACGATCGCTATGTAAACGTAACCGCATCGTCACCCATACATCTATTGTACTAAGCCACTCAGCACCATCTCACCTTAATGGCATTTTCTTGACGCTAATAGTATTTAACATCTGAATTAGAGTGGATGTTTATAAGCAACGATCATAATATTCAAACATATCTCAAAGAATTTATATTTACGGGTCCGATCATACAGTGATTGAAAAATTTCACTCATTATACAACAGAAAAGAAACGCTAGACGGCGACGTAACGTTCGCAAAAAGAGTGATGAGTAAATTCAAGGTTCAAAGAACGATTCACAAAGTGCACTGCGAAAACCTGCTGATAAATTGGCGATGTTTAGTTGATATGAGTTCGACGATATGTGCAACATAAATGGTACAGTTCTATAGAAACTGAGGCAATTTCTATTTCAATAATAAATTCATGCCAAAGTTTCAGCTGCAAATGGGATTATAACTGAAGCTGGCTGCATACGCAAGTGGGAAGAGTTTGTGCTGCATGTTTGTATGTGGCAGTATTTTTCGAAAGTACCTTGACGCCTCATCCTAAAGGCAATCAATGAAGAAGCATCCAATTTCAGTAATGTCACCAGTCTGTGGCACAACTAAAAGTCCACAATTACTACTTCGATATTATGCGAGAAAAAGTATTACTAACAAAAAAGAAATGCTGCTTATTGGCAGAAAGATGAATTCAATTACTCGAAAAAAAAATTGAGCCGACAGATTTCTACCGAAATGGAAAGCATCGTGATTCACAATTTTAATTTCCTTTCATGCAATAAGTTTTTCTTCTGATCAGTTAAAGTTCATTCTTCCTCTGGGAGCTATCATGATGATGAATAGCAATTCCTGAGGAACAGTGGTTTTATTTAATCCACGAATTAGTTCAGCATTCCGTTTAAATACACACAAGCAAATAAAGAAGAACAAAGAGAGCATCGATCACGCTTGCTTCGGCGAACACCTTGCAATGATTTTCCATTTTTCATCCACTTTATCATCCTGTTATTCAGGGACATTGGTTGATATGATTCGTTCAAGGCTGAAGATTTTTTGTTGTGAAGAATTCCAGAAAATTCCTCAGCTAGAGGTAGCATACAGTGACTTCCTCGCCCCTGGCAAAGCAAAAATTAAAAGGCCAATAAGAATTCACGTTATACCAGGGGATTAAGTTCAGCGGGCCAAGACTCGCGAAAGATGCGTCGTATACAATTAAAGCGATACGGTAGAAGTGGAGCACTACGCTCTGCAATACAATGACGCAACGGCGCAAGCAATAGCAAACACGATCAACTAGCAAGATGCAATCAACGCCAGCCTAATACCAAGTGAGCATAGCAATTCGACATTAGCCTTAAATTTTAACAGGCATTTAAGCAGTTCACATGGCTGATAGCGATTTGTTTGGATGAAGCTTAAGAACTAAGCGATCAACGATCACAATGCATCTTTCTTAAGTATGGCTTGGCTGCTGCATTACTATATTTTACAAACTTCACATGAGTGAAGTACAACAAAGATCATATTTCTCTCTGCTTCTCAATAGTGCAAATTTTTCTAACAGGAAAGTAATATTTAAAGGATTCAAGGATTTTTTGAATGATTTGTGATAATTTCTTCGAAATCTCTGCAGCAACTATCGAGTGCTGTACGAGTCACTGCAGTTCTTGGATTGTATGTGCGAGTGCTATTTGCTTTAGTGCTTCGAAGCAACCGACTACAAATCTACAAATTAAAAAACGATTCGGCACTACTGCTCAAAAAAGCCATTTGCCACCTTTTGCACTGAACGCTATATATGCGTTGGTGCCTCGTGCATTTTCCAGTCAGAGTGACCGAATGGACCGTTGCAATCTCATGAATTATTAGTCAGGGTTAAGGGTCCATAAGCTGCGAATATTGCATGCCTCTAGAGCGAACTGTCTCATATGACTTCACTTACAGAATCCGCCTGAGTATTCTTCTTGTCAGGGCTATCCCATTATATAACTTCCTGATTGCACTTCACTATTGACTAGCCTACTAATAGACCTTTCTTCTGCAATGCGCCGTTTTTATCGTGCTGTTTGCTGTGTAAACTTTTGATTTGGAATGCTTGCTGAAAGCGATCTAAGACAATCTTAACTGCAGATTTCGGGTCCTTACTTGAGTCAAGAAGTCAATCATATTAGTGACTAAAATCCACCAACACCATAGCATTATACCATTAACACGATTGTGGCAAACAACTCGCTTGCTGCTATCTGACCATTCATCTTCTTCGTACTTTTCAACGCAAATGGGTGAATATTTTCTCTAGGTTGTTGTTATGTTTCAGTGTTTTGTCTTTTCTCGAGTGCATCTTCTTCTCATCGAGTCCCTCTTTTTGGTTCCTTTTCAATTTTCTGGTGCTACTGAAAGAATTGTTCATGCCTTCGTTCAAATATCGTTACATTCAGATTCCAGTAGTATAAGGTTTTCTGCACTCTTATGCTGGAGAATTCTTAGGAAACTTGATAATTTTGGAAAGATATAACTGACATGGCGCAATTAGTGATCGTTGCGAAAAAGTGCAGATAAGATTTAAAAAAATGACCACCGTAAATGAGTATCGCTACAGGGGTTAAAAATTTTTCAATTCTTCACAAAAAAATGCGAATCGAGTAATTTATCCATGAGACTCTCCATCGATGAGACTTTATAGCGCTCTTACCACTTATTGATATGGCTAACCGCACACAAGTTTGGTCCTTCGGGGTAAAACTTATCGCATCCTCATGCTTGTCAAGTCTCAACAATGAAATTCCGTTTACCGTTTGGTACACTCGAGCGATAGGATGACAAAGTGCCCGATAATTTACTTGCACGAAAGCGCCACTTCTGTCCTTGAATTTCCGGCGACTTGCAGAATTTTGAAAGAACTGACTTTTAGTTGTTGCAGGTGATGACTTCAAAAATTTAGATTTGTCTTATTAAGGATAATCTAGTAGGTCCCAGCAAGTAAGGAAAGATTTTAAGCGCCTGAGGTGGAAAAGGCATCACAATGCGCTGTGATAAACAAGAAAGGGCGTGATGTGCATTAATGAGGCGAAAATATAAAACTCTCACTGAGGCAGGAAAGAGATCGAAAAACGCCGAATGAAGTTGAAAAAGGTTCGGCGAATATCCATTACGCAAGAACAGCGCTGTTGAAGCTCAGGCGAACCATATCAGTAATTTCCACGCTCAAAATGCAAGACAATCTGAAATTTCATGCACTTAGTGTGATGTAATCCTGCGAGAAGAAATCCAAGTCTTAGCGCTCGAGATACAATCAGTACCGAAATTCAGATGAATCTGAAAGCGCGCAGAAGAAATTCACATCTAACTACGCGCAAACTGCACACTTTCAATCAAGGTGAACATTTAAGCAGTTATTAACACTTGATAACTGCAAGCCTTATAACCGATAAATTCTTTAGTTCCATAAGTGCGCTGCAATCTGAGCACTTTTGACGCGTACCCTACAACGGAATTTGAAAACGTCATTCGAGCATGCTTCGGCCTTCTGAAGCTACGAGGTTTAAATGCATGAGTTGATTTGGGGTTTCAGACGGTAAGTATGGTATCAGAAAAAATTAGGGGGGCGTATAGATAATAAAAGCCGAGAATGAAGAAGAGGCCTGGAAATTGGCCTGAGTACACATCCTGCAACTCTCGTTCAATTTCAAACAGTGAACTTCGCTTAAAGGTGCGAGAAAGGAGAACGAAAGCTTCATGAGGCTTATAATTAAATAAATCCTTCAAAAATTTGTGCACATCCTTAATTTCGACATCTTTTCAATGGCACTGAAAGGTTCCACATCCGCAACATTTCCGTTAGCTTTCCGCAAATTTTTGCAAAAAGTGAATTATGATACCATCCTGTCTATGCATGCGTATGTGTCCGAGTCCTTCCTGTAGTTTCAACTAGCCTTTCTACAGAAAGTTTCTGCATACGTATGTGCTGTTGCTTATACGTTAGTTTCGATGTCCCAATGATGAAAGATGCTGTGAGCAAATTCTGTGGATGAAATGTGCGCAACAGCCAACGCTTCAACATCGAATTAGTTCCAACTTATCACTGTCTATTTCGGTTATCAGTAATGCTGCAGAATTTCTCTTTGTAATTTTTGCTGTGCGGCAATATTGCACCATTCAGTGCAGCATTTGCTCATCCAGTGGTCATTGCTGGAGTGCGCTAGCAATTATTATGCGAAGATTGCGAACAATCGTGTAAAGCTAAGATCGGAGATGACCGCACCACCTTCGTCTTTATGGCTTAGTTGCAGCAGACATTGCTATACAAACGTTTGCAGAAGAAAGACGATATATTTCACGATACATCTCAACGGGAATTCCTTCCGAACCGATTTCGCATAACAAATAAAAAGTGACTTTTTGCTCATGCGCGTTGATTCGAGCACAATCCTGCTCAGTCTCAATATTAGACTTTTTGTTAAAATATTTTCTTTTTAATTGCTCATGATCTCCCGATTAGCGAATAGACTGCAAATTATCTTTTTTGGACTGCTCTTTAGGATGAGAAGCACCAAATAAATCGCAGTGAATAAGAACCGAAATGTAAGATGTTGATTTCGATTCGTCAGCTCTGCCTAAAAATTTTCAATATTGTGGGCAAAATTATTTGAACATGAGCAGATATTAGTGGACTTATGTTTTCTGGGGCGTGCTATGCAAAACGCCAACAAGAGCAATTTCAAGAGTACTGCCATTAGTTAATGAAGAGTCATTAAGTGATGCAAAAAATGGCCTAAATTTAAAGTAAAATGATTTGTGCAATTGCTAAGAGCAGAACGAATGACTTCTAAAGTGCGCCATACGGTACAGCATGATGGTTTTTTCGGCCAAGTAGCTGAATGGATATAACAGTGATGTTTGAAACCAACTTTAAGGAGCGGCTCCAGAATAGAAGCATTATTTGATCGTACAAAAGAAGACATATGCTCTCGCAGAAGAGTTGATCGCAAATGCCCAAGTTACAGGTTGTGACAAAATTTCATAGACAGCCTAACCAGGCGTTATTGGGAACCCGTTCCAATAGGTCACCGACTATGAAGGTTTTCTCTTTCAAATTGGCAGGAAGGGTGCTATTAAAATGTGCTCAATCAACTTGAGAAGATTTTAGGCTACGAAAAATTTTAAAATTTCACATGACATGAGATGGTTTACTTATCAAGTTTATGCTATAATCTAAGATACGACCAATATTATAATGTTTATCAAGGTCGTTCGGATCATATGAAATACTCATCCGAATGTTCTAATGAATCCAGCTTCCACCTGCAATTTTTTTCTTTTGCAAATGTTTCCATTCGTAGCGGATTTAAAACTCTGGAACTTGAGAGGGATGGAAAATTTTGAAGGCTCTAAAATGATAAGACGGAGGAGGATGATTTTGAAGATCCTGGTCCATGTTCAGCCTGTGTACCTACACTATAAATCTCGCTCGTGGCGATACAATGGATGTGGGGTTGAAGTATTTAAGCAAACAGCTTCTGTATTCAGGCTACACTAAATCACTCGAATGTCGCAATACAATATTCGTTTAGTGATCAAAACGAATAACGAAAGGTTCGAAAATACCTTTCAAGCCATACAATCCATACGTTAGGAGCCTGGCTTTTCCGGAATTTTCTTTTCATGAGGAATATCGTTTAATTTCTCACCACCGAGGAAAGTGCCTTAGTCGATGGATAATAAACATTGCTTCAAATGGCACTTTCAACACGCTAAATGAAACCCCAATATGACGTGCGAGTGCACTGTGTAATGTGTTCGTTGCGTAATCGTCGCGAATGGTTTCAAATTGCTAAACTCTGTGTTAATGTCGCTAAGAATTGAGAAGGACACCTCGATTGTGCACATCAGTCACGTCTGTCAGTCAAGCGAGCGTTCTTGACCGACTCACGAGTCTATCTCTCCCTGCTTCATTTACCTGGGCTTCCAATGCTCATTTGCACGTGCAAGTTCCACCTCCACCAGACAGCCTACTTGTTGAAGCTTACAAAATCCATTGACGGAGTGCTGGAGGGTTTCTCTCTTCATGTGCGTAAACGCTTCAGTTCGGAAACGCGACTACTAAATAAGGCTTATGAATATTTGACTCTTCTTTAAAGTCGTGATGCATGTAACGTTGTTGTTTTTGTGAGTACCAATGCATTTCAGTCTTAATAGATTGTTGCAGTGGTACTGCTTTGAGAAATGAACTTGTAAGGCTCGTTGTCGCTATGCTTTAATAGGTTTATTAAATGTTCTTACATTAATCTGCAAGGCTCATTATATGTCCTTCCCTATACCTGTATGTCAGTGCATCTGCATTTGACATCTGTGGGTATCGAAGTCAAATCAACAAGTAATTGTTGGATCAAACAGATCCATGTTCAAGTTCAGCGTGAATCCATTGATAACCTGATAAATCGGACAACATTCTATGCGTCAGCGCTTTCTGAAAGTTTGTTTCTATCGTTCCTCACCCTTTGGATGAAACAGCACTTTTTCGGTGTTCGTGGCCGGTAGGTTGTAGGGATATTTAATGTTAGGTATGATTTTGCAATCATCATATGATCGGGCATCATGTAAAGCTGTATCAATGGTTGGGTTCAACCGCAGTTTCGTTTTCTGTGTAAGATGAACTGAAGATGGTCAAGAATTCGACCTACAAGTGGTTCAACTGTTTGCTGCTCAACAGTCAGAACGTGACGATCGAAGGCAAAGACGCTCGGATGAGGGATCGAACCAACTTGGCAGCCTTCACCTTTCTCTAGTGCCAGGAACTCCATTGCTAAAAGGAATGTTGCATTCGATGCGTGAATCGGTAGCCGTCCATTTTTCAAGAGTTATGCGGTTATATCCATCAATGCAAAGGCATATAGCCTATAAATTACTCCATGCGCTTTTTTATTGATTTCTTTCCTTAGCCTAGACATCTCCGCCATTCCGTTGCATGAAGTGCACGTGGTGAACTGGTTACGAATCGGCTTATGAAATCGGGAGAAAAAAGGCGAAGACGTCCTGCGGACGAAAACACAGATGTCAAAGACGCTTTTGGCCACAAAAGATCGTCAGCAAGTGTGGTCGTTTGATTAGGTCTATGGTATCGTTCAGTTTGCACAAGAAATAGTCGAATTTTCAAATAGGCCAATCACGCACGTAATTCTCTTCTAGGTTCCATGTTTTGTGATGGCGCTGTCTCGTTCTCTAAGATGTCTATTTTTTCTGCCGCACGATGGTAAACCGGCTTTGTGCTTGAACCTGCCAAATGATTACAACTGTGAGCTGCTGCTTTTTCGCTCTCTTGCATGTCTAACTTGCGGTATGACGGGGTATGATTACCTGTTGTTTTGTATGTTCCGCTCATTGCACCTCTTATGTGTTATCAATTGGCTGCTTCCCATCGTTAGGAAATACGCCTTAAATGTGAACATAATTGGTATTTCTGATTATAAAGCCTCTTCCGCCTTTGTTTTGCACTTTCACTTCCCCCATCTGCCAGTAATTTTTGTCATTCTCGATCTGATGTGCCAGTCAGGCCTAAAGGTCGGGCATGTTCAAATGATATGAATGTGAACTTGGGGGTAGGCCATTACGACTTGCCGGTACCATTTCTTTAATAGTCATTACCTCCTGACACTGAATTGATGTTTGTCTCAAAAATCATTCACTAAAACAGCGACTATCAGTGGTCAATCTCAAGGTTCTCGCTACCGAGTTCCCGGGTGACATATGCTATGCATGTGTTTAGAGGAGGGGGAGGGAGGGAAGAGGGTTCTGCCGTTGCTTTCACGGTATATATCTTGCGATTGCACCCACAATTGAAGACCTCGAATGAGACTGAAAATTTGGGGCAACGGGTTTGTATGTGCGTTGTTGTGTACTAAAAATTCTGCAAATCGTTTTTTTTTTTCAATGATCAGCTGTCGATTTTCGCACAAATTCAGGCAGATGTTGCCGAATGAAAAGGATGCGGTGCCAGCGGAAGCAGTTGAAAACGACAATAAATCATCGAATGAAGTTGGCAAAAAAAGTAAGTTCAAATCAATCAGTGAACGTTTTCCCGTGCAAGACATATTAAGAACTAAGCAAAATTTGGGGCTGTTGCAGTTTTCGCGACCATCGCTTTGCCATCATGATGTCCTAGACTTCTATTACTTCCTAGTTTATTGCTACCATGGTTACTGGTTAGTGTCTGTCTTTCAAAGATGCTTTGGCGTCATAATCGAGAAGAAATTCACATTACTTAGTTAGCCTGAGGCATTTTATATTTTGACCAAGTGACTTCAGCACAAGCATTGTTGCGATTAGCTGCTTTCGCTTGATGTTTTAGGTCTGACTATTTTTCAGGGAAAGCGAAAAGCCCGCAAAGGGATCAGCCGACGGAAAGAAAGTTTCCGAAAAGGTTGCTGTTTACAGCCCTTTGAATATATTTCTATGTGGTCTCGACCGAACTCTCTTATGCCTCTGTTGTATGTCTACCGCACCTACATTGCTCCCTACCCACCTCTCCAAGCTTTTCAATCGGATTATTCCTTGCAACAATCTGCCTCCTCCTTCCACATCCCTCGCCATCTCTTCCTCTTTCTTCCCCTTATGGAACTCTTTCCATTTCAGTGACTCCGTTTCTATGCCAATGGAATTTTCTCTAAAAGTCTTTAGAAACTTAAAACCGAGGGGTTTTGTTCGGTTATTTTAATATTAGCGTTGGAAACATTCTCATCGAATTTTTGTTCAAATAAAATGAAACTTATTTCTCAATCCACAAAACCTATAGAACTTTTTCAGACTATAACTGAAAATAGCTGTTTAATTTAACCTGCTGTTGAAAGGAAAATCTTAGCATAGCAGTTAAGCGAAACGAAATCACCCTTACAGGAATTAGCACGATAAACACGCCTTTTTATGAATGCATGGTTATAAGTTTATTTAAAGTGAAATCAGATGAAAATAAATACTATTCTCTAGATATTTTTACTTATGGTGATTAGCATATATTTGAGTATATGCTACACCCCACAACGGTGGTTCCATCAGTGAGGCGAATTAAACGTCAAAACGAGATCCATGTGGACGTGCATAGTTGCAGAGTAATTCCTCTAAGATCTTGCTTAACAATGAAATACGGCGAAGTAATAGAAACGCTGATTGCAGAAAAACGGCAAAATCAGAACTTATTGAAGCTGCAACTGCTAACGAATCGACGGTAATCGTTTTCATAGGATTTTTTTCAGTTTTCAAAGTTTACTTTAACTTTTGCATACTCTCTTATAAATTTCACTTGAAAATTGAAAAAAGTGATAGGCTATCGTTAGCACTGTTTCCGAATTTAGGATGCACTCCAAAGTAGAGAATATATGTCTGCATTTGAAAGCCCTTTTTGTAACGAAATAGATACATGATCGATGAATAAGTTTACTTGGCGCCACAGGTGTCAATTAATTCGCGTAAGCATTTTACGCTCTTATTGTCGAAACGAATCTTCCCGTACAAAGGTTTCGTTAAGCAACTTACATAGTTCACGGTGGAGCTATGACTGCTATGTTTTATTCTTTATTAAATCCAAGCGTTGGTTAAAGGTTTTGTAGGGCTGCAGCGCACAGCTTACGCAGCTACCGCTGACTGTCGAGAAAATAGGAAAGCTAAGTTATGAAATTTTTTTGCAACCCTTTTAGCCTTTTAGCGATTTGCATATATAGCGTGAGGTAGACAGCTTGTGAAATGTATCATATTTTCACATTCGCTTATGACCAAATGATTTTTGATGGCTCCACCCGACTTATTTTTTCCCCTCCAAACATAGGAGTGGCAGGGAGCGTACTGATCAATATTGTTTATCATGCACCTATCCACATAAAATGTGTACTATAGTCGTGGATTTTCATGATTTTCTATTGCTACTTGAAATACTCTTTGTGCGGAAAAAGTGCATGGGCATACAATGCCATCAACACCTGTATATATCGCATCTGCACTTGAAGCATTGCTTAGGCATTATAAGTATGTGACATGCTGCTTCAGCACTACAGGTCAGCAGCAAAAAGTGTTCATTTGTCAGTATATGCGCACAGTGGGATGACTTATTTCCTTACCACACATGTGTAGGCAAGGGTTTTGTTTTGCCGTTTTGGGCACGGAGAATAGTTGTTAACTAATCAATTCATCTATGCTGCTAAATAGCGTCTACCACGATTCTGTTCTCGTCATAGGTCTTCAAAAACTTGAGCTGCTTCAGGCTCAGGCTCAAAAGCTGAAGGTGCTTCAAACACAGACTCATATCTCCTAGCCCCATTTATCACCAGTTGTGCTTCTTTGTATTTGTGTAGCTGCTTCGCTACATATTGCATCTGGTCGTTGAGTTCTGAGACAAAAACGAGTTTGCTTACTAGTTTGAGGAAGCTTCATAGCTATGGACCTATTGCTGTATAGGTTTGAATAGAAGCCATCTGAGGAAGCCGTCTATTTTCGAGGCGGAGATGTGTAACCGCAGGGCCTGCATTTGAAATCACACTACATTTGTTGTTTCTCATCGCTTTTCCTTTTGAAAACCCCATAATTTGGTGGCTAATGGTGTGCTTTATTTAGAGTAAACAAGGAATGCCTGGTCTAAGCGATCGCGTCGCATGCAACGCTCCGTTAGTTTTTTCTGGATTTGCTAGCGGAGGTTTATCCTAGAAAGGAATGGAAAGAAAATCAGGCCTACCGAGTATTCATTATATGATGTTCCGTCATTCGCCTCAAATATTTTCCTAACAAGTGAACTTTAATACAATCCGTGTCAGGATCGTGTGATCCGTCTCTCTCTTCCTCCCGTCCTCCATATCCCTTTCAGCGCTCGTGAAGCACGTGCATGTGCTATGTTCAAGTGTTGTCGTTCTTTCTTTAATGCAATGAATGTTACATCGATTTTTGTTTTAATGAACGACCGCGCTGCGACTCTCTCCCGCATGATATTGTGGGAACGACCGCGCAGCAACTCCATTTGCACGCATCGACCTTAGTGATATCTCTTCTTCTCTGTCTTATCATTTGCGCTTCTCACTGGTTGTATGGCTGCGTGATTCAAATCCGTTTGCTATTGTGTGCGTTGTACTCGATTATTTTCATGCTTTTGGATGTCGTGCGGTCCCGTCAGCTGGTACAATCAGTCATGCAGGTAAGTCCACTCGTCAGTTGGTCCCATCTCGCCTTAGTCGTCAGCTACGTAAGAAGTTGGTATCCTGGAATTGCATCAGTATGCTCATGCTCAGCTTTCTGGTCGCAATTTGCTGAGTTGCTGCCTTGTAAGACGAGTGGAGCTCACCTACTCACTGATTGAACACCTACCTGGACCTGATGACACTAAAAACCATCGAAATAACCGAGTTCAACGCATAGAATAGCAAATGGTTTGAAACACGCAGCCATACAACCAGAGAAAAGCGCAAATGATAAGGCAGAGAAGAATATCATTGAGGTCGATGCGTGCAAATGGAGGTGCTACGTGGTCGTTCCCACAATATCATGCGGGAGGGAGTCGCAGCGCGGTCGTTCATCACAACAATTTTCTTGCAAGAAAAATGGCATCTAAGAACAAATATGAGAAACAATATATCCGGCGGAGTGGAACTGTTTGTCAAAGACTTCAAATCTGAAAATCAGCTCAAAATTTCCGCAGTTCAAAGCTCTTCCTTAATTGGATTATCCTGCAGTGTCTTATCACTACACTGCTTATACTTGCACTCGTTTCGCCACTCATTTATTTTTTCTGTTGTTCTCGAAAGTTGTTTAATATTATTACTTTACAGAAAAATATCGATTGATCGGCCTCCATGTATAGATAACTACGATTCTTCGAATGTGAATCGCCCGAGCATGGGGGAGTTGATTGGATTGAAGAAAACTAATGTAAATATAGGAATTGGGGTAGGCAATCTTTCATTCTTCCTTTGCTACAATAATCGTCATTTTGAGAAGAAATTCAACCGCTATTACAATGCCCTTCGGAATATCTCGGCGTATTTCCTGGCTCGGATGTGCTTCTTGTCCGGCCAGTTCATCGGACACTCAAAACCTACATCACCAGGGAATACTGATTGGTTTTCAAACGAAATTTCATTCAAGTGGTATTGGACCGCAGATGTCGATTTGTAGCAGAAATCCGGCTGAAATCGAGCCTGTTTCAAAAATACGGCATGTCTAGCGATTACTAAAGCCTCCCGCAGGAATCGCTTTTGGCATATAAGCTGATCGAAGTATCTAGCTTTGGTCTTTTATTACGTTCTTGCCACAATTACAACGAGGAACCTTGTTCGACTTGTTCAGTAAAACTAGATAAATCTAGTTCCAATAGAACAACAAAAAAACAGGTAAGCAGCTGAGAAGAATAATGGTGCATGCACCGGAAGTGAAAAAGAATAGCAAACGAGTAAAGGGATGCGGTAAGGAGAAAGACTAAGAAATTCTGTAAAGACCAGTTCAGAAAGATGAGCTTTAGAAAAAAAAGACCAGGAGGAAACAAGGAATAGAAAAGCCTCAGGTTGTTTGATGGAATATTGGTCTAGGAATAGAGTATGTTATACTCCCCCTCCCCCATGTTGTTTTGTTGTTATAGAATCCCAACACTTACATTATTATCTTTCGGTCACTGAGTTCAAGACAAGTGATGTTTGATTTTCTGCACGTCAACGGATGATAGCTGCAAGCCTCTTGATGGAATTGATCGCCTTTTGAAGGCATGTTGGAACACCGGTCCAATTTACGATTTCACCTTCTTCTACCTGAGATAAGCTAGTTACAGCCGAAGTAATGACCTCTTCCAGCTAGGACTTCCCTGACAGCACTAACTTGGAGACCTTTGTATCCAGAAGATTCTGCTTTTTGTTCGCGATTACTTCAGTCGTATGACAGGATAGTCGCTCATCTGCAGAGACAGTGCATTCCTAAAGACTTATAAAAGGGTGAGCAAAATGAAGGTTGCAAACTAAAGGCATGCGCTTTCTGTCGAGTCCGAAATCGCTGAACTAGGAGAGGGGAGGGGGATGCTCGCTTAAAACAGAGTGCCGAGGAAGTGGAAATCAGTTTTCGATGGGCAAAAGCCAGTCAAAATCTCACCTTGTAACCCATGCTGGGCATGTTTGCTACCACAAAGGGTACTCAAGTTTTCATAATATTGACGATGGGCTTGGCTGTTGGCACTCTTATCCAATCCAAAGGCGTTACTCTTCCAGATTTGTGAAGAGGGGATGAAAAGGAGCAAAATAACTATTCAAGCACGCTTACATCGTCATAGTACTGCGCTATTAAATTCAGCAGTAAAGCAACTATAAAGCGTTCTAAGGGGCTAACTTTGTTTCTCCTTTGCCACAAGATTGATGATGGTTAAATGTACTTGTGATGGTGATCGGCTAGGCAAACGATGATCTGTTCCAGCTCATCTCTAATTGCCTTACGATTTTGTTGTGGCAAACTTTGGTGGTTTGCAGCAGAAAAGGACAGAAAGCTGCTCAACAACACTCACTCTGAAAAGCATCGATAGGTCGACCGGAACTTTCGGGTGGATAACTGGCGTACTTCTAAGGTGTATTCTCGGTATTCTTGGTGCAACTCTTTTTCTTCGGATGAGTTGGCTTGGCGGACAAGCTGGATTGCGTGAGCGTTCAGATTCTTTTAAAAACATCAGTGTGGCACAATCACTGTAACAGAGTGTATCTCTTAAAATGTTGATATTTAAGGAACAATTTCAACAGCTTAGAGAGATATAGTGCCTGTTCCATAATAAAATCGAAAGACTGTCTTCAATGATGTCCAACCTTCTTGCTTCCTTTTGCTTCTGTGTTAGAGTCGGCTTTCTGCCATGCCGAGTCGTTATCGCTTTCATTATGGATTTTCTTCTGTCAAAATCTCTCTCCTCCCTTTCCCTCCAGCTGTATTTTATAGCAAAAAATAAAAAAAAAACAAAAAATAGAAATAAATATTTTTGTGCACAGTTAACTATGTGTGATTGATTACGTTTAAGTTCTATCCTTTCGGTTCCACTCTTTGTCTTCGTTAAAACGAATTTTTCAGTCGAGTTCAAATTTAATAAGCGTCATTTTCTTTCAAAGAAAACATCACTCATGCACAATAACCTTCGCGAGTAGTTGTTAATTCAAGTTCCAAATTGAAGCGTTACATCGCTATACTATTTAACGGACGATTCAAAGCAGATTTTGAATTGCTGTGACATTCTAATGAGAATTTATTCTTAGTCTTAGAGATGAGGTAGTGTCTGAGTCGGTAACCGTCAAAGAAGTTCAGCATAAATCTTGTATGAGATCATCGAAAACATTGTTTCGTTCTGTTGCGGTTGGTTTGTTCGATCAATCAGGCACGCAGCAACTTGTTTCGACACGTTTGCTCGCTCGTTGTCGTTTACCGCTCACGTTAGTGAAACGGGATGGCACCATGTCAACGGTGTCTTATTGGGTTATCATTCATATGGACAGCTCACGTGGAAGTGATTCATTCAACAATTCACTTCTTCTGGCTGCAGCAAATATAAGAAACATAGCAAATAAAAATTATGGGCTCGTCTCATCAAAACACATTGAAACGGATTCTCGAGACCTTTCGTCTCTAACTTTTTGCAGAAACCATGACGTTGCGGGTGTCCTTTCCTCAGGATTTTATCATTTAGGCTTCCTCTTCGTAAAAGTCGATTTCCATGTAAGCAAAATCGGTTTCCTTTGTGCGGAATGGCAGCTACAGCTGGGGAGGTTTGAGTATCAAAGACGGGCAGTATGTATACAAATCGATTCGTACCTGATTTTAATGAGTCCTTGAAGGCCTCAATATTCAGGCTGCCCGCATGCTGTGGAACTTTTGCTAGCCGAAATTTTATTGCGTAATAACTGTTAATAAATATCAGTGCACACATATCTGAACCGTTTGAAACTATTTTCTTTTTTTTTGGGCGGACAGTAATATCAGTGATAGAAGTGATAATGAAACAAATATTGCAGCCATTTTGGTGCTTCATGAACAGTCTTGGTTCAGGAAAAATTTTGTTCGATGCTGTCACAAATCGTTAGGATTACCGAATCTTGTTCCGGTTCTGCTCAAGCTGGCAACTCCTTGTTCGGGAACCCGGCAAGCTTGGTACCCTTCGATGTCCTTAATGTGTGCAATGTTGTTGGCTCCCGAAAGAGTGAAACGTGCAAGCGTTGTGGGCAGCCATTGTTACTAAACGAAAGAATACTTCTGAATGTAATAATCAGAGTTGATATTCAGTGCTCGGGACGTGCGTTATTCTGTTGTCATTTGTTGTCGCCATTCTGACTGCAATATCGATGTCGGCGATTGCGACGAACGGTGAAGTGAAGGGAGGCGGTTGTTACTATCTGGTACGTTCAACGGCGGCTATATTTTGACCACTTCATGACGTTTTCGTCCCTTCTTTGTTTATACATTTTGTTGGGAAAGAAGAAAATTTTTTTGACTGTCAACTACCATATTATATTCACCCTCAAATCAGAGCCATAAGGGCCATTAAAATCAATGTTTCACGATATGCGAATGTCTTTTCCCTGATGTATGCACGTATGTATTTGTGTCTATATGTAGATACGTGTCTATCGATTTGAATAAAAAGCTCTATGCTCCCTTCAGATGGCTTTAGTTACTCCAAAAATGTGAGCGTGATGTGATATTCATCGCCTCATTTCTATCGTTTTTTCCCGTAAAGTATATTGCAAAGGTTCAGGTCGGGTCATACTTTTATTGTTGAACTTTCAGATCAGTCGATCGTTGGGTCCGGAGTTCGGTGGATCTATCGGGTTGATATTTTACGTTGCGAATACAGTGAATGCGTCGATGAATTGTGTTGGCTTAGCTGAAGCAGCTGTTTTCATTTTGAAAGGTTATGGTTGGACGTTGATTGATGGCGACATCAATGATGTACGCATTTATGCCTTCGGTATGTCCGAAACGATTCTTTCATTGCTATTCGCAGTTGATAATTGCTTAGACTAGCACAAGAGGATGAGTTGACGTGTATTATTGAAAGCAGGTTATATATGCATTAGATGTGGTGCCTATATCTTCTGACACTTGTTTGCGCTAACATTGAGATAGAACTCCGCACATATCAACTTGTTACTTCATCTAATAGCGTTTATTAAACGAAGTTTCGCACATTCTCTCAATACAACAAACTTTCTCAATGAAAGTATTTCCTGAGTTTAGATATAAGGTACTGCACTAATAACAGAATTTCTCAGCAACTTTATATGAACGATATTTTTGCCCAATTCGACGTGATATTGTTCTTCCCGAATTGTGAATAGGAACCGACTCATGCGAAGAACACTTTTTTCTTTGTAAAAAAGGCTTCATTCTAATGATATAGATTGCTGTATGCTTTCGTCCCTAACCTTCTTGTTATGGGCTTTCTTGTCTCAGAGAGCTGTTTATTTCTTAATGGGTCATTTTCAGTCTCTTTTTCCGGTAAGGTGTGTTATTTGTTGACAGTTTATAGCAGATCAAACAACTTAGTGAAGTAAATTTATGCTTCCAGCCGTGTGTCTCCTTCTACAATGTATTATTTTCATCGGGACCCAGTTCGAGAGCAAAACACAAATTCTTTTATTAGTTTCGCTCATCTTGGCAATAGCTACAAATGTTGTTGGCACGTTTCTTCCACCGAGCACCTATCAAGCCGAGCGAGGCATTACGGGGTATTCATGTGAGCTGCTTCATTTCGATTCTTCAATCGTATAATATTCATTCCTTACCAGTGTTCATCGCATAAAACGTTGTTTATGTACGGAGTGTTCAATTTATGGCTCTAATTTTGCGCTATGAAAGCGCTAGGTAAAATGTTACACAGTAATTATTTGCTATTTTGATAGACAGTCGCGAATTTCCGCTACCCTAATCGAACTTTCATTGTTTTTCCTTCTTTTTGCACCCTTTACCTGGAAAAAAATCCCTTTGGAATTTTTTGGAGTCAAAGGATTTCAGTTTCCCGGAGAAAGTGCCCTCTACTTGTCGGATACCTGGGAGTGCTCAAAAACGCTTATTTTCTTGTAAATATCCGTCCCAGGTTTCAGCGCATCACAGAGAGGGCAACCTCGTTTTTACGAAGAATACAGTTTTGTTTGCGTAGGGTCGACAGATTGTTTACAGATTGTTTCTTACTAACGAACGACGCCGTCCATGACTCGTTCTATTAACTCGTGTAGAACCTCCAGTATATGGTGTCTTTATCTGAGCGGAAAACTACTTCCGCCTTAAAGAAATCGCATCATTCAATGCTTTCTTACCCTTGTCTCGAAGAAGTTCGAAAAACGATTGTTTCCATGGATCTGAAACGTTTTTTAGGTATTGCACCCGCCCCAAAACCTTGGGTTTCACTTAAGCATGCCTCGTCCCCTCAATAAACCATTCTTCCTGTAACTGCTCAGAAATTTACGACTCGGGGTTCTATTTGGGTTGATACCATGAACTTTCCTTCCTTCGAAAAGAAGTGAATAAATAAAATAAAGTAAAATGAAATACACTTCAACAGAACGTAGATAACTACGCAGGTCAAAGCTGTCTTTTTTTACTATGCAGTCGAATATTTAGGAGCAACTTACGCAGGCGTATCACACGCAGACAGAAAACCAGCAAATTTTCACGTGGGCCAGGTTACTGTTGCGCAACTGACTGCAGTGAATGCGCCCCATGGCGCAGTGCTGCGTGACGCCAAGTGTCATGCGACGCAAATGTCTGTGGTGTAAACTACTAAAATTGTGTACATGTTTGGCGCAAACGTAGAGGGGCTCAAGTATCCGTGAGTCAGCATGTCCTGCTAAGCTTTTGTGCAGCGACAACTTCCACCGAAAAATGCATCCTTTCTTACGTAATGTTGGAAAGTACAAACTAACAACACACCAGCTATATTTGGACCACCCTTCTCGGCGCGGGGCGCAAAATCTATAACGGAAATGACCAAGTCCCATGAAGCAAATATCCCGTGCCGTAAATCTTTGTGGTATAAATTTTCTGCGCATTGCTTACAATCGTGCAATTATGAAACTGTATAAGTCTTAAACACGTACTGCAGCGAGCTTCCTTGTCATACTCCATCTTCGCTCTACGACCGCTTTCTTCTAGGACGCCATTACAGTGTACCGAATGACCAAGAGATGAGTCAGAGAGAGGGCGTTCTTGGTTCTTAAATTTCATTCAGTTTACTTGAAATATCTTTTCAAAATCTTTTGATAGTTATGAAACCCTTAAAACATGAAGCAGACGAAATTTTGAAGAATAATGAAACTCGGCTTCAGAAGAAAAGGTACCAATTTTTAAGAGGTCAAAGTTGGCAGAAGTACTTGCGTTGTATATTTCATCCAGTTTGGCACAGCAGTTGTAAAACTGATGTTTGCGGACAACAAACGGATAGGAAGTTCAGTCCGAAAAAAATGCTTTATTTAAGCAGAAGGTGGAATTAGAATGCTCATTTGTTGAATAATATTTCTAAAGCCTTTTGGTGACAAACTGCTGGCCTCCAACCAGGTGTGAAGGCTCTAATTTTGAGGTCAATTTCATAGTGAAGGTTATTCATATCCTTAGTGCTTTATCCTCTCAAAATTGTATTCACTAAAGATTGAGCAAGTTTTGACCCTATAAAGGCCATTCCAAGCCTTATGTTGAATACATTCTCCGTAGGACTTCAAATTTAAGTGCTAGTTACAGCGTAATTTTTAGTCCACCGCTTGTGTTCTGTCCACTTGCTTTTCGATGACAACTAAGCTAAGATCTGAATTTAAGGGGCCACAACATACGCTAACTTGCTACCTGATTTTCGTAATGGTCAGACCTTCATTACGGTCTTTGGTGTGTACTTTCCGGCCATGACGGGTATTATGGCAGGAGCTAGTATGTCTGGAGACCTCAAAGATCCGTCCACTTCTATTCCACGTGGCACAATTCTTGCAATTGTCATTACAACGTGTAAGTTTTCTGATTTTTTCGATAGTGCAATCACTTTGCCATCTGCTTGTGATTAAAATTTTCGCTTCATTTTTTGTACACAATTAGCATATAGGATATGCTGATTTGCATTTTCATCCTTATTTTTCAACATACTTATGTCGCTTCCGACGTAGATCATTTTTTACACCACTGATAGTGTAACACTGAAGATGGAAGTGTTCGTTTTGTGCTTGAAAAAATACTTAATTGTAGGCTTAGTCTCACAAGTTTACTAGCGAATTCAGTGAAAACCGATTTGCAGGCATATACGCCCTTGCGATGGTGCTTACGACAGTAACCGTTGTGCGTGATGCTGCCGGTGTTTCACTGCCACGTATGTAAATGATGTGGATTTATTTATATGTAAACAGTATACGATCAATTTATCAGTTTTTGAATTACTAATTATATTTATTTACATGTTACCCATGAATTATTTGATGAGTTTATTATTTGTTTATTAATTCACTAATTGTTGCTTACAATCATTACGTCACTTACATCGCATTTCTATGGAAAACATTTTATTTATTTATTTATTTGTTTATTTATTTATTTTTTTTTTGCATAAATAGGAGATTTCAAAGATCTTCTGATGATGTGATTGCCCTCTCGCTATAGATTCTTTGAAAGTTGATAAGAATCCAAAATGAGGTGATCAGTTCAATGAGGATGCTCGCTTTATGGACAACAGGTCATGTAACGAACAATAGAAACTGTGTGTTTGCATTTTTTCAGAGTTCTCAAGCGTCACAGGTAGGTTTATCCCACCGAAGTGTGCTGCAACATTCACTTGCCCCTATGGACTTGCAAATGATTATCAGGTGAGTGCTATATTATTAATGCACTTTTAATTAATTCATACTTGCTTTTGCCAATAAATCATTAGAAAAGTAGATTAGAAGAGGCAAATAGGTAACCATTATATACTGATCTCAGTAGGGAGGTAGTATTCGAGCGGCGTCAACTAACCTAACATATGCCGATATGTTCGATAGTGTAATTAATAACTGTAGTGAATATCAAACATTCTGAAAACATACACAATGGTTTCCGCCCGAATGCGTGTTATTCATGCGTTTAAAAGTTCAAGTGAGCGCGCCATTGAAAGAGCACGAGATGAGGTTCTATAACACATTTAGCAAAAGTCGGAGACAACAATTTTATTGCTACTTTTGCATATTTTTCCACTTCAGGACGTTGAGATAAATAAACAAGTAAGTAAATAAACAACGATAACACTAATGTTTCTTTTTGCACTATGTAAGAGTTTGAAAAAAGCACCTTATTGCGTTGTAAATCAGACTGCTGGCGTTATATGTTGGATTCAGATTCCCATATTAGTTATTGCGTTGAACCTCATGTCAAAGAGCGATTCCTGCAGTCGAATTTTATAACTTCTATTGCGTTCAACAAGCGTTCTGAGCTACTTTTTAGTCTCACTATTGTCCGGAGACGCTAGTCGTAATTTGCAGGTAATGCTTTTACAAGGAGCGTTCACTCCACTTGTAATAATGGGGATTTTTGCGTCAACGTTGAGTTCCGCCTCCGGCTGTCTTATTGGAGCACCTCGAGTTTTTCAGGTGAGCGATTATAACGACCTCGAAAATATCCATCTTAATGCATTTTAAACTTTATCAGCGTTATTTTTAAACGCTTTATATTGACGAGTATGACCAAGCGATTAGTATGCTTATAATTTATTGCCGAGCCACATGGAACTATGAAGGATGTTCGAGAAGAACCTTCAAAAAGTAGTTTTCAAATATTAAGAAAGTTAAAATGCTTAAGCAAAGAACTTTGTTCTAAGAAAATTTGACTACAGCAATTTCGAGGACAAGGTGGGTGGTCGTTATATGAGGAGCGGATGTCGATTGATCAAATTTTAGGCACTCTGTGGCGATGGCATCTATCCATATTTGAAGTTCTTCAGCAAAGGTCACGGCTCTCATAACGAGCCTTATCGTGCCTATGTGCTTACATTTATTATTGCCTCCGTCATGATTTTTATCGGTGAGTTTCACAATAAATAATTATTGGAATGAAATCAAGTAATCACATGCTCGCTGAACTCGTTTAGGGGTACTTCCTGCGACAGGGCTATTTGAATTTGGGCAACTCTATTCCTTCTTCATTGCTGGTATATCATTCTTATGAAGTACGTTACTGTTCTGTCGAAACTGCCAACAGTGAATGCATGAAGATTGCAGGAAGACATATGTGGCATGAAAGTATCCTTATGTTTGTCCTTTATAGCTTCATCATTCCAATAGACTGCTGTAAGTGAATAAAAAAATATAAATCAATGAGGATTGCATATACACATACTTATGCACAAACAAGTTGTCACATACAGCTATTTTTTTAAAGTTTAGAAAGGCGCATGAAACCTCCTGTGTTTGTGCAATTTTCTGGTCTCTTGTGTGCTGAATTTTGCTTCTATAAGAAACTTATGTTCTGGTCTCTTGTGAAAACTATGTGCAACTTATCTGCTGAAGTTTGCTTCATATCATCAAAATAACTCTTCTTTTCAGGTGATTTGAATGTTATTTCGATCATCATAACAAACTTTTTCCTCGCCGCTTTTGCTATCACAAATTTCGCATGCTTTGATGCGACACAGGCCAATTCGCCGGGTATGTTAGATTGCGGTGATTGGTTTGCTACTATTTGCTGCTATTTCTCATATGGAGTAGTTTAATCATGTGAAGTTGAATGGTATATACATAAACAATCATATTTAATTATTGAGGTTATGGTGGTTCATGAATTCCTAGCCAAGAAAACGGTCTAGGAGATCGTTGCAAAACAACAACCTATGAGGTCGTCCTTACGTTAAACTCATCAAATTTCATGAATCTAGCTTCATCTGTTCCCGAATTGAAGGCACTGCACAGACAAATAAACAAACGCTTACCAAGCACAGTCATTACGTCTCTAGACGGCGCTTTTGCCAAGAAAACTTGCAATATTCCGCATAGTTCCCTCGCGTTATACGCGTAATCTCGATTAGTGACCTCTACAGTTTTCAGTTATAGCGGAAAAAAATGTGTTGATGATGGTCACTCTATTTAATGCTTTGGTTAATCCACCCGCTATAGTATTTAAGTGTTTAGGTTTTCGACCTGGGTTTCGCTTCTACAATAAATGGCTTTCGCTATTCGGTTCGGTGCTCTGCATATCGATAATGTTCGTGTTATCATGGGTCACTGCACTAATCACCTTCGGAATATTCGTTCTTTTATTTATTTATATCCGGACCAACAAATCAGGTGAATCGTTACACTACACCTGTGTTTCACGACCACAAAGAAAGATAAAGAACAGAAATTCTGTTGTTACTAAGTTTGTTGTTTTTTATGCATCCGCGCACTCCGCGTTGAGTATCTGCAGAGCCTATTGTCCTCAAGCAGCGCGTAGCTTACAACCTAGCAGAATTTGACTCTCATTCATGGATGTTTTATGGAACGGGAAAGATGTGTTACACTTTTTTTTGCGAGAGTAAGCAATACGATGAATACATGTGGTTTTGATGCCACATCAAAATTTTTCTCTAGAAAGGTTCAGAAGAAACAAGTATTTGCCTGCAGCAACTTTTGGCCCATTGCGGGTTCGACAATAGGAAAGAACTTATGAAGTGGTTGGCCAGGTGAATGCACTGTAAAAGCGCATAATTTGCCAGCTGCTATGGCACGCTTCTCCACTTGGTAATAAAATACTCAGTGCTTTGAAAGTAATGTTGAACGAAGCATCCTAATGATGTGCATAGGTTCTGGTCTGCTACCCATATTCTGAAGATTGCTGGATTAAGATATCAATTGGGGATCATCGACCCAAGCGAATAGCTATCGCAATGCGCTAATGGGGCTATTGAAGCTCTCGCAAATTGAGGAACATGTAAAAGTAAGTTTGCTTCAAAGCATTCGGTCAATTTTTTTCACCGATTTGAAAGGAATTGTCATCGGTTGAATAACTTTTCAATAGAAATTGTATCCAGTATAATAATAACTCGTTTAATCATCTCATATACGTTGGAAGATAACGCACGGTTGAGTACATGTCGTAAAATATCTTTAAAAAAACGTCTCAGAATGCCTTGTCATTTTGGGCTTTCCGAGCTGATGTTCTCGTTTCACGTCACTGAACTTGACGCTTTTTTCAGTGATATTTGCTTAGTAATTTTACACATGTCTGTTAAGGTTAGAAAGTCATATTTAGTGTGGAAACATCCAATCAAGAAGGTAGAGAGGAGACGATTTCAAGAAAAAAGAAAAAATCGTTCGAATATGTGATACCGGATACTACATTGTGATTTCCTCAAAGGTATGAGAAAGATTGAACGATATCATGAGAAAATTACTGAGTGATATAGTTGTGATTATTTAGGTTTGTATCCGCGATTCAGCCAAGATAAAACGTTTAGCTTAGTTAGCGTGCATTTGGTAACACGAGTTGGTGATATTCTCAGTCGTTTGAAGACGTTTAACAGAAGTAGCGGGAAGTAATATAGATAGAAAGGCAAGGAACTTCCTTTATACAAGGAACAAACTTTCACTTTAGAATTGGAGAAATTTTTGATTTCAGTTACCAGAAGGACGGATAAAGGATTTACTAAATGAGAGTAACTAGATCAGTTTTGCAGAATTACCGACCCCAACTGTTGGTACTTACTGGAAACCCATCAGCAAGGCAAGATCTGGTCGATTTCGCATATGGAATCAGTAAGGGTCAGAATCTAATGATCTGTGGACATGTCGTTCCGGTATGTATTATCTGCTTTTTTTTCGTGCTGTTCATATCACTCGAAGAATTCTTATTTGACACATTAGCATTTTGCAGTATCCTCCATCTGTGGCAGCAACGGCATGTATTAAAAAACTGAACGTCGACTTCACTCAATGGCTCAATGAACATCGCATTAAGGCATTCTACTGTGCAGTCGCAAACAGGTACTGCACTTTTTTTTAAAATTCTCAATTCGTTGGCATTTTAATACGGCCAAAAAGGACCTCTGGGGATCTCAATAACTGCATCGTTGATGATATTTTTCAGCTTTTCAGAAATGGTTATGCATATTACGTGCATAGTGTAAATCTGTCAAATTGAGAATGCAAATCCCTGACGGATTTCGCATGAGTGGTCTGTTACAAAAATGACATATCGGTGCATTCCATCGTATTCACGGAAATTGGCCATAAACTCTATCGGCATTGCTATAAAACGTTACTTCCGAAGCTCCCGAGGGCCGAGCCCATACAGGGCATCGCCCACATTGACCAGTAGAATGTTTGATTGCATCGTATTTCACTGCAGCAAGGCACTGAATTATTGATTCTCAGCAGTTCACTGGAACTAAATACGCGTGTTTCTAAATGTTGATCTGTTGAGAAGAAAGGTGCTAGCGCCTTATAGGAGAAGCCTTGGCATTAGGAGTTCGAAAGCCACTTGACTGTTTGATTGCTTTCACTTTTCCAACTGCAGGTCACTTCGAAGCGGCGTGCAGTCACTGCTCCAGACGGTTGGGCTCGGCAAGATGCAGCCAAACATCCTTCTTATGGGATTCAAAATGGCTTGGCTCAATAAATGCCACTCAGACATGGATGAATTGAACGACTATATCGGTGTTATCAGGTGACTGCTTGCTCGGCTTCTTTTTCTTCAACTGCTCGCGCATAGGTGCTCTGCTGTTCATGTCGTCAAATAGAGCTTCTCCTATCAAAACGGAAAACTATCATCAAAATTAACTTCACAGTAATGTGTCTTTATAAATAGTTAATTTTCTTGCCAAATGACAGATACGTATTCCATTGTTATACAAAAATCGAAATTCCAATGGTTTTGGAAAAACCTCTGCAAAATTTATGTAAAAGTTGTTTATATAATTTTCATAGGTGGATGTGACAAAGGATGGTTGAGTTAGTTAAATTTTTATTCAGATCAGCTATTGCAGAGATGCGTTCGAATCGAATATGAGTCTGTGCATCTTCCGTAACAAGAACGATGGTTTTGATCAAAGCGTTAACTTGCAATCTCAGGATGATTATCTATTCTTGCAACTGCCAGATTTGGTATATTATATTCTTCAATATTACCTTTAAAAACGGAGCAAGCAACCACTATACCCACATAGAAAAAATATTGCGGGAAAATTGGTTTTGGCTATTATTTCATGAAGTCAGCGTTACAAAAATCCCTTCAAAGCGATTTTCTAAATGTGCTTTCTGTAAATTCCCTTGTGAAAGCGCATTATGGCGAAGCGATATCTGTGCATATTTATATATGCTTATGCGTCCTTGTAGTAATCTTAACTCGAGACCAACTAAAATTATGAAGTTTGATGGCCGTGCTGTGCAACGTAAGATAACCCCTTACATCATTTTTCAATTCCATTTACCAAATTTTGAACATACAAAGTTGGGAATAAATTTACGCACATTTTATACCTGCTGAGTTAAACCAAAAATGGACATATTTGTGCAGGCAGTCAGGTTGGTTGTTATGATAAAAGATGATTTCACACATCTATCACTTATCTATAGTTTAGGAAATTGGTTGGTTAAGTGTGCATAATTATTGAGTCTCGTCAGATTTAGGAGTAGTTTTTCCCAGTGATTGTTATGATAGAGGCGAACGTTGCTTCTCATCCTAAACGTTAACCAAAGATATATTGAGAAGCGGATCACTTAAATACTAGTAATAGCAGCGATGGACAGGCATTACTATTTTATTCAGATGTTGTCTGATTCAAAATCGTCGCTCTCGGATGACTTCAGTCGAGGTGAGCCACACAAGGCGAAAAGGCCAACAACGCCAACAAATGCCTCTAAACGTTTGTTCCTTTTCTTATCTTTCAAAAATTCAGATTTATATTTATCGAATATTTCGTTGCATTGAAAAGCAAATCAGCATTGTTCGTTTTCCTACGTAACTTTGGTATCTCATCTCTCCGGAAATTTTGTGGTAGCGTATTGCAGGTTGAACTGAGTGTTTATAAAGAAATTAATTACTTAAAATCTAGTGTTGTAAGAACATGTGATCGTTGTTCAAATACTTGTCGCTTGTTTTGATCTTCCTAGTTCCTCACAGCGTTTCTCTTGACTCTGTATAGAAAAGTGAAATATACAGTAATAATTCATCGATAAGATATCGTCTTCTAATGTGATTCGCAAAGCTTCGTTCTGGACGCTACTGAACGTGCTCAACAGTTCAAACGTATTCGAGTGTCCCGTTGCGCTAATTAGCTGAAGATTACGGCTACCTCCATTACATCGTAGTTGACAGTTATATAAGCCGTAAGTTCGTTAATGGTCAGTATGAACGAAAATCGAGTGGTCGGTATTTTCCAATTAGAAGCATTTATTCCGTTAGCATACGTTATAATATCAAAAGTTTTCAGTGTTCTCACGTGCATCGAAATCGCCCGAAAATTTTTCGCACGTTTTCCCTATGACACAACTTCCAGTGCAATTTTCCACCAATTCAAGAAATCCAAGCACATCAAGTGGATCATTCATAAAGGATCCAAGTCTCAAGTAATATCGCTTAATTATTGTATTTTTCCGTAATCGGTTGCTTTCACTCTGCTTTTGTCAGCTATTCGCGAATCTTTTTTACACTTATAATATCAGACATCTTCTCTCAAGTTCAGACAAAGACCACAATAAATTTCCAATATTTCTTATTACAGTGAACTCTGAGTTAATTGCGATTTACCATTTAGGAGACAAAAGAGGACGACAACAAAGTTTACAACGAAAATCAAAGATGGTGTGATTGATGTTTGGTGGCTTTATGATGATGGAGGGCTTACCTTACTTATCCCTTATTTGCTTTCTTGCCAAGCCAGCTACTTACAGGTAAGCTTTTTGAACGCTCACCTTTATTAACGATAAGTTGAGTGCTATTAATGCATACACCGTAAAGAGACTATAGTTTATTTAGATAATTTTAAAACAATGGAGGCAGTTTTTAATCGGAAATTAACGTTGAAAATGTAATGGTGGATCTCACTCCTCATTATGAACGAAAACCTTTCGGAGGAGGAAATATGGAAAAGAACGAGAGAAAGCGTATACGAATCGCACGATAAAATAGATAGCGTAAATGCATTATAATTTAATCTGCGAGGAGTTATCTCTACCTTTGATAGACAAACACTGTCTGAGGAGCGTGTCATATGCGATACAAGAAAAAACAGCAGACTATTAAAAAATATCGATTTAAAAGAAAACTTAATTTTTAGGGCTCGAAATTGAGATTCTTCACTATCTCACATAATCCGATGAATGTTAACGAGGAGCATCAGAAGATGGAACGACTATTGAAGAAGTTTCGCATCGATTTCAGTCAAGTGACCGTACTGTGCGATGAGGTGGAGCAGGAACTCTATCAAGAAACGTTAGCGTCCAATCTTGAATTATAGCAAGTTGCCGATCCACTTCCTCGATCTCCCTCACCTCTAAAAGAATTTCTAAGGAGTTTTGTAAGCAAGTAAAGATCTTCTGTTATGTATATAAGTGGAGAGTGTATATTGTGAAGGGGTGTATTATATTCGTACAATCAAAGGTTGTACGTTAGCGAAAAGTGCTGTTTGCTGATCTCCTGGCCGGTATATTTTTCTATAACTGGTCGCGTAATGCTCCAAACTCCGCATCCTTCATGGTACTCTTTTAACATTCGGATTAAATTCAGACCACCTAGATGTACCACCCGATTAGTAAATATGAACCTTTTTAAATTAGTCATTTCTTTAGCGCTGTCGGCTTTGCTTCATTTTTTGCTTTTGTAGAACAAACTGCAAAGGCCTATCTGACTATCTGACTACCAAAATATTTCAACTGAGATCCACTGTGCTAATTAGAAGAGGTTTATCGAAATCATATCTAGACGCATTCTGGAAATGGATTCCAAAAGCAGTCACCGAATCCTTGAACTCGCCTTTTTATAAACTCTGAAATTTTCCTTATATTCTAAAACTATCGAGTTCAAATCCCTTCAAGAATGAAAAATTTCTTAACGAGCCAAACTAGTGATAAAAATCAACCTTTTAAGAGTGTTTCATTCAGTATCTCAAATACCATTAATGTGAGGAGTGTAATTGCCTAAATTTAAAGAATAAGTCATCGGATCTCATAATCCCTTAGAAATAAAGAACAAGTTCCTTAAAAAGTTTTGCTTATTGCGTCAAATGACCTTGTTCTAAGTAAAGCAAATTGCTGATTGCATACTATGCTGCTTACTAAATGTCTCAAACTGAAAAGTAAGCATTCATATTTCGTCACCTCTCTTCTTTTTTTGCACAGGTAGTAGGTTTCTTAATACGTTATATTCGGAAGCTGGAATGTTTCGATCAGTAATTCACACTCTTGGCATACTACGTGAAATTAAAAAGAAAACATACATAACTGTTGCAAATGGTGACTATCTTTTTGCAGCTCCTTGCTCAGAATGTCAAATACGTCGCCAAAAATTTCGGAATTTCAAAATTTTTCTTCTAAAATAGCAGTTTTTGCAAGATGTGATAACAGAAGCTAAATTAGGTAATAGATATAATGAAGTGATTGCTTTCACTGATAAGCTACCACAATATCCTTGCTTTTGCGGCACAATAAAAATCTGAAGATCTCATAACGTTTGGCTCGGTTTCAGTAATGGACTTGAAATTGGTCACGAGAGATCGATTGAAAAAACGATTCGATTCAAGCGATTAGAGCTGTTCCAACTCTTGCAACGTTTTAGAGTTTGAACTTTCGTTGCATTGCAGCAATAGCGATGGAATTCTTTTCCTGACCGGATTCTAGATGAGTTTCCCCGTTCGCTGAGTTGAATGGCATCACACTCTTAGAATACCTTCTAGAGGTGTTTGTGTGTGCTATTTTCAATGCATACTGAAGTGTTTTGCAAACAAAAAAAAACATTGTAATCTATCGTGTAACGCACTTTAATTCTTTTCTTTGTTCAGAGAGGATGAATATAACGAAATGCTCAAAGTGATTACATCAAAAGAAGGCATTGTTTCGAAGCAGTTATTGGTTTCGAGTGAAATGAGAACGCGAAAACTTTTGCGCTCTCGCGAGCTGCTCCTTGAATATTCCTCGCTATCGTCACTCGTCGTTGTGTATGCCCATTTTTCGTTCTTCGTTTGCATTGTCAAAAATTCTATCAGTTAATAACGATGCCGATCTTAGAAAACACTTAATGAAACAATTTGTTGAGATTGCCACCACAATTATGAGATCATAGATGTCGACTTTTGGAAAGAGTTCATAGCATTGTTTCATTTATAAAGGTTTTCCATCTGTGTTAAACAATGGTTTATGTACATCAACTATATGAGTACTATCGTGTAGTTGGTGCAGGCTGATCGCTGTGTATTGCAAAAGATGGCCTTTATACAAATGGTGAAGAGGAAGTAAAATGAGCTATTCGGTTTGGGATTTTTAATGCAAAAGTGAAATTTATGGCCGATTAGTTGTTTAAAAAAAGTGAAAATTGGTAGTTCTATTCCGTTCCTAGTTTTTCTAATCGAAGTGAAGATCATTTTGCCTCTACTTGTCCAATCAGCTTTAAATGTTCCTAGCTATGAAAATACTGTATGAATAAGGCAAACGTCCTTTACATATTCGTTTAGTTTTTTTTTTGGAACTTCTAGAACATTCTTGAAATTGTTTGCAGTACGCTACCTGTGGCTCATAAAGAACTCGTCGCCAGTCCACTCTATTTGCTGTGGTTGGAACTACTTAGCCGGGATCTGCCGCCGACGCTTCTTGTGAGAGGCAATCAGACATCCGTCTTGACTTTCTACTCTTGACACATCTTTCCTGCTTTACAAATGAAATCTGTATAGATGGCATCGTTACTGTTGCTTTTTTACCTGAAAATGATAGACATATGCAGAATTTTGTGCGCATTACTCTTGTTGGTTCGTGTCATTTAAAGAAAAGAAAGCCAAGGAACAACTGCTTTTATGCTGTCGCAGAACGAGGCTGATGTGGATAACTCATATAACGAGATAGAGTGGATCAATGATCTATTTATTGTAGGCTTTTAGAGTGGATATGAGATGTAAATGAAAGGAGCTGTATGTGGGAAGAGTATTTCGTTTGAATGCGCTGGTCGAGTGACAGTCACAAGGCGTCGTTTCATTCCTTCTCTCATTTTCATTTCCTTCAAGTTAAAAAGAAGAAGCAACAGCAGAAACTTTTCTTGATAAACTTGCCAATTACCCTTCATCCAAAAATGAGCAAGTCTTCCTTTAAATTATGTTTTTTTTTTTCTTTTCATGTGCTCCATTTTTAGGAGATCAAAGCATTTTCCTGCTGTCCTCGTATATCTGCTCATACAGCACGAAAACTTTCGTTCCATCATAAAAGTTCTTAAATAAAGCGATATTTTACAATAACGTTAGCTTAGAAATTCTCAAATATTGTGCCATTCTCTGTGCCATTTCTGTTTTCATTGTTTGCTCTCTCATATTTTTCTCATATTTGTAATCTATATAAGCAACGATTCATTTGTGAAAACGACCATTTGCAACAGCAGATATTATTTATTAATCATCAACTATAAACTAACAAAGTATAATGAAGAAGACATTTTCAAAAGTGATTTCTCTCTATCTTCGGTTGAATCGTTTCACAGTTTCTGCAACTCGAATCTGCAGCTTCAACAACGGCTCGGACTAGTTTATTTCCAACTGCTAGTGTTGAATAGCTGTGACATGTTTAGCGTGCTACATTCTGGAGAACTTTATTGCTGAATTCTGGAGAACCCACTAGAAAATAACCTAAGTTCTCTGGTGAACAGTTTCACTTCCTATACGGAGACAGCTCAACAACGCAGATATTGACTTGTCTCCGTACAGACACTTTACATCGATTCTCGACCGGCAGAACACTTAAGGTCGAGATTACAGATTCATATTCAAGCAAGGTTTCTTCCAGAAGTGATGTTGCACAGAATGTTGTAATTGGTCCTTTGTTTTCCTTCCCTCAATAAGCGACCTGCCTGAGTGCATTCATGTTCCTGTAATACTGACGATATCAAGTTTTTTACTGAGATTTTACTGAGTACTTTAAGATGCATTAAATTGCCTGTGAATGGTGGTCAAAATGTCAAGTGAAAATACCTATTCAAATATCTGGTCATAGTTGTTTTATGCTCCACACCGGCTACTCTACAGATCACCGAACAATCCATCATTTCCTTCTCGAATAGCTTTTAGCGACTGTGAGCATTAACAACTTAAGTTTCATGGTTGGTCCTGCCCTCAGCTTTGAATCTCACATTAACAGCATTACTGAAAATGACTCTTTCCAATCTGATTACCTTCTAAAAGCTTCAAAAACTTTTGATATTAATATTTAGGCACATGGAAGATTGGTTCAGAGATTTGGTAACCTAAATTAAGCAGCCACTGTTCTAGCACTAAAGGGTACATAAATTCTTTCTACAAGTTGTTTTGAAAAATGAATTACTAATCTATAACCGATGAGTACATTTCATCGAGCCTGTAGCTCCACAGCGGAATCTTTAAGAATCTGGACTGCGAGTGCTCAATTGGCTTTCGAGCTCTTGAACCTGGTTTCATTTATGCGTTATGGAACATGATTCTTGATTTTGTACCTTTCTATCTCCTCATTAACGCTTTACCATCTGCGATTCTAAGTTGCAATGCTATTTGATAAAGTTCCGTTGACCAATATTCCTACTAGCTCAACAGTCATTGTGGATGTTGTTAATGCACTACGTATATGATCCCACTTCGCTGCTTCGATATTTCTCCATTTTTATGAGTTGCGTTCCTTGTTGGAATGTGGTTACGATTTTTCATTTTGTATTTATATATCTCATTCTCATTATATCAGATGAAAGTGCACAGCTAAATGTGAATGTAGGTTTAGTGCTGTTTACACTTAAATGTGCTCTTCACAGGTTGTTATTCTGTCCTTTTTATTTATCTTGTCGTATTCTATCCCATAACTGTTTTATATAATAAACAATGGAAGAGTTTATATCAAACAACATAGACTAACAATGAAAAAAAAAGCCTCGAAAATATTGTCCAAAAACGGATTAAAACGGATAAGAGTCACCTACCCATTGACGAAGGAGATAAATTAAATGGAGAAATTTTTTAATTACGACAGACCAAAAAAAACGCTTCTAACTCATAGATGCCGAAGTGGGATGCGACGGAGGACGCGTTAAAGCCCTTAAAGATTACCCACGTATATACAAATAAATTAGTGCCTCACAGCTTTCGTACATAACAGACCACAAAGATATCCATCCTACACATAGAATGATAATGGAGCAATGAACACCTTTAGTAACTATTAAATAAAGCACCATCCTTTGTCGATTCATCGCTTAGGAATGTGTCCTTCTTTTAAGCCTCGCTAGCCGATAAAATTTGCCTATTATTTACTCTCTTATGAAGCCGCTGTATTTGAGCAAAAATTGCAGTCTCAAAACGATATGCCATTGTCATATACCGTACCTTAATTTGGCGCTGTTCTGCACAGTGACAGTTTACGCGATATGAATCTATGCGTAATTGTTTGGTTTTTTTTTTCGTCATAAGGAAGGGAGAGAGGGGGGAGGGGGTTGGATGATGGGATGACTTGCGAGGTGTTTGGTGAAGGGAAGGGGGAGGGGGGAGGGAGGGATGGAGAAATGAGGAATTGTTACGTGGCCGATGTCAGATAAAGGTAGATGTAAAACCAATTGTGATATGAATTGCTTTGTTTATAGCTTCCGTCTTTGGGTTGTTGGCATTTGCAACAAGCTTGCTCAAGTGAATCACTGTACCTAAGAAGCATTGTCGACTTGGTATTCTATAATATGTATTAGCTGCCTATTCTTCATCTTTCTTCTACCATTTCCTTGTGTACATTATCATTGTTTACGATGTTGTGCAGACGATATGCAATTCACAGTTTTTTTCTCATTATTCTAATGTCGCTAAAAACTTTTTTCCTTCTATTATTTTCCTTTGTTGATTGTCCTACGAAGATGCTTTTGATTCTCTCCGCTCCGCAACTTGCATAAATTTGCATTGTCAGTATGCATGGACCTTTACTTTTACTTGGATCATTTTTCTAACAAGTCTTGTTTGCTCTGGTTCGAACAGTAGGTGATGTCAACAGTAAAAAAAAAAATGCGACAGACTTAAAAACGCGTGAAGATTTTGCAGAAAGCATTTGTGGCCAAAACTTGGTCCACATTGCTGTATAATGTCCGCTTGTTGCCGTAAGGCGTTGCGCTTTGTGAGAATTTGGTTTTGCAGTCGGAATACCGATTTTGGAGCATTTCAACCTGGATAGTGAAACCATGTACTCTTTGTTTGACGCTCACAGTATCAGAGCCCTGAAAATAGTTGTATCTGTTCCTTCTCACCCTACCCCCCCCCCCTCCCCACCTAAAAATCATCTCCCGCTCAACTATATACTCAAACCATACTCCTTAGGTTTTGCCTTTCAAAAAATATGCGGACTTAGGATTAGCCTCTTTTGTTTGGTGCTTGTGTTGTTGTGTTGTTTTGTCGGGTTCGTTGAATCTGACGGATGAAGTCATTATGTTTTGGTATTGTGTGTACAAAGGACTCTGTATTATTACATATGCTTGTGATAGCAATGATGTAGGGGGCACGGCGGGAGTGTCGTTGATTTGTAGTGGATGTATTTTCAGGCCATCAGAAATGGTGGGTAACGATGGCATCATGGAAGGGGCCATCTGTGCTTCGCCGAACTGTGGAAAGGCAGCGAAGCTTCGATGCCCAACTTGTATCAAACTCCATCTCAGTGATTCCTATTTCTGTTCCCAGGTATGAATCCAACGTTTTATATATTTTCATTGTTTTTATCAGCCAAGAGTGAGGATAGTGCAAAAGTACAGCGATACCTGAATTGACAGATATGATACCCGTGCGGTTGTGCGTCCAGCTATGTCTCCATTGGTTGAAGTTATGGGCAGAGCTGCACACTCAGGCTTAGGTTCCACTTCAACATTACGCTCGGCGTTGTGCAATTAATTGCGATTTTAACGCTTTTTGTATGTCGATTTTATGAGCGCGTTATTCTTTACGGAGCCGTAATCTATACTATAGATTGGGCGTTATTTTTTACAGAGCCGTAATCTATACTATAGATTGGCCGTTTGCCCTCAACTTACTTCTCACTAATCTCTTTTATTCCTTCGATCCAACTGTTGAGATTTAAATGTGACATTATTTGGACACAAGGAGTTATCCATGGATCGGTAGAGTCCCTACTTTTATTTCTGATCCTGTCCATTCGGACTTCTTTGGCCTCATTTGTTAAGCTGTTGTGACAGCTGAAGACGTGTTGGATTCGTTTGTCGGTAAAAGACCCTTCATAAGGGGAAGTTTCTTCTCAAATCTACTTGGAGCCGTGAAGGATCGAGATGCGAGATGTGAATAAATGTAAGGAGGGATTTGGTGTGAATGCTTGGTTTAATGGGCAATTGTGCAATAGGGGTGCCACGACATTGTACATGCACATTTTACAATGTGCGTCATAGGCTAACCTGCTCTTTCCGGTTGCTGTGTTAATTTCGAAAGGAATTACAAACACTTAAATGTGCCAAAATGTTTCTAAACATTGTGCACCGATCGATTTTCTATTTTACCCTAGTCGGGTTGTGAAGAACAAATCTATGGAACATTTGTAGTGGCAGTTATGAAGGCACTGATGAAAATGCTTGAAGAGATGAGCGGAATGCAGAAGCATATATCGTGCAAGTTTTCCTATTTGCATGTTTTGACTGCATGCTAGTAATGCCTCTTCTGATGATGCAATGTAGGTGGTGTAATTTGATGCACGAGATTGTTTTACTCGAAATGGGAGCACGTCACAACCACATGCCGACATATCCCCCTTCCATAGTTTAGGGTAAAGTAAATCATTATCGCCCATTGATAAGAGCTGTCCCGCCGTATAGAAAAATTGACTTAAGTCTATGAACTCCCTTAGCGTTGAAAATGTTAGCTAAAGGTGATTTACACAGTTTAATCATAACATAGTTGGAGAGGCTTTTGGTTTTTCTAGTTCTCTGTCGTCACATTTCAAAAGGATCATATTGCAGGAGTGCTTCAAAGAGAACTGGGTGCTGCACAAGTTTATCCACCTTGTAAAGAAGGAACAGTCGAGTGGCTACAATCCGTGGCCGGACTACAAATTCACTGGAACTCTTCGTCCTGCTCCACAAGGCATAAAGAGAGCCGTACCGCTGACTATCCAGCGTCCAGATTACGCATTGCATCCAAATGGTGTATCTCTTGAGGAGCGAAGCTGCAAGAAGGAAAGCCCAAAGGTTTGACTACAACTGCATCGTTGAGGAAGCGCTTTGTCGGCGTTTGCTGCTGAGGAAAAAAGGCAGAGGAATTGTTGTGCCGATACGGCTGTTCTTTTTACGCATCACAAAAGTGAAACGTTATTCGAAACAATGCATGTTGGTTTCACGCCGACATTTTTGAGATAGTCGTTGCAGCCCACTGACATGTCTTTTTGTATTTATTTTTCGTCTTCTCCTTTATCCTTGACGAATACGTTTGCAGTAGAATCTGTACGAGGTTGCGGGATCGGAGATAGAGGTAAGATGGAAAACAGAACATGGGACTTCGGGAGGTCAAACAGGTGGCTGGAGTAGGGAAAATGGTTCTGACAACTCTCATATAAATCACAACTTCTAAATTTCCAGTATGTCGTGAAACCTGAAATAAAGCCTCTGCGGTTATGAGTTCATCGTGGTGTAAGTGATATTTTAACAAGGGGGCAACAGCAGCATATAGTGCCTTGAGTTTATGCAAACAGGTTGTATATTTACGTTTCATAAACAGATAGCGGTGTATAAAACAAAATGTTTTGTTGAGGCGGGTTATTTCTTCCTAGAAAATTAAAGAGATGTGTTTTTTTTCTGATTTTTTATTTACAAGAAACAATGAATGAAAAATAAGAACTGTAATGGTGAAGACGTCTTAAATGAATAAAAAATTTGCTCGAAAAAACTCTTTCCGTTTTCTAAAGCGAAATTTTTCAACTTTAAGGTGCTGAACGACGAAGAGATCGAGGGTATGCGAACGGCTTGTCGACTGGCCAGGGAGGTGCTAGATGAAGCAGCGCGTGTATGTGCACCAGGTGTCACGACAGACGAAATCGACCAAGTAGTGCATGAGGCGTGCATTCAACGAGATTGCTATCCGTCTCCGCTGGGGTATTTCGTATTCATAATGAAATGTCCACTCTCCACACGCTAGTATTGCATCAGGAATAGCTGAACAATAGAGCTTGCAATTTCCGCATCCAAATGGCTGCTCTCAGTCATCCAAGGCCAGCGACTTTGAGTCTTCCTTGTCGAACGATGATGCAGATTGGATATTTGGCACCAGAAAAATCTTATTCGATGCACAGGGACTCGATGCATTAAATAACAAAGGCTTTTGCTGTTCAACTTGCTTGAGGTGTTTTTGGAACGATCGAAGTTATTGTGACAAAATGGAGATATAATACTTATAGGTAACCAACAAATCTTTCAAGGGAAAGGGAGAAAGAGGGTAAAGAGAGCGGTTGAAAGTGCACATATTCGTTTAAGATGTCTTTGTCACTGGAGAAATGGAAGAAACATTCTCCAAGTTTTATGGTTGAAGTATCCTTGTTGAAATGTATTTGGAGAAATATTTATGAAGATAAAAATAAATTATTGGTATTTCAAAAAGATACAGAAATTCATCTAATTTTTTGGTTATATTTTGCTTAGCGTTGAACGTTGAAATGGCAGCAATGATAAATGGATCGAGTGAAGTTAGAAGAGTGTAAACATTGGCAACAAAGAGTGGCCCCATAATTTGAATCACACTTCACTGGGAAGTACGATCAAGAGTGCAGTAACTATCTTATCCTCAACTATAAGAAGATTATCTCATATAACTGAATTCATTATGTGCTTGCGTGTGTAGGTCTATTCAATTTTATTTTCTGGATCGATGTGTTAACTACATTTGTTAGCCCATTATAGTGAGGATACCTTGGATTGTTTGGTCTTCAGAGGATGAGTGATTTTCCAGTGGAAATTTTCTGCAGGGCCGATCCGAAAGCCTGAATGGAAGGGAAGCGGAAAGACAGAACGTATGAGTTGTCACTGTAGCTTTAGGAGAAGAAGGGAATCGTAATGAGGATATGAGATACCTACCATGAACACAATATTCCTCGATCACCTAGCCTTCTTTATGTCCACTTTGAGCGGATGGAGAAAGGGTTCCCTCGGATTTGTGGATTAAGCGAGGTAGAGCAATGCAGTCGAATGGCTTTGCCCTCTCTAACTCCGGCTGATAATGCCTCGTATTCCTTAAACACGACGTACTCTATGCAGATGACCACGCACTTTCTTTTACAGAGGCACAACTGAGAGAAGTGATGAGATCATAAGCAAGGAGCATGCTATTGCCTCCTTAAGTTTTTACGACGTTCATTTAATCGCATTCTCAGTACCAAAGTTTATCGAGGTTCTCTATTTTAGGTACTACCGCTTTCCAAAGAGCGTTTGCACATCAGTGAATGAAGTGATCTGTCATGGCATACCAGATTTGAGACCGCTCGTGAACGGTGACATCTGCAATGGTTGGTCTTCGTTTAATATTTGCAACTTCCCATCGATTATCCCATGCTCGCTTTCCTTCCTTAACAACTCAAGGGGAGAATCGTTTTATATATTTCGAACCTCCACTTCCATCAAGCTTCTAGTTTTTATAGTTTAAAGCGTTGGATGTAGTTGCGCCTACCAAAGTTTTCAGCGAAAATTGTCTCCTCATTTCTTGAACTAACTGATCTCCTGAATTCCTGAAATTATAACCTCCGGACTTTACTCAAAGTAATACGATAGCTTATTTACTACATAGTTTACGCTCCTCTGGTCAGCAGCCGTCTTACAAGGTTGACAGTTGTTATAAAAAGGCGCTTTGAAAACGCTGTCAAGAATGCTTCGGACGGATCTCAGCAATTGCTTTCTACTAAATTGGCGCTCATAATTGTGCTCGCTTTCAGATGTTAGTTTGAATGGAAAAGGTTCACTGGGTGGAAGTTGTTTTTATTAGCACGTACAGTCTCTCCACTTCCCTCTTCTTTCGTATACCGAAGCTAAGGTGAGGAGGATATAAAACAGACTACGGGGCATTTGCTTACTAAGGCCAGAAAAATGTATTGTTCGATATTTTCGTAAATGCGAAATGATGTCTTGCAATGAGCGGTGGTTGAATCTAGGTGATATGTTGGAAGGAATTGTGTTCATTGTGTGTCACTTGCCATTGATGTTAATGACCCTCTGCAGCAAAAATGCTTTCTCTATTTAAAAGTATTAGCATGTTGCGAATTCAGTTTGTTGCAACGAGAACATATTGTTAACAGGCTTAGATGTAAATATGTTTAGGACTTTGATTGCATGAACTAAATAGGTAGTGTTTCATAACGTGCACATTAGTTGAGCAGGTGCTCTTTTGAATTGTGAAGAGGTGATAAACGAGTGCTTTGAGGACATTTGTGATTTGAAAATAGCTTGAGCACTTTAACATCTCTTCTTTTCTTTTCCACTTTTTCGCTTCTTTCGGTTATGTAGTTTTTATTGTTACGTTTGCGCCGGTGCACTGATTTATGATTTAATTATGTTGATAATTGCTCGGAAAGCTGAACGCTGGAGCTTTGCAGTAGATGTAACTGTGTTCCATCGTGGTTTCCATGGTGATCTGAACGAGACATTTTTGGTTGGTGACAAGGTGGATGAACAATCTAGAAAACTGGTTGCAGTCACATATGAGTGCCTTCAAGAAGCGATTAGTATTGGTGAGCATTTCTTCATATACTTTATTTCGTTTTCTTCAGCTGATGCATATTTTGGAAGCACTTTGATGGAGAAGCTTTGATCGGTTTGTGTCAAGCTTCTGATAATCGTTGGCCACGGGATTTGTCACTGGTCGAAAGAAACTTCGATGCTTCGATGTAATTTCATACCATTGTTGTGAAGGTGTTTCTGCTTGCGATTGGTGGTGGATAGGATCTATCGTTGATGAGGGAAACATCTATGCTTAATTTGGTTCTTACCTCGAAATTTCGCCCAAGTCTGGTATTTTGAATAATTTCGTTCTTTAATTTTTGAAGTATCGTTCTTATTTGTTCTTCACAGAATCCGCAATGCAATCAATATTTTGAAACTTGTACGGTATTTTCAGCATTGTAATTTTCCGTTTAAAAGATTTTTTCCCCAACAGTTGATGTTTTTCTTTACTTTTGTGATGCGCGTTGGTATTATACGGAGGCAGGATCGTCGTTCTCATTGATGGGTCATGATCGTATGGTATGGTAATTGTCTTCAGTGCGTCCTGGGACGAAATTCCGCGATATTGGCAACGTCATTCAGAAGCACGCAAAAGCACATGGATTTAGTGTTGTAAAAACTTATTGTGGTCATGGCATTAACAGGTTGGTTGCTTTTTCGATGATTATATTTATTTTTACAACTGTGCATTTTTGATTCATTGTATCCATAGTTGCTTGTTTTTTGCTTAAAGTCAGCAAAAATCCGATTCAAATTAGGACAAACAGACTGTTGAAATTGTCCACTCAACGGATGGCAACTTTATAGAGCCTCGTAAGTAGTTAACCTTTGAATTTAAAATGCTCCCTTTATCAAAACTCGTAATCCATTGTATTGGAAACTCAATTGCAGTAGTCATATTTACCTAAGGTGCTGTTTTATTGTTATATGGAGGGAAAGCTCAAGAAAAAATTCAAGAAGGCTACAAGATAGCAGTTTAGGGATGCTGATGGAAACGCTATGATGGATCATATCGATATTAGAAAACTTTACTTCCTTTCGGCATTCTTTTATATCTTTGAAACTTTTTAAGAGATAACAGAGTATGGTGGGAAAAGGTGCAGTTCGCTTTCATAAATTTATCAGTTATTCTGCAGTTTGCAAGCACCAGTTGAAATGGCTGAACGTTTTTTGACTGTGTTTTGTTACTGAGAAGTTCTGCACACTTAGCTAATGAAAAAATTTGTGCATTACTGAAGCATTTGAATGCTTATGCTATGCAGCCTATTTCAGTAGTATCCCCATGCTTAAGGGAGATTTGGCCTAAAAAACATTGCGCTGTAAAAACACCTTTGCGTTGGGAAGGCGGTAGATGCGCTTTTCGATGAAGCGCAATGCTCCATTCTCTTGCTTTATACCGACAAATAGTAACCGTTTAAGATGAGCATATCGGGCCGGTGACCAACGAGCTTTGAGACACATTAAGTCTTAGATCTATGACATTTGAGATTATATATTGATTTTAAATTTTTTATATTTCCAGACTCTTCCACACGGCGCCGAATGTCCCTCATTACGCGAGTAAGTTTATTTCTTTGTTTTCAATTTTTCAAGCATATGACGATACCATCTTATTGAAGACATTTATGGCTTTCATTTATTCGCTTAATCCCCTTCTCAGTTTCTTTGTGCTCAGCTAAAGATTTGTTCACGTGCGTATATCATAGATCCTTTTTACACATATGATTGTTTCTCCTCTCAAGTAGTTAGCGCTTCAAATGTTTTATTCATGCGCGCAAGGGAACAGTGCGAGAAGTGTGCTTCAAGCGCTGATTTATCCACTATCAGTTAGCATGACTAAGAGGCGTCCACTTTTGAACTCAGATTCTAGTCATACTTCGGATTCTTCGCCTCTGATTTTGTCTTGGTCAATATATCTGCCCAATAGGTGACAGTTTAATATTTTAGAAAACAAAGCAGCAGGGCTTATGAAAGTGGGGAATACATTCACAATCGAGCCTATGATAAATGCTGGATCATTCAACGACGAACAGTGGCCAGATGGCTGGACCGCGGTTACGGTTGGACTCTTAACACTTTATTGTTTTTGTGTTGTTCTTTGCTGTTTAATTTTGCGGCCATATTTCCCCGTAGTCTGTTAGCCTTCTATCCCATTTGAAGTGTGCGAAGTAGGAGTCTTTCGCATAAAACTTCTCCTTTAATCTCGCATTGCAAAAAAATATCGTTTCGCGCTGTCTGTGTTCTCCTTCACTGCAGTGGAATTCTTTTTTCACTTTTAGAGCGTCGTGAAAAGTTGGGCCTTCTATTTTGAAAAAAAAATCACCTTATCTGAAGTCATCCGGCTTGTTTTAGCTACCGCTATTGGATAAAATAGCCATCTCCATTGTCTGAATGTGCCCGGGTATTCATGTAATCGTTCGTTAGACGCGGACATATTTTAACGTTTTGACGAACATTTTTGGTGAGCGTGCGTAATTAGATTTTCGATTTGGTCAGGCATGTAGCAGTGAAATTTCTTCTATTTAAATTGTGCCCCTATTTTTATGAAGTATGCAGCCCGTTTCTAGCTGTTCACCTTTGCAGAAATATTGTCTTTTTGGATGTGTTCATGGAAATATGATTAAGTTTTTCCCAATAATATTATCGCAATCATCGAACACAAACCATCTTTCTCGCATTTGGGCTTCGGAATTGTTTCACCTTATAAAGTTACATTTTGGGAGGCGATTAATTCATGAGATTTATAGAGCGTATTTCTGTTCAAGAGAAGAATGTCTCTGTGACGTGAAGTAAAGAGTTACATTCTCCACTGTTTGCCAGAGATGGCTTAGTATTCTCGTCTTTGAATAAGCATCACCTTCGAAGACTGCTGAGCTCATGTATTTTCCCATTATAAGCCACATTTTGGGATACCTGGAACCAACTTGAGATAGTATTTGGTCCGGAATTCCTTAAAGTTAACTCAGTGCGTAGATGACATTGCCGTTGCTTTACACTTATTTTCTGGCAAGCAAATATGTGCTAAAGTAACCAATGGATAGCAAACAAAGTTGGCACTAAGTTTTGCGAAACGCGAGATTGTGCGAAAAATTTAATGTATGACTGCAGCACATTTCAAACACAGGTTCGATGTCGCGATAGTGCACATATTTTAGCCATTTAAAGTTTTCTTCAACTAGATGTTTTTAAATTGTGGACTGTGTTCAAGGGTGATAATTCCGATTTCCGCATCAGTGCTAGGAATATCTCTGTTTGATGATCGATGTGTCAAACTGTTATCTGTGTTCAGCAGTATATAATACTTCCGTTGTAATCGTTGTGGAATAGAAGTGCCGCTGTCTTCGCCCTTCAACACTTTTCTTTTAGAAATTTTCGATTCGTTGCTTTTGGATGAAATTTGCATCTGACTGTTTTTGGCAAAAACTCGCAACTGAGTAGTTTGTAGACTGCTAAGGACCACTTTTTGCATCTTCGAACTGAAATTTGTACGCGACGTTGCTCAAAATTTTCTTGTTTTGACACTGCAAATAGTAAAGTCCAACGATCTCTAGTTCATTCAGAAAAAGGTTTTAAACTTCTACATCTAAGGACGACTTTGCTTGACTCTTTCCTCGTAAATAGAAGTGAGACGAAAGATTTACCAGGTGTGGTTGGAATAGGGTACATGATGGCGAGAGAAGGCAGTTCATAATGCAGTTTAAAGTAGGAGCATAATTGTTTATTTTGCTAGCCAATCGCGTATAATCTTAGAGGTGTAATGTGTATAATGTTTTGACTAAGGGATTTTCCCACTCGAAAATTTTTTTACAGAGTGGGTGGTTTTGTATAGAAGCTGGTTTATTTCTAAAGATCTAAATACTTATTCTTTGAGACTGCGAATGCGGCTAAGATCTGGCAAATTAAAAATGATATGCTTCTCTAGGTCGATGGGAAGCGTTCTGCGCAATTTGAGCACACGCTTTTGGTGACGGAGACGGGCTGTGATATCCTCACTGCCCGAGGCAGCGGTCGTCCGTGGTTCATGGATCAGCTCGAGAATTCGTATGCGTCGTGAAGTACATTCGTTGCAACATGGTAAACGATGGTTGTGCAGATCTAAAGCATGCACTCAGCCTTCCCAATATTATTGTCTTTCAGCCGTGATGCCATTTTTGATTGCTTTGTGGGGAATTTTCCATACTGGTATCTCATAGAACGGGTGCGTTTGCAGCCAGTTTCTGGCGCATGTACACATGCTACGACTATGGCTGTTTGTCTGTTATGAGCAGCTTGGCTTGATATGCCATACCAGGGGCGTGTGAAGAATTACCGAAGAGGGTCTTTAGAAGAGGGAACTAAGGGGATTTTCACTGGGCGTTGCCATAATGAAAAACGAAGGAAAGAGAAACCAGAATGGAAGCTGCATTTTGCACCATTTGAAATCAAGCTCATTCGGATGGGTTAATGGATGGATCTGCAATGAATAAAACTTTTAGCATAAGCATTATTTTAAGCCTTCTCAGTGGAAGGTCGCAGTAAAGACCCCGAAGTTCTTGAAGGTGCAGATTTACACCGATTGACTTTACGGAAGGTGGAGGTTTACACCAATAATGTTGTGCACATCGCACGCCCTTTTCATTTTCTTCCTTGTGCATGTACCACTGGTTTTTGTTTTTGTTTTCACGATACAACATGCATGTGTGAAATCGTCGAAGTTTTCTTTCGTGTTGATTCAATGTAAAAACCGACAGTGCTCAGAAATATTTTATTTCTATTGGAAGTTCCATTTTTTGTTTCTTAGCACGTTTACGATGTGCTTGCGGCGTTTCGTTTGATTATTTAAATGTATGCCATTTGTTGATTGATTTGAGGCGTTGAAATGTTCGTGTTCCATGTTGATTCGGCTTAGCAGCTTGTCGATGCGCTAACGCCACTGTGTTGTTTGTTTCGATTGTGCATCTGTTATGAACGTTGTTGTACTCAATTTTTGGTTTGCTGCACCGTTTTATCGAGAAAAAAAAAACATTTTTAATATGTTGCATTGTCCTTCCTCTCTGCGGGATTATAATCGACGATATGCGGGCTTCTAGATTTTAACGTTGCGCTCAAACTATGAAAATGATTCAAAAGTTTCATCGAGCTGTCAAGGAATTAAGTTTTTACTAGACAATTTTGGTAGTTTTCATTGATGAATAACGCATTCGAAGTGATTGGTGATTCGTCAGGGCAGTGCACCGGTCGTGTTCGCTCGCTTTGAAATTGCAGTAAGTGTTAGGAAATGTGAAATGTGCGCATGAGAAGTAAGGCGACTAGTCAGTGGTGGGGATAGCCGTTGCCTTGCAAAAATCCATGAGTGGTGCAATTCTAAATGGGAGTTGTCATGGAATGTTGCATTTAATTCTTAGAGCAGGTACTATTGACCAATACTTATGCACTAACTAACAGTCCGACATTGTTCGATTACGCTTCACATCGTAGTGCCAATCAGCTACCAGTCAATAACCGGCTTTAGTTCCACTCACAATAACCGATTTTGATTCTAGTTTAAGTCTTTCATCTTGAGCAGGTTAGCGGATGTGCTACTTGCTCACACGGACCGTTATTGTCAGCTAAGAACTGCGAGCGACGAGGATGTGACGTACGACATTCATATATGGGCACTGAACAAATGCTTTGCTTGTGAGCGAAATTATATGATCGCTATCTACCATTTTCTATAGGAAGTATCAAGTGATAGCATCAAAGCTCAAAGATAAACCGTCCGAACGTGTACTGAACGTGCTCAACGTAGGTACGGACTTCAGCAAGCATTCCTCGGAGAAGAGGATCCGAGTTTTTGAAAAGCTGAGAACGCTGCAGTGAGGGTGGAATGGATCCACAGTGATAGGGTTTGTATGCGACCTCACAACAGTCTGGTTTTGAGGTGAAGATGGGAACGAACTAGTAGCACAAAACAAAGGATGAACATTATGAGTGGCAAGTGCATCAAGAAATACCAAAGTTCACATATTGTGGAATAAACGGTCATCGGATGATGGGATGAACGTTTAAGGGTTCTAACTGCTATGAATGCTACAACAAAGGTCAAGCATAGCGTCAAAAGAAGCGATCGTGATGTGCGCATTCACCTAAAACACCATTATTAAGGCATACTTGTTTCGTACCAAATTACGCGAGAGCAGAAGACGTCACGCTTGAATGAACCATCGTTCCTTCAGCATACGGAAAGGGTTTGATACTCCAGGTAGACACAAAAGCATAATACAGCAATGATGTTCGTCCTTTCATTATTTCCGTTCCGTTCAAAAATTTTAACCCCAAAATACGGGTTGGGATCTATAGTTAATTCAAAACAGTTTGTAAATGCTTGTAATGGTCAGCTCCCCTTGGCTCGTCTAGTCATCCAGGTCCCCTAGAGGATCTGGATCTTCTGTGGAGATGCGGTCGAATAAACTGCAAAGCGACACTGGTACAAAGAACGAACAGTTTATGACACTTATACGGTGAGGTGGCGAACGAGAAGGGACACTAGGATAGCTTCAACCGCAGGCATGATCAGCAGTGGAACTCCACGCTCCCGCAGATCACCGGGCGCATTCCAACGGCCACTCGGCCTTAAGAATAGTACAGAAGCTGGAATGAATATATGAGCACTTAAGCCCTTTTGTACCCTCTCGATTCTGCCTCGGAATAGCCCCACGACTAATGTTGGGTAGTTGTTTGATCTGCCTGCATGCTCTTGCTGTTATCTGACATACCTTGCACGGTGCTCTATTCCCGTGCACTAAACAGCATATGAAAGGAACTGTCAACATCAGTATGGTACTTACGAATTCAATCATAAGTGATACATTAAGGGAAGCATAACAGATGAAAAAGATGCAAATCTCTTAGTAAACGGACCTGTTGGGATGTAGATATAGCCCTGGCTTATCAGTTGATAAGACTCAATTTCAGAATCCTGGGCCTGCTCGGGTAGAGGGTTATAAGTACGAATTTCATATCCTTGAATTGCCCAGAATCTTCCCCGAAAAGCGTTACAAACAGTCACACGCGTACAGATCGATGCGATGGTATGTTTATTTATATATTGGAAGGAATCGAGAGAGCTCATAAAAAGCAGATTTTTCGTGTCAACGACTCTTCGCAGTTGGAGGTCCCATAGCGGGACTAGTCTGACTGATGGCGATGATGGCGATGAAGCAAGCTGTTTAGTTTGTACTTCTTGGGAAGTATTTGAAGACTGTGAGAATGTCGATCTCAAGTGGAAACCAATGCGAACATTACCTTCAAAGGTGTGTTCGAGAAATGTTTTATTAATTTGTAGCAAAGAGCTAAAGTGAACTGATTTCGGCGAATTCTAGCACATATAAATAAAACATTTTAAGTGATGCTACAAGCGCGAAGTGCAGGAGTGAGGAAACAACCTGCGGAAGATGATACGTCTGAAATACTTTTAAACATCTCCAGCGATTTTGATATTGGCATGAAGATGCACTGACCGAGCATGAGAGCAATGTTCGGCAATGAGGCATCAGTTTACAATAAAGACTTTTTTCCGATGACACTCTAAACTTTTGTGCTCCAGCATTCATTAGATAAAATTAGCAATCTTAGGCATTGTTTAGGAAGACAAAACTACATGCAATGAGCTTTCTGGCATGAACTGTCGTTAATTTTGAGATCCAAATCCAGGGCTTCATCGTTGAAGTTTGGAGGAGTTGAGGTATTCAGCCTTGATGGACATTCACGTTGAAAGTTGACGTAGAGAACTCCACATCTTGGGATAAAAATATCTCAGTGCCACATTTCTGAACCCTTGCTGAATGCCTGAAGATCCTTCTGCAATATACGAAAATCCATCGGAAGATCGTACAGAGGGCCGTAAATTTGTAGAACATTTGCAAATAGCCTGCATTGACTGGAGAGATGCTCGAGTACCTTACTAATATAAACTGTGGCTTAAAGAGCACTCCCTTGAGGAGCTCAGCTGATTACGTTTACCTTGCAACCTTTCGCCTAGCGCCCTCGTCCAGTATCACAGGAAGTAGCTTACACTGATATTGTCGGTTGTCTTTATGAGGAGCCACAATATGCTATGTTTATCGAGTTTCCAGCAAATATGCGCTGAAAGGTCGCATCTTTTGTGGTTATTTATATTGCTTCACAGACGGTAATGTAACGGTGATATTTTTCACTCAGATTGATGCTTTTTCAAAAAGGGTCTGAATTTACTGATTATTGCATCTTATCAAGGTGAGGGAACCGACCAACGCGAAATCCTGCTTCCAAAATTATGCTCAAATCATTTGAAATGACAATCGCACTAGTTTTAAGAAAGTATGGAAGAGTCTTGGTTTGCTTTTCTAACTTATTGCTTTCATATCTTTTTAATTGCTTTTTAATTGCTTCGTACTTTAATAGAGGAAGTTGATTGCTTAGTTTGTCATTTCTATCCAAGATAGACTTTTCCCTTCCAATTCGTCAGTAAAGGAATCATGCGTGGTTCTGAAAGACGTCGCTGCATCATGGCAGAGAAGCAAAAAATTGGCACTGAGAGATCTCTGCATTCACCGCGATATCTTCGCGACTGATTACAGAGTTGTCAAATGAAGAAAAAAAATAGGAGTTGTATGCGGAGAGCGTCGTAGATGGCCGAACATTAAATCTTTTACAGGGTGTCTGGTTCAATTCAGATTAGTCCTCGAGGATTTTAGATAAATATTTCAATCATCCTCCCCTCTTCCAGCCCAACAACCCTCCTTAAGAGATGATTAAACCATCACATTTGATGGCGCAAATCGGATATTACTTCAGTGTTAGGTGAGCTTCGTTTCGGGTCATTGGCAGCGACGTGATGTCACTTTCGCTTCCATGAACCGGTCCATCAGCATGTGGAAGGTGACATGATTACCTACAAGCAGTGTCGGCAACGAACTACCGAGTTATCGTATGTCGTTGATATGAATTTGCGCCGTCCAGTTTTCCAAAAGACGCGTAGCGAAAGGGTTTCAGTTCGGAGTGATTTCAAGAACTGCGCCACAGGATCATTCATTAAGCTATCAGTTTTTATACCCAAGCAGAATATCAGGGCAGCGTGTTGAAACAGCATCGACCGCGTATTTGTTAGATGCAAAATTGATTGCCGATTGGTTTATCGATGCTCAGAGGGTTGCCTTGACCTCGTGGTTTCATCTCCGTTCATTCGTCCTCTCCAATTGATTCAGTGTTCGCATCTCGCGTGCACTACTTTGTTTCCTATCACGCAGCCTCATGGGCTCATCCCTTTCTACCGATTTACTAGTACTGTCTAATCTGCAACGATACGTTCTTGTAGGGGATTGATCTGAGCCGATTTGAGCTCCGCCTGATGTTTCCATTACGTTACCCAAAAATGCTAGACATGAGCTTGATTGATCTTCTTTAGCTTGTCTGTGAAGTCTTTAGCCATTTTAATTTTACTTACCTCGTGCAATCGAGAACTAATTTTCGTTCCTTTTCTCGAACTCCCTGTTTGACTAGAGATAAGATTT